>KK122525.1:261200-320642 GCA_000611955.2 Stegodyphus mimosarum
GGAAATATATATATATATATATATATATATATATAATTGCTAAAAATGCTTTTAAGTACCTAGGTTGCTTGAAACAAAAATGAAGAATCGTAAAAGCACTTCCTGTGGTGGAGTTAGCTTAGATTAAATTGATTATGGAAAGCCTTCCAGGGCTATCTGCCTAATGGAAAAAATGAGATCATGAAAGCTTTTCTGAGATAAATTGACTGGTACGTACGTTATGCATGAATAAAATCCCGAAAACGTCCACGTAGCCAAACTCATTCACCGGGATTCGAATCTGCGAGGGAGGGTGAATGCAATCTAAATATGGGCAACGGCTAGTTAAAATTTTTCTGTTAGTGAAGACTACATAGTAAATGTATCATTTCAAATTGATGAATTTGTAAATCATAATTATTAGTAAAATGAAGGGTCATTTTGGCGTCTTTAACACCAATAACTGATTTTTAAATTCTCTACAAGGATCCATAAAATGGTGAAGAATGTACACTGCCCCAAAATGCAAGATTATATATATATAAAATGGTGTAAATTTATATGTCTTGATCGTTTTTTTATAAAATTACAAAATCGGTTGTGTAAGCATTCTGAATTGTAATTCAGTCGAATGCCAGTTATTTGTCTTGTGAGCAAACCCTTATAACTTTTTGATAAAGCGACTTTGTTTTACTGTCGCTTTATCAAAAAGGTATAAGGTTATAAGTTATAAGGTTAAAAGTTATAAGATATACTTTATCAAAAAATCAAAAGAAAGGGCTTATAGCACTAAGCAAAATGCAGTATATGTTAAAATAAAAATAAAATAAAATATTAAGTAATAAAAATACAGTATTCTTTAATAGTAAATAGTGATTCGACTAATTTTACCATAAAAAATCATCATTTCACTTCTGTCATTAAGAAAACAGATGACGGCAAAAAGGGAACTTTTTTGGAGAGTTGATGCCAGTATTTATGATTTAAACAATTTCTGAGCTTTAAAAGAATTTATGATCTGAGAGTTTTCACCTTTGCATGAAACAGTTATTTACTTTATAAATCACATTTTTCTTAAAACGTTTCTTGTAGTCATGTAATTTTGTATATAACAGAAAAAATTCTGTAAGCCATAGGAAAAATGCCTGTGAATCTCATCAAGGACTTGCTTAAAAAAAGCGTAACTTATGCTGTTTCTGTAGATAAGCTACTTACTTTCATTAATGTAGATGTAACTAGTTGAATATTATCAGTTAACGATATTTGCCTTTGTCACCTGCTGAGAACTGAAAGCGATAATAAGCTTTATGATCTGATCGAATCTGAAGAATAACAAACATTATAAATATATTACTATTTATTATTATGCTTATATTATATTACAGCTAATTTATTATTATGTACATATTATAGATATAATATTATTATTAAAAATTATAGACATAATACATATTATATTACAGATTAGAAATTAACTTACTAAATCCTTTATTTATATAAGTAATAAATATTAATAATTTTTATTCGTCGCAGTGGCAGCAGAACGTCACATGTTCTGCTACCGCAGCCGTATAGCAAGCACTCTTTACCACAAAAACGAATATTATTTCAGCAGTCCAGGTTTCTAAAAATAGAGTTCAACAATGCTATAGCTTAGTTATTGAGTTTTAGCTCTCTTGGTGATTCAAACATAAGAACTCACTAACTTTCTGAAACTGAGGTACTGCGAAAATTGAACTCAAAGGTCACTTCGAGTTCAAACTTAATGATCATTTTTTCAAAAATTCTGTACCAAAATAAAATTGCCTCATAAGCTTGTAAGGTTTACCTTATGTTAATTAACAGTTATTTTAAGTTTTGTACCTTTCCTATCTTATTCTAATTTCAGCTTACAATTTCCTGCCAGAATGTAATTTCAAAAACTCAGATAATGCAAATGAGAATGAGTATTATTTAAGTCGTGACTTAACCGACTTCAACTGAGAGAGTCTGTTTTCCTGACTAGCGCGCGTTTGCCTTCTGGCTACATCTCTCTTAGCTATTATTACGCTCGGCCATATCTTAGGCCCTTGCTAGGCTTCGCCGATTTAATTAATACTTAGGGGACAACTAGTTAGATTTTGATAGCTTCGGCTATATTCTTTAAGAGCTTTAGTTAAGCTAGTTTTAGTTCAAATTCTTAGTATTTAAGTTCAAGCCCGAGTGGCGGCTTTATGTAAAGTTCCAAGTCGGAACTGATTGTAAATATACTGAATAATATAGGGTTTTAACCCCTTCTCAAGTATCACGTGTTCTGTTCACACTTAAGCGATTATTCGCTTGTTAAGTGTTCGTGGGGCTCGGAATTAGAACTTTAGATTTAAATAGTTGAACCTTACAAGCTAAAAAGGGGAGGGGAGCGAAACGGAGGAGGAAGAAGAGTTGTTCCAGAGTTGTTCAGAGAACTTATGGCATAAAATCCACTGGTCACCGGTTTGATTCTTACAGCGATACATAAACGAGAACGCTTATTTAAACTGAAACATGAATTCAAAAGCAGAAGAGACACGTTTCATTTAATGCAGGTTTTCTTAGAATAAGAGGATTATTTCTTGTGGAGGCTATTCTTAATTTGCCGTAAGGTACTGAAGGTTTATCACTTATTGATTATTATTTCACAAAGGAAGGTAATCTCAGTTATAAGAAAGTTTTAAGATTACATACGAGTTTCATTAGCCATAGTCTTAAACAAGCTAATTTTGATTTCAAGAATCTGGAATGTTAATTTATGGCTTTGAAGTGCAGTTACATATGTATATATGTATGTATGATAGGTAATATAATATATCTCCTTCTAAAGCATTTGTTTGTTGTTACCCTTCAATTCTAAAAAATCAAAATAACTTTCATCTGTTAAAATAGAAATACTAAAAATGTTCCATATTTAAATATTCTAACGTAAATAATGGAGATTTATTGTACATATGTTCATTACATCGAGGTTTAACACGTTTCAGCATATTTCGCTATGATGTCCGACTAAATATTTACTTGCATGAATCATAGAACAATAAAATTTTACCGGATAAAACTAAATGTTTGCAGAATAGCGAGTTGTGAGAATTGCTGAGATTTAAACAACGTTCTTATTTTTTAAAATGATAAACTGCACTAATATAATTCTTCCTTGTCATAATTTATCTCAAAGTTACATCTGAGAAATGGCTTAGAAAGCGCAGAATGTTTAAACTTTTCTCTTCGTTATTATATTAGTATGAAGAAAGGTTTTTCTTAATGTTTTAGTCGGAAAAGATAGACAGAGAAAAAAATAATTCATGTATGATTTCATGTAATTGCCTTCATTATGCATAAATTCTTGTTTTTTTTGTTAATATGTTTATTCAACGACAATAAAATTCCTTCATATTTAAATAAAACATTTCTTGTGATGCTCTTTTATATCCCCATTTTCATCGAAGATTTTGGAAGTGAAGGAGTTCTGCATTAAAAGAGTGACAGCAAAATAGCCTAGTTAAATTAAAACTTGACAATCAAAGTCTAATAATTTTTATTGAGTGACTAAGACAGCAGAAGGTCTGGAATACCAAGATGAGCGGTTGACAAATGTCGGACGCTTAGATATTAGTTGTCCTGTTAGTCATTTCGACTGCTGGCAGCAGAGATCAACATTTAGAGCACTATCCTAATAGATTATTCCCTTCACATCCCATTATACATTGAGCAAAACCTTTTAGAGATGCAGTTACTCTTTTGAAGCTGAGAGCACAGTTCTGGAACTCGTCATACAGTCTTCCAATGTTTACCATCAAGCTATAGCACCAATTTTTTATCCCTTGTTGCACTTTCCCAAACTGGTTCACTTCTGTAAAGATAAATTGCAGAAGCACAGATACCGATGCTTTTCGCCCTTTGCTTTGTAGAAAGGTGATGTGGAAGCCAATGCTCGAACAATGTGACGAACTCAAGAACGCTCATCCATCTTTCGACTATTATTCTCTGTACTAGCAACGTTTCCGTTAGTTTATGGACGGTTGGATGTAGTTAATTTTTTACTGTTTGATCCAGAACTTTACGAGGAACTTTAACCTAGTATGTTCAGAATGGGATTGATTTAGGCACCATCTGTCTCCATTGAGTGTCTCCAGTGACTGAAACAAACGGCGAACGTGCGCCATCAGCAATTGCATCCCTTCCGTACACTAGACAATGTTAGGGCAGTCTTAGGCTGCATTATCAAACTTATATAGTAAATAATGTACTTCCTCATATTTTGCTGTTTTAAGTTAGTTATTCTGATGATCACCTTTATGCACTTTGTTGCCCCACTCTTTATTAATGAAAGATTTCCGTTATTCAATGTTGCATGAGACAAAATAGGTAGCACTTTTGCACATACCCAGCACTAACAACAACAGAAGTTATATTACAGCTAAATAGGCCGGATTTAATCAGGCAACAGAAATTTGCCTTCTGCTTTTGCATTTTATATACGATGAAATCTTTTTTAAGAACTATTATTTATAAATTACTCCTTTGGCATTACATGTATATTTAGTATACAGTTATCAAAATAAAATAATTAAAGTATTCTGTTTAATTCGTAATATTACCTGCCTATTTTATATATACGTATAGGTCCAGCATTATCCTTAGGAACTATTGCTTCTGAAAAACACCAATAAAATTCTTTTTCATTTTCATTGGTGAAGGCTTTCTAAATGCAACTGTCTCATATTTACATTACATATGAAATAAACCTAACAAAAACTGGGCAGCCAAACTGTTCACCAGAATTTGACCGCGGGTTGAACTAGCAGCTGTCTTAACGTCTCATCTGTGAGTAAACCCTAAGCAATTTACACATTTAGAAATGGTTTCGAAAGTTCAGCACCTTGCCAATAAGCATAAAAACATCTGTCATTGGCTATGCGTATTAAGCACTCGGCCATTTAATTTTTCAATATAAGTATTGTTTACATCATTTCGTGTGTGACTTGCATCAGTTTTACATGAATGCAATTTTAAACCTGCTTCAGACACATTCCTAGGTATAGCTGTTTGTATGACCTCACTCTTCTTGAACCATAACAATCTACTAAGTATTAGGTTTCAAATTAAACAAAACTTCGTAGAGCTTAACCATTAAGTCTACCAACTACACAAGACATCTGGAAGCAATTCACTCTAGGATTTTCAAAATTAAAAATAGTTCGGACAATGGAGCGTTTAGCCGATTAACTACTTTGCCCAGTGGATCGGTTGCCGTGATGCTTGTGCTAAAATAAAGCATAAAAGTATCCAATTTTGAATGAATATCAATAACTTTTGATAGACAGGAGTTCAGAATCTCAAAGTGCTTAGGTTTGACGAGCAACGTTAAAGATTAATATGTAATTCACTTACTACAACTGTACTGCTGAAACTTAACTTTTACTGCAAGAAAGCTTCGTAGTGAAAGATTTCATTTTCAGTTTTTGTGTTTCAAGACGCTGCACGAGTTCTACTTACTTACAGAATACTTACTGCTTACTTATAGAATTTGATCACTCTGTTTTCGAAACTTCACTCTAGAAAACAGATAAACTTTCTAATAAATTAGCTTTCAACATAGCATAATTTCTGGTACACACTGATGCAAACTTTGATGTAATTTCTTATATGATGTTCGAAATTTTAACTAAATTAACATGTCATTTTCTAATGGCACCAGAAGGCAAATGTTTGATAACAAAAGATAATAAGTGCAGATGTTTTAGATAACAAAAGGCTACTACGTTTCTTCCTAATGTGAACTAAGGCATTTTAATAAGACAAATCTTCAAATACAATTTTATGGCCTAAGTTATCTTTGACAATATCTAAAAGACTACTTTGGCAGCATGCTTACGTTCTTATATAGCAATGATATTTTTACCTTATGCAAATTTTATTGTACTGCTCATTTATTTTTTGGGGGGTTGTACACAAGAATCTTAAGACTCATTTTTCCATTTTGCACTTTTATTGGTCATAAAATTCTTATAAGAGCTAAATAAGACTTAATGGTCACAGAAGCTTCTGGATTTGCATTTCATTGCATAAGTTATTCAGCCTTTTAGAGTAAATACTTCAGTTATTTAGACTGAATATTTTTATAATTATGGTAAAAATAATTACAGAAACTTGAGATGCGTGATTTCTTGGCTATCAACGCAGAAAACATTCTCGTTATCGTGGCGGGAAAAAAGCAAGAAGAAAGCATCGCAGTTCATAAAATATCGTGGGACAATATCAAGCAGTGAAAACATTTTATGTTTAGAAAACATCCTCGTTTGAAAACATCAATGGGCAAAAAATAAAGCAGCTGGCAGAAATGCATATAATATGTGCATAAGATGTTCAGAATTCCGTGAAAATATTTTTAAGAATGCAGTATTACTTTCGATGCAACAAGCGCCCCCTGAAAAGATCAGTCACGGCTCCAGATGATTTTGGAGTTCGGCGCAGATGGTCATCTTGTAGTAGGTATTTTTGAAGCAGGAGACATGAAAAATATGCGACACCCTCACTGGGACTCGAACCACGGACCTCTCGAGTACGCACCGAGCATGCTGATCACTACACTACGAAGGCATGCCAAGAAGTCGGAAGACATACCTTGTAATCTTAGGGAGGTAATATTTAATAAAGAAGTTAACTTATCCTTTTAATAAACACTGGTGACTTTCACGACAGGATGGTTGATAAGAGAGGGTTTACTGCATTTTAACTGATAGAGAAACATATAAAATACAGTTTTTTTCCCGCTGTGAATTATAGATGTTATATAATGTAAAGTTCAAAATTATTCGTCAGTATCCTCTAATCTTTTAGTTTATTTGAACATCTATAGCGTTAATTAATTATTTCCCTACTTTTAACTAATTCTATAAGATATCTGTGAATAATCATAGAACTTATTGTTCATTTACTCACTCAAAAAGTATTGCTGATTGCCTATGGAAATTTTTGAAACTTTATTATTTTAAAAGCCTTTTTAAATATAGCTTCATATTTATCAAATTGTTTGTTTAGTTTATAATTGTTTACTGTGTAAGATTCTAGTTAAATGAACTTTACTTTGCTGCTAGACCTTTACATGAACTGTGAAGAGACTATTCGCTAAGTTCGAAATGTATCAATGACAAGGCATAGGAAGGGTAAAAAGTCCCTTTTATTCAACTCAAGAAAGAATTTACAGACGGCACTCCTGGTGTTTACAAACTTAGTCAGTACTTCTGGCTGCAAATCAAAATAGAAATATAAAATTAAAACTAAGTTAAGTAACCAGCCGAAGTTGCACAGAGATCATTAACGTAAGTTGGTTCTTAGCCTTACCACCGCCGTACACAAACCAGCAATTAATATGCACGGCTGTAAAATTGCATGCTTAAAATCCGAGGGAAAACGTGGCCGAACGGCAGAACACGCTTTGTCTGAAGTAACTCAGACACCAGCTTAAATAATATCCTTCTAACCTACTTTGTGTAACGCGTGGAACTGAAATATCATTCTGGTAGGAAATGGAAATGAGGGAAGATAGGAAAGATAAATAACTAAACAAAAACCTTTAAAACTAAATAAGTCTTTTCAACTATTAAGTGTCAGCTTCGATATTGCTTTTAGTTCACTAATACAAACAACAAATCTAAATAATCACAAACAAATCTAAATAACAGTACTACAGATCTAAATAATCAGGAGCAGCGTAAACTACTTACAGATGATTTTGGTCTTTCAGGGTGGTGGTAATTATCACAGAGAGGTGATGCTCAGTACCAATGCTTATAATTTTTGAAATACTGCTCAAAGATAATCGTGTCTGAAATTAGTGGCTACTAGAGATTTTAACGTAAATATAAAGCAATATTGCTAAGAGTCTTAGTGATTTTGTGGATTACTTGCTAATGAACTTCTTCCTCTTCTAAAATTGCTTATTAGCTTGCAATTCAATAGTGGAGACAGTAGGTTTTTTTAAAGTAGGAAACATGAAAAATATACAATACCCTCGCCGGGACTCGAACCTGTATCTCTCGAATACCCGCCGAGTATTCGAGTTACTCCAGGAAGACATTCTGAAAGGAGGGAGAAAATACCTTATATACTTCCCCTTTAAAAGGGAGACTGGGCATTACGGGACCCAGTCACCAAATCCTGGTGGTGAAGAATCATCATCCACCAACGTTCTTAAATTCGGGCGCCACTGTCGAGTTATTAGGTTATTTTGAAGCCAGAGACAAGAAAAATGAGCAATGTCCTCGCTGGGACTCGACCTGTCGAATACGCGCCGAGTGTGCTAACTGTTATACTACGAAGGCCTGCTGAAAGGAGGGAGAAAATACCTTATACAATAATTGCACGTTTGATAAGCTAATAATGAAACATTATTCAAACAGTATTTAACTAGGTAATTTTAATGCGCTTAAGTACTATATTCTGTAGCTGTTGTCTTTCTGGAAGACCTTGCAAAAGATATCGTTAATAACGTTTTTTTAAACCAAGTTTCTGCTTTATTTCACTCGTTGGAAAGGATGATATTATTGATGAAAATTCATTTGAGAAGTTTATGGCATTATTTTTTCATAAAGTGAAGTTTCTCTAAGAGGACCACTCGCAATCCCAGATGATTTTGGGTGACATTTTACAGAAGCAATGTTCAATGCCGATGTTTGCACACATTCTCAAAAATACTGGTAAGATTCTCTGTATTTAATTCAGGAGCCATTTTGCAAGAGAAATAAGCCAATAATCTAACATTCTATTTCATGTTCTGGAAATAAAAACACGCAGTTTCAGGACGCATGTTTTAAATGCAAGATGAGTCCATAAAGTAACCGGGCAAATAAATAGAGTAAAAAAGTGAAAGAAAAATGTAGGTTTAGAAAGAGTAATATCTCAAATCTTGTCATATGCAGTTTTAAATTGGTTGTTTTGTCGTTTACATATGAAAACACCGGAGTCATTTTCGTTTACTACGTTATAACACTTCTTTTTTACAAATTAGGTAAATTTGCTTCCAAAACGTTATAGATGATTTGAACAGCACATGATGATGCGTCATTATCAAGAACAAAAGTGCATGAGGGGTACAAATACTTTAAATGTGGGCGCGAAAGCACTAAATATGAACTAAAGATAGGGCGCCGTTCAACTTTAAACAATGAGGAAAATGTGGAGAAAATTTTTTCTTTGTTGAAAGCTCACGAACTTACAACTCAGCAACTTTAAAAAATGCTTGAAATAAACAGAGAAAGCAGTAGGTTAATTTTAATTGAAAATTTAAAATGAGGAAAATCTGTGAGAGAATTACATACAATGGAATAGAAATGGAGTTTATATGCCTAGTAACAAATTTAATTCGTTTGTTTCTAGTGTTTGTTTTTATTTACATAATCAATCATACAGACCAAAAAGTTAATTTGATTTTGTGAAAAGTCCACAAAAATATGAAATTTGTACTTTTCTCCACAGTGAAACCTATCTACAGGGGAAGGAGTTGTTTAAAAGAGATATCACAATATAATAGTTTGGAATCATAGTTCAGGAAGATCTTTAATCATTTTTTATTACCACGTTTTTACTTATTTTGTATTGTCAGGTAGAATTTTATTTTACAACTAGATTATGTTCTTTAGCGTCAAATGCACTTAAATGAGAAAAATGAATTGCATATTAAGCAGTCAGTATAAACAGAATAAAATTAGTTCAGTGTACAGCAAGAAGATTTTTTACACTCTTAATTATTCTTAAATAACAATGTTGCGCTATATCACACAGAATAAAATAGAACTGAAAAGTGACAGAGAGAAATGAAGTGTACCAACTACACAGGAAAAGAAAACTGGAAAAAAATCGCTGTTCAAGGGATTATTTCCAACTGTAAATGAAACAAGGTAATAGCGATGGAGAAATTATAGCGATGCATGAAATGTCTTGATTGCTTGGTAAAAGAAATTTTCCTTTTTATCATTTACAACAAACATGCAATCATCCTCAACCAACTGCACAATTTGTTACCAATGTAAATTTGTTTGTCGTTTTCCTATGTGCTATGGCTATTTTATTTCCTAAGAAGAATAATTGGCTCAAGCAGCTTAACTATCAAATCATCCCAAACCAACTGATAATCAGTTTTACTTTCCGAGCACTGCTTCTTTGCTTTCCGCGAAGAAGATATTCAGAAAGGGACGTATCTTCTTCAGTCTCCATTTCATCTGACTCTGAAAAGTTATAAGGTATTTCTCCCACCTTCTTCGCATGCCTTCGTGGTGTAGTGGTCTGCACGTTCAACGCGTAACCGAGAGGTCCGTGGTTCGATTCCCTCCGGCGGAGGCTTTGCTTATTTTTCACACAATAATTCCTTACCTCTTGCTGAACACGCTTTTATTATACACTCATGGACAAAAAAATTAGCACACCAAGAAATAATTGCGGGATCGTAACGAAACTTGCAATGAAGGTACATGTCGGGGAGATATGCAAATGATTAGAAATGCAGCGTGATTGCACACTACGTATAGCCGGTAGAGGGCGTTGAACGTCGTACTCTTTGGAGTATAAAACAGGCAAACAAAGCTTTGTTTGAGAGTGCTGAATCATTTACAAACGAAGAGCTGAGGTAGACATGCCATTACGCCGTGTTCGAAGACAATATGAGCAGTTGTCGCAGTTTGAGAGGGGGAGAATCGTCGGGATGATGGAAGCTGGGTGGTCAGCTAGGCGAGTAGCTCGTCAATTAGGCCACTCTGATTGTGTTGTGAGGAGGTGTTGGGACCAGTGAACCCGAGAGATGTCATGTACACGAAGACCAGGCTCAGGACGCCTTCGACAGACCAGTCGTCGAGAAGACCGCCACATCGTAAGAGATGCACACGAAAAGCCAACTGCTTCATCGGCCGCCATTGTTGTGTAGCAATTTTCACGTAACACTTAATTATTTGACTTAAGATTTAATTTTCACTATTCTAAATTTATGCTACACAACGTTATTTTATTTAATATCTTGTATTTATATTTGCCTTAGTTTAATTTTAATTAGGGGTTTTGGTACTTTAAGATTTGTACGTTTCTTCCATTGGTTACTCGTAAACGCGTTGAAACAGACAATGGAATTAGGTGCTTTCCTACGTAATAAACTTGATTTAAAATTACTTAACTTAGGTTGATTCTCATTTAACTTATATCATTGGATGCAGAAAAATTAGTCTTTTAATTTAAGAGTACTTTCAAGTCTCTAGCTTAAATAGTTTTTAAATTACAGCTAATTGTTTAACGAAATTTTTGCACTTCGTGAGATTTTTTGGGTTAGGGGGAAAGGATTGAAAAGCGTTACTTTTGCAGTTGATTTCTAAGCCTTTGCTTAGGAATTTTGTCCGTTGCTTTGGGTTTGTTAGTTTTCCCATGCTTGCGTCGAATTCTTGGTTTTTCCTTTGGCGGGCTTGGCGAGATTCGAATTTTTGTTCCAGTTCAACTCCTCGATTGTTGGACGTTTTTAGCAGGGGTTTGTTCGAGGTGTAGAGTTTAGGATTTATTCACCCTTTTTACGAGATTTGGCGATATCTGGTGTCCTGACTTGACAAAAAGGCTGTGCAGGTGGAAATTCGCTCTTGGGACGTCTTCGCTTTTCCTTCGGCTGACGAGAAGATATTTCCTCGGGTGCCTTGAGCACTTTGTTTCTACAAAGGATGATATTGCCTTTTTGATGGGGCTTATGGCTCCTTTCACTTGCATCTTACCTCTTGGTTTCTAAGCTTTACCTTAATAGTTCTTCAACAATGAAAAGGAAATAATACTACAATCGAAAATAACAGTTCTTCAAAATGAAAGGGAAAATTACTTCCCTCGCATCTTCTTCAATACTTCAATAGAATAACGTACTTCAAAATGAAAAGGAATTTATTCTTCATCAATTCTACCGTTTGATGAGATTTCTTAGTCAAAATTTTGCTTGTCAGACTCTGTCTGCCCCTTCAATTTAAAAAGAACAGAAAGCCTCAATAGTCAAGCTACCTGTGTTCCGACCTGAGTTTCCTGATGAATCTGAAGTTCATAATACAGAAAAGCCGCCACTCATCGAAGCTACAAGTTCCTGCGTTCCGGGTAAATCTGCTGTTCGGTCTTCGTCATGCTGCCTTCGGGGGACGAACCAAGACTTCATTCCTTCATCTCCAAGTTTACATTATCCTTCAGATAAGAAGTTTTCTTTTTTGAACTTTTAATACTAACTTAAATTCTTAAAGAAATTTTTTCATTCAAAATTTACTGGTTTAATTATTTCTTCAAAGTCATAATGATTCTATTATTATCAGAATTAGAGATATCTTTTAATTAAATGTTTGCTGTAAAGAATTTTGAAATATAGAAAAATTTAAATCTTTAATATCTTTTGAGGATTTGCTGATTTAGCAGAGATCTGAGAAAATTTGTGAGCAGTCTTAAATTGCTCTTGTTTAAAATCTAAATTTTTTCAAATTAGGGGGGATTTTGGTGTAACTCAGTTGGATGAACATGACAGAAGCTTCTTTTACATTTTTTTACCTCCTTTTGGTGCAATACTATAAATATTTAACTCTGTACTTAATTATTATAATTTTTACATATTCTTGGATGAATAAGGTGTAAGAACCTTACAACTGTTAAATGAAATAGAAAATTTTAATTTATATCTTAACTCATGAAAATAGTTATTTCTTAACAAATAGTTTTTGAATTGAAGTGGTTCTTGTATAAGTTGCAGTATTTGTGAAAACCCATATAAATGTTTAGCAATTTGTTTTCTAAATTAATGGTTGGTAGTTCCCGAGGACTAGTATAATTTTATGATAATAGAAATTTGATTGATATCAGTGTTTAAGGAAAGTAATAAACTAAGTTTAGTATTATTGATTTTATGTGTTTACTTGAATTTTCTGATAACACAACATAGTTTCACCAGTAGCAAGGTTCTCCGGGTTGTTGAAACAAAACTTAAAATTAAATCACAACGCAAGATCTAAATTTGTCTGGACAACAAGTATTTAACACCATCCAGGCACAGGTAGCACCTTCATTAGGGGCCCCTGTGTCTTCTCGAACCATACGAAGGCGCCTGGCTGAAGGACAGTTGGTATCGCGGCGCCCATTACGTGTGCTGCCCTTGATGACCACCCATCGACGCCTCTGTTTGGAGTGGTGTTGAGCACGAGGAAACCGGACTGCAGCGGAAGGGAATCAGGTCATCTTTAGCGACGAATCCAGATTCAATCTCGGCAGTGATGACAATCGTGTTCGTGTGTGGAGAGCCCGTGGTGAACGCCTCAATACTGCCTTTGCTGTACAGCGACACATCGCTCCCACAGCTGGTGTGATGGTATGGGGTGCCATTGCTTACAATACACGGTCACCCCTAGTATTGTTCCGCGGCACCATGACAGCCCAGTGATATGTCCATGAAACCCTGCAACCACATGTGTTGCCAACGGCTCCCAGGAGCAATTTTTCAACAAGACAATGCTCAGCATCATACGGCAGGGTGTCACAAGACTGTCTCCGTACTGTTACTACCCTTCCTTGGCCTGCCCGATCCCCAGATTTGTCTCCAATCGAGCATATCTGGGATCATTTGGGACGACGAGTTGGGCATCCCACGAGTTTGAACGAAGTAGAGGCAAGGTTACAACAAATATGGAACGAAATGTCTCAAGACATCATACAGAACTTGTATGACTCAATGCCCTATCGTATCGCATCATGCATTCGCGCTAGAGGGGGTCCAACGGAGTATTAATTCCTCCGTTCTTTTGCCTTTTTCTCTGAAATAAATTATCCTTATTTCTTTGATTTTCTTAGCATTTACTTATATCAAAGTAGTCATTACGTATGTAAAATTTCGTTTCATTTTGACGACTCCTTCTTGGTGCGCTAATTTTTTTGTCCATGAGTGTACTTTTATTAAATATTTTTAGAAGCATATAACTTTGTTGGACTGTTATTCGTTCGTTAACATATTTTTCATATCAGTTACTTGACGGTGGATGAACTTCAGAGAGGTTTTTCTCGAGGAGGAAGCATATTTACATTAGGAGACTCATTACCCCGACGGTAGTACAGATTTACATTGGTACAGGATTTACATTGTTAGGCGTATAGTAGTATATCAGCGTGTATTATAAAAACAGAAAAGAATTTAAGAATTTAGAAGTAAAATACAATTCCTAATCTTGGTTAAATAGAAGAAGTCATCATAGTAATGAATAGATTTTTTGCTAGAAACTTTACTAATCCTCATCCAATAGAAAAGGGGAATCCCGTCACCTGATAGTAAATAAAGGAAAAAACTAAATATTTTATTTAAAGAAGGCGAAGCAGGATTTATAAGCATGTGGCGATAGTGTTCTCAATTAATCAATAAGGTCAATGATCTAAGTATGCTGCAGAAATAAGAAGATTCAAAATATTTATAAATCTTGGCTAAATAAAAGCAGTCTGAACCGCACGGAAATTTTTGTTGTTGAAAAATTTTCCTTATCCGATGGGTGAGGGGGATCGCATCAAGTGATCACGTTTGCTAAACACGACATATTGCACTCACTTTTATATCTATTCATTTCTGAGAGTGTGTACACACACACGCGAACCCACATATATAATGTATATACAATATATGTTAAGAGGCAATAAATTTTTCTCATGATGGTTATTAGAATAAGGGTTAAATTTCCAAAAAAGCGCTTTTAAATTATTAAACCTGTCTGAAAGCACGCTGAACATTACGCCATCATGTTTCATTTCAATTCTGTTTTTTTATTCCTTACTTTTTTATTATATGTAATATTATGTTTGCACGGCTCGATTAAGATAAACCGGGACCCTAGGTTCAGGGTTCTTTTAGGAACCACAGTACTTGCTTTCATGTAAGAAAAACAGAGTTACAAGAACTATATATTACATGGAGTTTTTGGTCTTTTGCCCTGCCGGCCTACGTGTATGTTAGACTGCAAACAGCTTTACTACTATTCATTTTTATTATTATTTATAGTTTTGTTAAAAACCTTTTAAATTACTACCATTCTAGCTCATACATATACTGTTTATAAAATTTTATAAATATATATATATATATATATGGACCAAAAGAGACTCCTTACGCACCTCTATTATTTTGGAATGATGGTTCAGATATAGCGCTTTTAGAGTACAGCTTACATTCAGCAGAAAATTAGGAGATCTGACTCTGCAATGAAGTTAGACTGAAGAAAATGATTAGAATAATTTATACACCGTCATGAAAGCATTATAACCAAATATTTATGAACGAGCAATAATTACCAAATTATAAATTAGTGGATATAAATTTATCATAGATTAAATTGTCTCACATAAGCGTATTTATAGACAAATTTCTGTCATATATGATGATATTTCTATCTTATAGATGAATACGATGCTAGCTAAAAACTGTCAACATGTGCTAAAATTGTAATAAAAATGCTTCCATCATTCGTTTTGCTCTCAGGCTGGAATAACAAGCTACATCCCAAAACAGAGCCCCCAGATTTATTCTAAATAAGAGAAGCACTAAGCTTAGTAAGTTCATGTGTGTGATCAGTCGTCTTTGTGATAATGAGTAACACTTACCCTATTGAATGTATAAACAATTTCAAAGCTTTCGGAGGTTGGCTACCCCTTCGGTAAGCATTATGAGATGAGAGTATTTCTTGAAGAATGTAATGATAATAACAAAAATGCTTCTTGGACTGCACGCTATCGTTTTAAATTTGGTCTATACCAAACTCACGAAAACACTACCAACACATTTCTTCACCGCAAAGAAAGAAGCAATGTAGCAAAGCGACTTTCGATTTGGTAAAAGTAGACATTCGAATAGATAAACGATTCAGGAGGTTCTATCTTAAAATATGGGTATGCAATTTCAAGACTGAACGTGGAGGCAATGGGCGATGCACATGGTTTAACGCTTCAGTGGGCGTGAGATACTTAAAATAGGCCCGATTTTCATCACATATGGCGGAAATATCATCAATTAAGGCATAAATTTGCCAGTAAGCATATTTTCGTGGAAGTAACACATTTTTAAGTCAACTGATATCAGATAACTTGGTTGTTAGTGCATTTCTGGATGTCGATTCAAAGAAATTAGATGACCTTCTAAAACTTTGTAATTGACCTCTTTCTTTTTTATTCTGTGCGTTGCAAAGTTCTATATGCTTGCAGTCGTTTTTATTTGATTCGGCATACGTATGTTAGTGCAGATGAAACAAATGTGCATAATCTGGGACCATTCACTTCAAAATAAAATAGGTGGCCACGGAATTTTATTTTGAATCCTGTGTGACACAATGTAGCAGATTGAAGAACGTCGTTATTGATGACCTTGGTAGCTTTATATTAGCATAACAAATTTATTCCTTTATTTTTACCGAATTGCATTAAATATGTAGAATATGATTAAATACACTGCGAAAGAATGGGATAGTTCTATAACTCCCGTTCTACTGTGCCAATTGACGAAATTTGCTTTTTCCATGTCTCGAAAGCGCGGCTTAGGATATGTATTAGATTTATATATAGCATTGTTCTAATATAGGTATTTTGACACAAAATCGGACTTTTTCTGAAATGACATGCCCATGTTTTTCCATATTTCGATTCTACGACTCAGATTATGCCAAACTGCCAAGTTTTGTAAAAATCGCACGAGCAGTTTTTAAAAAATTAGTTCTCAAAATTTTAGCTCCTCAATGTTAATTCAATTTGCTATGTTTTTAATATATGATTCCTTTCTGCACAGTTCGATATTTAGGTTCCTTCCAAATAAAATTCACACATTTATTATTTATTATTTATTTTGTATTTTTAAATAATTTTTATAAATTTTTCGAAAACATTTTAAATGATAACCTATAAAAGTTTTACAATCATCTTAAAGCAGATGTATTTCTAAGCATACCTGCAAAATATTAGAGCTTTTTATTCAAAATTTCCGAAGATATACCTGAATTTGTATATTGGCGCGTTTTGAAATTTGGCATATTTGTTGAAAGCGATAATAACGAAAATGTGGTTTACGCACCTTGATAAAATTATTTGAAAGTAGGAACGATGTGACCTTTTTTCCGCTCATCCACAATGTAAAAAGGTAGGAACGATGTGACTTTTTCTCCCCTCCTGCACAATGGAAGGGAAAGGAAAATAGGTTGCCATATATTAAGAAGTTCGTCAAGTGAATTATTCTTGGCTCAAACAGAAATAAATGTGCCAAGTTAAATTTTTGAATTTCTGCGTAAATTTCGCACCGAATTTTACAAAATTTAATATTTAGGCATAATTTGAGTCATAGAATCGAAATGTGGAAAACAATCGGTATGTTATTTCAGAAAAAGTCCCATTTTGTGTCACTCCCCCTCCCCTTTTTTTGCGCAGTGTACATATTAATTACCATTCATTTCTATTACTGCTAGTTCTTATAATTTGAACATGTTCTTAAACACAGTTATTTTATGACTCCTAAACAGAAAATTAATGACACAGATTTCTGAGTTTAATGTGAAGAAACATTTAGCTAATTGCTGCAGCTAATCTTATATTATAAAAATTATATAAAGATATATGGGGATTCTTAAACTAATTTAAAATCTTAATTTTTGAAAAAAAATGTGAGCATTCTCTTAATATTTTGTGGTTTTAGCTACTACATATTTCTTCTGTCAATGAATTTTGATAGCATTTCAAAATTCATTGACAGAATCCCATGCAATCCGATGCAGCTACGGGAACTGCTACATATGGAATTTGTTCAAATGCTAGATAAAAGATGATAAGCTTTAGCGATAATACAATAATTGAAAAATGTAGCTATTGGGATTTCTTTACTGGCATAAAGAAAATTCATGTAGTTTCTTTCTTTGCCCACAGAAAACACAACTTTTAAAAAAAAATTATAATTCGGCTTGTCTCAGTAGTACATTCTAAAATTTCGTTTTACAATGCTTTACATCAGCGTTTTCCAAACTGGGAGGCACGCCTCCCTAGGGAGACGTGGACTAGTCTAAAGGCAGGCACGAATATTAGACGAGATTGGTGCACGTGCAGCTAATACAATACGTAACATATAGGTACATATTGACTACAATGCTACTTGGCCGACCAGTAACTCTCCAAAAATCGAGACAATATCAACTTCAGTTTAGCTCAGCAGTGTTGGATTGTGTTTCTTATTTTATTTTGACGCACCTAATTACTCACTGATCACAATAGTAAGTAATTTAATTAAGTTTATTTTTTTTAAGAGCAATAAATTAATTATCCTAATATTTTTAGAGACATGGATAAGTTTCTTGACTGGTTATAAGAGAAAATCCTCTAATGATGAAGAATCTGATGTTGGCACAAGTAGTAGGAATCAGAAAGGAAGGACTCCCAAGACAAGAAAATACGATTCGTCTTATTTATCGTTCGGATTTACAAGTGTTATTACTGATAATGTGGAAAAACCAATGTGTTTGTTTTGTTCGAAAATTCTGTCTGCTGATAGCATGAACCCGGAAAATTAAAACCCCACATTGACACTTCGCATTCTCAATACGTTGGCAAGTCCCAAGAATTTTTTCAAAGAAAATTGGATGAGTTCACTAAACAAAAGCAAGCGTTCAAAAAAATAGTTCATATTCCATCAAATGCGTTACTAGCATCGTACTTAGTATCTTACAGAATCGCAAAGTGTAATAAACCACACACAATAGGAGAAACATTAGTTTTGCCAGCAGCTATTGATATGGTCAAAACAATGTTTGGTGAATCATATGCAAAACAGTTGCGACAAATACCGCTTGCTGACAACGCAGCTGGCAGAAGAATCGATGATATATCTGACGATATTTGCGATCAATTAGTTTCTCAGATGCGCACTTCAAAATTCGCCTTACAAGTAGATGAAGCAACCGATGTAGCTAAGACGCGCATTTAATTGCATATGTTCCATATGTTGAAGAGAATAATATAATTGAAGATATATTATTTTGCAAACCCATTCCTGGCAAAGCCACATCCAGTGAAATTTTTAATATAATCAAAAAGTTTTTTGATGAGAACGGCATATTGTGGAAAAATTGCATTGGGTTTTGTACAGACGGTGCACAGTCAATGTCAGGACACAAAACTGGCCTTCAAGCACTAATTAAAAGGAAAACACCCGATGTTCTCTGGACGCACTGCATGCTCCACAGAGCAGCTCTCGTATCAAAAAATATGAGTGAGGAACTTAACTACGTTTTTGCAAAAGTAAAGAAAGTTGTAAACTACATAAAAACAGGCCATTAAAAGTTAAGTTATTTGCAAAGCTTTGTGAAGATATGGAAGCTGCTTACACCTCACTTTTGTATTATTGTGAAGTGCGCTGGCTATCTTGTGCAAAAGTGATTCAGAGGGTACTTGAACTCAAAGAAGAAATTGCCATTTTTCTCGAAGAAAATCATAATGGGGATGCAAAAATGTTTAGGGATGATAATTTTATTATTAAACTTACCTATTTGGTGGAAATTTTTGGAAAATTGAGTGTTTTGAATAAATCGATGCAAGGGTCACAAATGCATTTATTGATTCAAAAAGATAAAGTGAAAGTATTTATTAAACAAATGGAGATATGGAAGACAAATTTGAAAAAAAATAGGTTCGACATATTTCCACTTTTAAATTTATGCGCCCAAGTTAATATAGAAGCAAACAAAAATCTATTTGTTGAACGCTTATGTGGTTTGTTAATTCATTTTTCGAATTATTTTGATGATCTTAATTTTACAAAATGTGCGTGGATACAGAATCCATTTATCGACGAAGAAGATGAAGAATTTGAATTAACAAGTATTGAGAAAGAAAACTTGATTGAACTATCTTGTGATACGTCTTTAAAACAAAAATTTCATAATGTATCTCTGATTCAATTTTGGCTAGATATTAAGAGTGAAT
Organism: Stegodyphus mimosarum; assembly: GCA_000611955.2. Classification (NCBI taxonomy): domain Eukaryota; kingdom Metazoa; phylum Arthropoda; class Arachnida; order Araneae; family Eresidae; genus Stegodyphus; species Stegodyphus mimosarum. The sequence goes on from KK122525.1 coordinate 281,160, forward strand.
ATAATATTTTGTCAAATAAAGCTTTAAAAGTATTGCTGCCGTTCGCAATATCTTTTTTATGAGAAACAGGATTTTCTGCATTAGCTGCAATAAAATCGAAATATCGTGTTCGTTTGGTTGTAGAAAAGGAGCTCCGTGTAGCTATCTCATCAATGACACCGAGATTTGATAAACTTTGCGCTAATAGGCAAGCACATCCATCTCATTAAGCGACAATAATAAAATATTGTTATTCGTTTTTTTGTGTGTATAAGAGTGTATCTTAATAAATTTTTTAGTATTAAAAATTTTTGTGTTTGTAGTATTTTATGAAATGGAAGGGAGGCGCCAAATATTTTTAAGGGAGCCGTGATAAAATAAAGTTTGGAAACCACTGCTTTACATCCTCCATCATCTATGAAGTTTAAGATTTCTATGATGTTTAAGATTCTATTTTCTATGAATTTCTTTCTAAGTTCTATTTTCTATGAAGTTTAAGATTAGGAACTTTTATCTTTAATGGCTGACAAAAAATGGTATAAAAGTATGTGCTGTTATTTTTTGTGAATACAAAATGGCAACAGGAAAAGTTTCATGATTATCATTATAGACAAGTACTGAAGTTAATCGAAATCCATACTGATTCATATCATGAGTAGAGTCCATCATAATACGGTTATTGAACTACATAAATCCTTACAATTATACAAATAAAAAAAATCTACTTTATTTTACAGGCAATTTTTATTCATTTACAGCTGACCATCACAAATTTTTCACAGACTTATGTCAAAGCCAGTACTGAAGAATAAATGCAACATTCCTTTTCTATGAGAAAATTTTATAATTGATCTCACCTTCTAAATGGTTACCGATCCGAGTAGCGCAATAATCTTTTGTCCATTAAATGTATGCGAAGAGAATATAAATATTAATAGCTATTTATATGGATTTGAAAATTTAAAATTATTTGAAAAATAAATTTTTCGTTTGCAAAAATTATCTTTCCCGAAGAATATAATTTTTAGCTTATCTATTACTTGAGATTTTAGAACTTAAACACTAATCTATTTTTACAGCTAACAAATGAAGAACTTCTAGAACTCATGCATAATATTTTGTGTGCTATTTTCTAGGCATATACAAATTTCTTTAAAGGAAAGTGAGTAAAACCCCTTATAAGTGCAGTAAAACACGTCGAACTGTTATCTACGGAAGTGCCGAATACATGATCAATAGTTTGAAAACTAACAAAATGTAGAAAATCAAAAGGTAATTGATTAGTCTTTATGCAAATAGAAACGCCTAATCACAAAAGCAATGCTTGCGGAAATCTCCGAAGCAAGCGTACGTTTAAAATACGCACAAAAGGACAGTGAAAAACCTGGAAACTCTCATTGACCTGCATGTGATTTAACCTCATGATTCATCACGGTAACTATTGTTTTGATCTCTGAAATATCTAAAATACATTTACACTTGGTCAAAGACTAGTCACCTATTCACCCCCGCGTTTCCCAGTTAAATAGGCCATTCAAGCGTCTACCTCGGGTACGAATTTTAATCAGGGCCCTTTGTTCCTTCATGGGAGCGAAAGGCAGACCAACAGCTGGAAGTGTGGCCGCTGAATACTTAAAGAACATCGTGACAGAGTTTGTGTGATGCCCCCGTCACATGCAAAGTTACAGATCATAAAAATGATATCACATTTTCCCTAGAAAGACATTTTTCCTCAATTAACTCGGTCACGTGCGCAGCGGGGAGGAGAGTAAAAATTCTATGATAATTTGCTCTCATAAAAGTCACGGAGTATATTTCAAACCCCCTGGAAAAAGACTGTGCAATATTTACGCTTAATGTGAATAATTTATCAACATACTAGCATGCACAGGCCCAAAACACAAGTAATAAATAACTGATGAAAATTTTGATCCTTAATCCTGAAACATACTTGCAATGAGTTCAAAGCTGTGAAATTTGCTTGGATATTTCTCCAAACGATAAACAGCGATGCCGAAAGTTACATTAGTATTAATTTCAGCATAAAAATATAAATTAGTCTTAAGGCAAAATATAGCCTGAGGCAGACGCCATTACTTTCATTTTTAATGTAAAGTGTTGGGAACATTAAACATATAGAAATTTTTAACCATGTTATTCTAACTATAGATGTTAATTTTTAACAATAAAAGAAATATGTTTAGCATCATCAGCATCATCGGTATGATTTTGCAGTGAAAACCAGGTTTTTAAACCAGGTCTATAAAAATAAAACTAAATAAAGATTTACGCTCAAGATTTCTTCGACAGCGAACATGGAGTAAAAATACCGAGTCCATTCCAGCGTTAGAGTTATACAGGCAGAGTTATATTGCAAAGTACGCTTATCGTAGTAAGCGGAACCGGTGGTCTAAAAATTTAGTGAGTTGTGTATCGTAATGATGTGCTTAAATAACCAGTAAAAATAATTCTTAAATTTTCATTGCTTCTTTTAATTTCTCATTTCTAAACACTTGATGTAAATTACAGTCACAGTTTAAGCTCTTTCTCTTAATTACTTCTCATTTATGCATATAACATTCCTTTGAACATCAATGCAAAAATTCTAGTTTCTAGTTAATATTAATTGATATACTAAGACTATGAAGGTTTGGCTCCTTCATAATAAATCAAGCTAGAATTAGAATTAGTCAATCAAATTAGAATTTAAGTAAATAAACGATTGAAGGGACTATCTCCTCCCCGTTAAATTATTATACACAAAAACCATGTGGGGGTGTACTTATTTAATTCAGTGTTCAATCCTTGAAATCCCACAAACACTAATAAGCGAATAATCACTTAAGTGTGTGAACAGAGACGTAAGACTTAAGAAGGGTTAACTACCCTTTATTTCTCAAAATAAATATGATACAATCAGTTCCTAACTCGGAACGTACAACAAAACCTCCACTTGAGCTTGAACTTAAATTAATATGAAATTAAACTTAACTGAGCTTAACTGAAGCTAACTGAAAGATATAGCCGAAGCTATCAAGATTCCAAGTAGTTGGCCCCTTAATCTTAGTTAAGACGGCGAAGCCAAACAAGGGCCTAAAGTACGGCCGAGCGTAGCAATAACTTAGAGAGACGTAGCCAAAAGGCAACCGCGCGCTAGTCAGGAACTCAGGCTCTCTAACGAAGTCGGTGAAACATCAACTTAAATACTACTCTTTACTCATTTGCATTAACCGCGTTTCTGAAAATATATTCTGGTAGGAAATCGTAAGCTGAAGCAAGATTAGATAGGAAAGATGCATAAACTTAAAATAACTGTTATTAAATTTAGGATAAACGTCACAACTATAAAAATTTGTATTATTTCCTTGCTCATAATTAAAATCTTTAAAGCTATGCACTGGCTTAACTTTAATCTTGGTGGTTTCTGTAAAAACATTTGATAAATATACTTTCAAATAAAAGTAAACTTAGGATCATGAGCCCGATTACGTTTCCTTTACGCATAGCTTTCTGCACAAACGCCTCTAAGTTTATTTAAATATCCTACATAATCAACATTTTTACCAAGAAAACATTGCTAGAGGCTTAAAAATTAATTACAAATTAATCTTTTTTCCAAAGTAAAAGGAGAATTTGACAAACTGTTTGAGTTGTTTAATGGTAATCAGAAGGAATAAAATGACAATGTGAATAGAATTCATTTAAACACCAGGAAATATTTTAAAGAATACTATCTACAGTACTCACCCCATAAGGTACAAGTGGATCTGCTTTGCGACTGAGGAGCAATCGAATTGCATCTTCTTTAACCTGAGCAACAGCAAGGTGCAACGCTGTGATACCATCCTGAAAGCATAAAAAGATCGAAATTACATTATCTTTGAATTTATAATTATTCTCACTTGTTCAATTTGTTAAAATATAATAAATGTTTTTGTATATGAAGGTGTTTTTCATTTATTTCTGTATTATATCTGCATGAAACAAGAAATCCTTTTTACAACTAATGCTGTGTTACTATGCTTAAATTAAAGGGACATGCAAAGGGCAAATGCAAGTAAAACACGTTTATCTCGTAAAATTTCTTTGTCTGCTCTAAGTTCTCAAATTGCAGCCAACACACACGCACACGCACACACAAGACCACACTCACAACGCAACGCACACACACCACAACACACACACACACACACACACACACACACACACACACACACACAAAAGAACTAATTAAATATGTTAGGACAAAAGTAGAAAGTTCATCTCGGCTGGGAGTCGAATCTGAAATCATAACAGGGCACTTCTTTCCATAGCGTACTAAAACCACTAATTGCGTGTTTCTAATCCTTCATCGAAGACAGTCAATTAAAATTGGTGGAGGATCCAAAACCATCAGAAATATAAGTAAGTCTGCTGTCTAATGGCGTAAGTTATTATCGGATGGTAGATTTATAATATTTTTAAATTTTAATTTTTTATGAATGCCAGTATTAAATTAGCATGCGTTTTCTATATTGAAATCTTTTACATTAAATATACTGTTGTTGACTAAACGTATGTAATATTAATATTAAATGTGATCAACTTGCAAGGTTTATCTTAATTTCATAACAGTTATTTTAAGCTTATGCGCCTTTCCTATCTCTTCTAGCTTCAGCTTACATTTTCCTAGCAGAATGCATTTTCAGAAACGTGTTTATTGCAAATGAGTAAGAGAAGTATTTAAGTCGATGCTTCACTGACTTCGCTAGAGAGCCAGAGTTCTGACTAGCGCGCGTTTGCCTTTGGGCTAGGTTTCTCTCTAAGCTATTACTACACTCGACCGTACTTCGGGCCCTTGATAGCTTCGTCTACTTAATAGAGATTTAGGGGCTAACTACTTAGAATCCTGATAGCTTCGGCTATATCTTTTAGTGAAGCGTTAGTTAAGTTTCAATTCTTATTAATTTGAGTTCAAGCCTAAGTGGAGGCTTTGTTGTACGCTCTGAGATAGGAGCCGACTGTGTTGATCCTTGTTTTGAGAAATAAAGAGTAATTAATCCTTCTTGAGTCTTACGTCTCTGTTCACAGACTGAAGCGATTATGTATCGCTGTACAAGGTTCCTTACATTGAACTATGAAATAGTAAAAGGGTTGAACCATACAGACTGATCCCAACTTATCCGTATGCCAATGATTGCTTCTTTATTTATAACTTATAATGCTAGGAAACATTTTTAAATGACTTGTAATGCTATTTTAATTTTAATAGTGGGATTTGCCGACTTTCCTTAGCATTTAGAGACTATTTAAGTTTGTGATTTTTTAAATCTGAGAATGTTTGGCAATATCGCATCAAATAGTTTGTTCATGAGTTTTAATCTAATTGTCTTTATAGTAGAAAAAAAGGTCTGGTAAAGGCTGATAGGTATATAGTAAGCAACATCCATTAACTAAATTAATTTCTGTGTGTGTGTGTCTGTGTTAAGAATTGGAACATCAAGATTCGCAAAATTCTAACTGCAGTTCTTTTAATTGACATTGCATATTACATAATGGTTGATACTGCATATTATATTGAATGAGTTAAGTATTACATTTGCAGGTGAAATATTTCAAAATCCTTAAACTGATGATTAAATATAAAAAGTTGTACAAATTTAACAGGCATTTTGAAGAAAAGTTGGTATATAGGTAGAAGTAGGCTGGATAACAGAATTTACCCATTGGTCGTGCAGATACAGTCTGTAAAGACTTATTTTATTCTAACCAATTATTTTTAGTTTTCCTTTCCTTTCCCTCCTGATTTCAGTTTCCTGTCGGAATATAAATTTGTTATGACGTAGATGCAAATTCTAAACGTGTTTCAGAAGCAGTATTTAAGCTGCGTTTCAAGAGTTCGAAAAGAGTAGCAGCGAACTTAGCTCCAAGTTTATGCTGCGCGTTTGAAATTAGTTCTCTAGCCAGTGTTAGACACCTTTCAGTTTATATTGATATTTCTCGGCTCGGATTTGCTGTGTGCAGCCGATTTAGCGTTAGTTAAATTAAAGGAGCCACTCGTTAGATATCTTAACTTATATTTTGTTAATCTACGTTAGTCACAAGTGGTGTGCTCACAACTTCGACGTAGAGTCAACGTTGTACGACACCTAAGGAAACCCATAGACTCTATAAGCCATGCCTTAGGAACTGTGCAGTTTCGCCCCCATTTTGAGGTGTGACACCCCATAAGCCCCGTTCACAAGAGCAGATTCGACCAGTGGCGAAAACCGGTTCTTCCAACGTGTCCCATTCACATGGCGAAGAAGCATTAACTGCTTCTCGGAATGGAGGAGGAACCTGACAGAATTTTCCTACCTCTCAGGGGCAGGGCAAATGGGGAGATTTCCGATACTGCACTGCGAGATTGCGCGGTTCACTTAATTTTAGTAAGCAACATGGCTGACGTGCAATCGACTGCTCGCTGGACTGTCAGCGAAACAGTCGCGTTGATAGATGTCTGCGGATGTGATAGCATCCCCCCAAAAATAGATGGAACTGTACAAGATACGGATATTTATAAACAAGTACAGACAACATTACCTGATGCTGGATAATTCAGAAATATCACTGAAATTAAAACTAAAGTTAAGGAGCTCAGACGCGCATATCGGTTCAAAGCGACAAGGGGCTCGGTACCTTTTGAATGATTTTTTTTTTTTTTAGGAACTTTCATCTACTTTTTATGAATATTATTAAAAGTTTTTTGTACGACAAAATTATTTTAATTTTTAACAAAGAAATAGTTTTTTAATAAAAATTTAACAATTAAAATGTCTTTCTTCTCCTACAATTTTCAGTGTTCCCCCCAGATTTTTTTATTGTATTTATTATTCTTAATAACTTCAAGGATTGATTTTGCAATTAATGCATTAGTTTCTGAGAAAAAAAGTAAAAACACTTTTCCATGTAAAATCTTTAAAACAAATATGATCTCCGTCACATTTTCATTTCAAATAATTTTTCTTTTCAGTATTTTGCAAAACCCATCCTTGTTTCTATAAAGTATATAATTTTAAATAAGCAGTAAAAATATCAAATAATTTAGTCCATACCTGTATATGTTTCAGGACTTAAAGTAAAAGGATTTATAGAAAAAATTAAAACTGAGAAAATGCAGTTTAAAGAATACAAACTGTCTAAATAGTCATTAAATCATTTCAAACTACCTAAAAATTTTATTACTGAATTTCAGTTCATAAATATATGTAAAAGTTTAGTGCTATTTATACATTTGGTTAATATAAATAAAAATTACAAGCCTTTATTTAAAACCTTATTTGGCCAGAAAGATTGCGAAAAAATCATAAAACGCAAGTAGAATTTTTCTTTATATGTTTTTGTTTTGTGAAAAACGTTCAAAACAATTTTAATACATGAATTAATTATAATATTGTTGCATGCGTACAGATTTGTAATAGATTGATAATAGTTCGTAAATGATTGTCATTGCACACAGGTTCGATAATAGTTTCCTTAAATTTATTTTATCAACCTAAACACTTCAAAGTTCTGGAATTTTCCACAGAAATACTCGTACAAGTGTTTAGAATGTCACAAAGTGTACTCAGTAGTTACGCTTCAAATTACTAAGAACGTTAAACACAACGCAGTGCAAAGCGCATCTTAAGAGAAAGCTAACTCGGAAATACCTCCGATCTCACGCTGAACTAACACCTCGCAACAATAACAAATTATATAGTGTAAATAATATCATGAAAATAGTGTTAAGTAATGAGATTATTACTTTGAAACTGATGTTTCGTAATGATTCCCAAGAAAAACCAGTATTTCCTATTCTGCTTCATTGCATATCTTTTAAAAAAGTAAAAAATCATCCATTTAATTTTATTTATAATTTTTACAAACGCGAAAAGTTTGTTTTATAACTTGTAAAAATTTCGGAAGTTTGTAACCGATATATATATAGATATGAAATTTTAAAATTAATAGGTGTCAAAAAGTCTAAAAATACGAGCGATTTTCAAACATTGTCCCAAAACAAAACAAAAAACAACCAAAAAAAAGGTAATTTTTTTTCCCCACTGGTGTCTTATGGTACAAAGAGTAATGTTCTGAGATTCTCAGTTTATTTAACGCAAATACTTCCAAAAAATCGTTTCAACTTTAAAGAAGAAAAACTTGAAAAAAAGAAAATCTAACCCTTTAAAAATCAAAATTGTGACTCCACATCCAAAAGCAGTATATGTGCAAAGTTTGAATTCGATTCTTATCGGAAAATAATTTAAAAATCGATGACCATCTTTTAATCATAGCGACAAGAACCAAGAGTTGAGCTAAATAAAAGCCTAAAAAATAATAATAATTATAATTATAAAAATTATAATGCCCGAATTTTTCAGGAACCATTACGAAAGTTCCGGTACCAATTGCGGAAGTACCGATTACGAAATTAACAACACAAACAACGTTAAAAATGTGTAAACACTATTAGAAATCAAACAATTCGCACAGTGGCGTATCTGTAAAGGGAAGGAAGACGGCGGTCTTCTGAACGAGTCCTAAAACTCCTTCCCGTCTCCTTTTTCTCCTCTTGCTAACGGCAGCTGTGCGAAGGAACGTTGCATGTGAACGGGGCTATATAGAGGCGGTCCGACGGGTTCCCACCCCTCTTCCACTAACACTAACTTCTCGTGAGGTCTTCTGGCTCACTGTGTATTTTGAGTACCCTCTTGCTTCACAGACACCCTGCGCTTACAATCATTCATGGCTTCTCCGGGATTTTAGGTCGGGCCCATCGATGCGTCGCTAACCACTGTAGAAGCTGGGCAGCAGTTGATATATGAAATTGAAAATTTCTACTCTAGAAATTTCAAACAGAAAATTAATTCGATTAAACGAGAGTCATACGAGGGCAATAATAAACAGATTGGTGGTCACTATATGGTTCGCAGTCCAATATTTGGTCTTCACTGACCCACATGAAATTTTGTGGGTATAACGCACCGTTATACGGTATTGTTTATAGAATTTTACATCAGTTTTGATTAAATTTTTAGTTACGTGTTAAAGGCTTTTTAACATGTTTTTAACACGTAATTGCAGATGTGTTTCTAAAATTAAAACTCAAATAAAAGTGTAAATGTATATATCATTTAATAAACACTTCTAGAAAATGTGACAAAGCTTTGAACTCTTTTTTCTATGTTTATAAAAAGATATTTTGATACTAAGGAGCATTGAGAGCTATTTCATGAGATAGACTACTAGAAATAACTTAAATTTTATCTTAGACACAGTTGGCTCTTTCTTTTTTGCTCTCACTTTTAAAATACTCTAAAAATGATTACTTTTCCTTTTTGTTTCTGCAACTTTTTCCAACTGAAGAGCAAAAAAAAAAGGTCGACGTGAAAAAATTTATGTCAGTGGTGTGATACCTTGAATTAACGCACCAGGGTAGACCATGCCTAGTGTCGCCTCTGCACAGAATCAAATTCAACCCATTATTAAAATCAGTTGCTTTTAAAAATATCACTTATTTAACTTCTTTTTAAATGCAATTTGAAAATTTTATATTGCAATCCAACTCTTCAGAAAAAACGTGTATCATTAAAAACTTTCATAAAATTAGCAATTGAATATGTTATAAATTAAATATGCTTTAATTTATATCGATAAGACGTATTATTAGAAAAAGTAGAGTGAATGCTTAATTTATTAAGATGTTTATTTATCGCTTTTGAATCGTTCAATATGTTAGTGATGAAATCTGAGAAATGAGCTGAAGATCTTCTGTCTTACAGAATGGCAAAACTCTGATGATCCCTGTTCGTGACAGGCCGTGGAGGAAAAATAAAAAAGGTGTTAAATTTAATACAGTAGTAGCAACCATCAAAGTGACAGATTGATCAATGTTTGCTTGCGTTTTTCTATCCGTCAGTTTCAGAGTGTCTAAAAGTTTTATTTTGACGATTCGAGAATTCACATGTTACATTAGATTCAATAAAAGCAGATCACTTTTTCTAGGCGTGAAAACAGTTAACAGAAACTGTGATAAAAATCAAGCGAATATTTTTTAACCAGGTACGTAACATGTGACACTAAAAACACCTCTTCTGTTAGTGTGAAAATGATCACAAAATTAATGCATGAATGTGTTATAAATTATATCAATTTGAAATAGAGTTAAAAAGTAAATAAAACTATGAATTGTTAAAAAGTAAAATTGTTGCTTTTAAATCACTCAGTTTGTTTTGCAAATACGGTTGAATTTAAAAAAATAGCTATTGTATACAGCTATAAAAATTATCAGACTAAGTGAAAAATAATCATTTACATTTATTTTAGGTTTTAAATATTTTTTTTACGCAAAATAATATCATTTTAGTATTTTGTATTCTTTCCTTCACCATTTATAAGAGCACTTAGGAAATTTGACAAAGTTTCAATTAGAATTTTACATTTATTTAACATTTCAATTTCATGATTCAAATTTCAGTAAGTGATTTATTGAGTTGTATGTTTATGGATACACTTATTTTCTTCCGTTTTCTGCTCACAGTTCCTCATGAATTCTAAACTGCATTCTTGCCTAGGCGTAAAAGTGCTTTGATATTGTTTTCATTAAAACAAAATTGAGTGAAATGTTTCTTTTAGTGGCAAGGAGTCCCATCATGTATAAAAATTGAGTCTTCGGCAGGAAACCAGGTTTTAGATTGTGGCGCAAGTCGTTCATTTAAGACTTTTTTCTGTTGATGATTGTTCAGTACATTTTCTGCTATATAAAGATTCTCTGTGTCTTTTTTCAGAGATAATAATTTACACTACAGCTTTAGTTGGCTGCTTGAGAGTTTGTGCCAAGTACTGACGATACTTTGATACTTTGAGTGGTATACGAAGGGTCTGACTTTTGAAGAAAACCTCAAGAAAATCCTTCATGTGAGAAGAAACTTAGTCGAAGAAAGAAGAATAGAAAGCACTTTGCTTTCGGAGAGACGAAATGAAAGTCTTTGCGATAGCATAGGCGAGTCGATAGATTCTCAGCTGGGATGAAAGGGGGGGTCCAAGGGGTCAGTGCTTGGTTGGGCTGCATCACGTGCGGTGTGCACGTTGCTCCATCTTTCGTGGAAAGCTAATTTTCCTCTGTATCAAGCATCTCTAATAGCGAGAGAGCTAATTTCCACTTCTGCAAAGGGGATTTCCTAAATTTAAGTCTAAGTTTAACTAAAGTCTAAGTTTTTAACTAAAGTCCTAAATTTAGAAGGTAATTCAGCAAATTTTTGCATTAAGTCTCCTAACTCTTTATCAGCAAAAGCTCCTTTGCACGGAATGAAGAGGGTACTTTCTGCGGCGGTGCGGTAACAACAGGTTGCGTTTTCCTATTATTTGGAACAGTATAGTAGGTTTCTTCAGTCTTAAGCAGAGTTAGTCTCTTCGATGATGACAATTTTCGAATTTTTGAAAAAAACACAGTCTTTGGAAGAAGCAATGTTGTGACTTGCATCTTGCGCAACTCGGCTTCGTATCTTTAGGAAGCTGACAAGTATAGGTTAAGTGATCTTTACCACACTTGAGGCACCTAGGTTTGTTATTAAAAACATTTGACCATGTCCTTAACGTTGACATCTGAAACACATAATAGGACGATTACCCAGGCGATAACACCTTATCTTCACATGCAGTCTCCGAATATGTTTGAAAGAATAGATTTCCCTGCCCTCATCTGTGCGGCTTAACGACATGAAGAAAGCAGGGAGTTTTTCTTCTTTCACCGGAGTTTTCCTGGTGAAGTGCTTAATTTTTAATGTTGGAAAGCCCTGTTCTTTAAGCTTCAGCAGGATATCTTCTTCCATGGCGGAGAAGGGTGACCTCTGATGATTGCTTTGATACGGGACTATACTACACTTCTGAAAGAGCTAAACTTTATTTCTTCTTTCGTAAGGCAGATTAAAGCCTTATCACGTATGGCACTAGAGTCGAAGTAAACAGAGATCTTTTCTCTGGACAGATGTCACGTAAACTCCTGGATCTTATGGTTAAAGAAAAGGCATCTAATATGTTTTCAGGTCACCTCCGGTCTGGGGCAAATGATCGGAGGTAATCATTCTTTCTTATCTTTGCTTTCGGCAGTCTTTTTCACAGAAAGAATTTCCATTTGTGCAGGCACGTTTTTTGGCACGTGACTTTCACAAAGAGGAAAGTCTGATTTTAACACTTCAAAATTATTAGAAGTCGGAATCATTGGAGTAACTTCCTGAGTGGTAGTCAGCTTGGCTGGCTTTTTGGAAGAAGCTCAGACAGTTTCTTTTTTTTTTTTTTCATTTTAGGTGCAGAATTGTTCTTGCCATCTTGGGAAGAAGAAGCATCTGATGTAGAAGTGTGGCCTTGGCATGCTATACTCTGTCACCCCTAATATTGATCTAATGTATCATGAAAGCTTAGCTGTGACGGTCTTCAACTAGATAAGTTGCTATTCATGTCAAAACTCCTAGAAAACAATTTTCAACAGGTCAATGCTCATCCATGCACAGCAAAAAACGCTCTGCGACATTGTTACTCTTTCCTAAGCTGCAGAATCCCCATATTTTTACCGTTCGGAGTACGCCTGAGATTATTTCGGATGATAAGATGGACAGTCTAGGAGTTTGACCGAATTAGAGGTGCGCTAACAACAACTATAGATTGAGATGACGTTGAACGCTATACTGGACCTATATTCATCAATGCTCCCCACTATGTGTATTTATGTTAGAGGTAGCCCAATAAGCATACATATTGTGTATTCACGCTAGAGGTAGCCCAACAAGGTATTATAACCTTCTTTCATTTGTAGTTTTTTCTGTAATAAATGATTCTTTTAATTTGATTTTATTTTAACGTTCCTCTCACATATAAAATTTTAATGGTTCTGACAACTCTTTCTTGCTGCGTGAATTTTTCTGACAAATGAGTGCATTTTTTATACATTTTTAATTCGTCTGCTTTTTTTGTTGGCTATTTCTTTTATTTTGCAAAAGGGTATTTAATAAGCGTGATTTTTCTCAGATATAAGTCAGTTATTTAACCGATAAATGAAAAAAAAATGGAAATCTGCAAGTGAAGAAAAATACTCGATCGTTTATCAAGAAATAACAAATTGCATTTACCCAGTTCACGTTTTCGTCAAAGCTGAAGCTTGACAAAGTCTGTTTCGCAGTCTTAGCGTTCACGCATTTAAAGAAGACACATTGGCTGGTGTTTTAAGTCGAATTTTATAAATTGACAAACCTAAAATATTATTTTATCCTTCAACATATGGGTGACAGCTACTAACAGAATGACTAATCACAAGTCAGAATCTAAAACCTTATCCGCAATATGATAGAATACGTCATCCGTTGACGCGGTTTGTGCCATCTTGGCATCGCTCATGCCACATCTTGGGGGGGGGATGAGGCGCCATCTGCTGTAGTTTCCGCGCCGCCCGCAATAAAAGGATGTGAAACTTTAAAATAGAAGCTAACCTTCGTTCTCAATACCGCCGAGCGGTAAAACACCGGTTGTTCTGTCTGAGGTTCGAATTTCGTGAAGGGGCTGGCCGCATGGGCGTTTTCGTGGTTTTTCCCATATGTAAAGTGCATACGAGCCAGCTTATCTTAGAAAGTCCTCCACGAAGCCATTCCTCGAGGCTTTGCCGTAATCACATAAACCTAAATTTTCTCGGTGAGTCAACCATCTCATTTTCCTTAAATCCTCGCAAATATTTAATAGCTCCTCAGGAAATGGATTTGAATTATCCGCCATATAAGCGACAATGATCCTGCATCGTACAAGCTATATCACCAGACGCGAACGATAAGAGAATACTTTGTCATAAGAATAGTATGCAGTACTGTTTTCTTTTCTGTGCTTGCATAACCAAAGTCAGACTACGTTGTTTTGTTTGCTTATTTTATCTGAAGAGCCAAAAATCCGCGCACAAGAGTGCATGCACTATATACTGAAACTGCTCGTTTCGCGATAGTTCTTTAATTAAAAGATTTTTTCACTAATTATGGAACTCTTTTGTGTATATTTCATGACGTGTTAGTGCGTCATTGTAATAAAAGGACAGTCAGTATTTTTAAATTTAAAAACTAATTGCATCGACCGAAAATTAATTTTCTCATTCCTTTTCCTTCCTTGTACGAAGTAAAAAAGAAGTATTGTAATCGCGAAAAGTTTCGGGTACCACATTTCAACGAAAATATCTATTTTGACCGCTATCGAAAGCACTATAACGATGTTTTTGAGTGACATCCGTACGTAAGGACAGAATGAAGGACTCTTTACCCGGGATATTTGCCCACCTGCCTTAGATCTCTCAACATATGAAAATATACTGTCAATGCTCGCAGACAGGTTGACATGACAGCACCCACCATCCAATACGGCATATGAACTTCAGCTCAGATATGAAGGTACTGCAGAGCTCATAAATATAACTCAGAGTCTGTTTATTTTTATATCCAGCAGTATTACAACTGCTATTTCTCCCAGACATGGATGCTAAGGGGATTAATTTTTATATGTTGTGAACTTCAAAGCTACAGTAAATTTAATCATTAACACTTGTAATATGATGTACGTGTAAAATAAATATAATTCTCTTAACTGCCTTCTTTCTTGGTATAGTAATTTTAATGTCCAGTAGTGTATAATTTAGTTGGTCTTCCCAAATGAGTTATTTATGCTGTACATATTTCAGGCGTCTATAGATACAGAACATTGTTCAATAAAGGTTTGAATAAAATGCAAATAGAAAATCTTATTTTGATAAAAATAGATCAAAAGTGATAATTCGCAAGGGTTTTAATCCTCAATTTAAAATACTTGCTCCATTCCTCAGCGGCTATACTTTAAAATGTACTAAAATTTAATCACATTAATTACTGATTAAAGTAGGGTGTATTTCATTTTCCTACGATAATGGGTATGGCTGTAATTTTATCTCGAGGTAAAAGGTAAAACTGTGGATGTTTGCTGGTTTACAAACAAAATGAAAAGTTTCAGATTTTAAATTACGTCTAAAGAGGCGCTTTTTAACGCTTTGTGTGTTACCTTTATTTATTAAATATCATGTTCTTCGCATTTAAACCATAAAATTCAGTTAAACAGTAATGTCGCAAAATAATTTTAAAATGAGTATATCTTTAGAATTTCCGATACACAGTTCCGCGCCCTTTAGATAAAATTTTTTTTTCTGTAGAGTATTGCCATTGCTCGCTTTTAAATCGTTTGAGTTTGTTCATCAAAAATTCGCTAAAGTTTTACAAAGTATGAAATAGATAATAAATCAAATTCCAAATGCGCATATTCGGGTGGAAACGTACGTTATTCAAAATTGGATGGATCTAGGTACCGTTGTTTTATCACATTTTGAGAAATATACATACATTTATGCAGATTTTTCATTATTTAATTTCTTTAAATATAATACGGAGCTGCAATATTTTTTGGCAACAGTTTAAAAAGGAATTCAAACTTTTAATGTTTAAAACGTAAAATCGCAAAACGAAAACAATAGTCCTTCAGGGACAAAGCCCCTTTAGACTAAAAAATGAATGGCGTATTGACCATTTCGCAAATTTCTGGAAAATTTTCTAATTTTAATTTGGCTGCTCTATGGGCGTTTTCATGGTTTTCCCCATGTGTAACATGAATACGAGTCAGTTTCCCTTAGAAACTCCTTCACGAAGGCAACGATTTCTTCAGGCCAGCAGGCAGCCCTCGAGTGCTTTGCCACAATTAAATAAACCAACCCAGTAGTTTTATACTAACTATTTCTCAGAAATCTTGTGTTTGAAGATTTAGTATAACATATCCAAAATTCTACGTTAGATGCTAAACAATAACTTAAAAAACTAACGCTTAACTAATTTATCATAATAGTATACACACATTTTGAAATCAAAATTTAGCATCTAGAAATCAGTCAAATTCTGGTAATGTTGTGAAGCAGCTGCAGGTAATTAAGATTTTCATTTAAATGGGTAGTGCTTTGAAAACTTCATTATAAGGTTACGTGTTTATTTAAGGTAATGTCTGTTTTACTGCAATATATTTCTAAGCTCCGTAAAGCATTTCGGCAAGAATTAAATTATTTAATACTTAAAAATACTCCAAAAATTCTAATAAATATTAGAAAAAGTACAACTGAAACTTGTGGATTATTTGATAATCGTAAAATCTCTGAAAATTCCCTGAAATAAGGAATGATAATCACGGAAATTCGCGGCTAGATGAAATTGCTACTCTAATAATATGTAATTCATTGCTCCTCAAACATCCGCTTTTGATAATGATAAAGAAATACATATAATATGTAGTTTATAAAAACTCTCAAAAGTTTAAACATTAGTGTAGAAACTGTCGGTTTAAAGCTCACGCGAGCTTTTGCAGAAGCTTACTTTATTTTTTATCTGCGACAATCTTTCTTCAGTTTTACTTTAAAAAGACTTTGCAACTAAAATAAAGAGCTTTTATTTGCACTAAAGAGGTACAGCCCGATAAAAGCTTCTGTTTGAAACCGAATGAATTATATAGAGTCATGAGCTTTCCTTTGTTAGTTAGATATTCACGCTTATGCATTTAATCCCAAGGAAAAAAAAAAGAAAAAATGATTATGCTGTATTTCTCTCTAAAGGTAAACTACTATCATTTTCAAACGAACATTTAGCCCACCAGCAAAGCGGTAAAGTCGCTGAACAGTTGTAGTTCGGTTTTAGGTTCGAATCTCGCGAACGGGATAGGTGCATAGACGTTTTCGTAGTTTTCAGCATGTGAAACGTGTATACGAGCCAGTTTCCCTTAGAAAGTTCTCCACACCCTCAAGCAGATAGCCCTCGAGTGCTTTGCCATAATCAAATAGACCAAACCAAACCATAAACGAGCATTTACTACTTTCTATCAGTTGTTTCTCACTAGATATTGCATTTAACACTGTTATCTATTATTATTTAAGAAGCCCAGACTGTTTATGACAAATATACTACACACATAGATTTAAAACAATTTAAGAGCATAATATAGGAAATTGAATCAAATTTACTAGTTAAGAAATTCAAACGTTTGACTCAGGAAAATTTATTCTGTCTGTTATTGAGTTCATCTCCAAGAGCAGATTAAAATGTTTGTAGAATGTAGTATAAAAAGCAAAGCTTAGTAAACCAAAGCTTTTCTTAGTATATGGAATTTTTAACGTTACCATTCCTAAGACAAAGCGACTTTTCCTGCCGTTTATGTACTCTATAATCCCTGGGAGAAGAAACGTTCTTCATCATGCTCTAAAATCCAGTCATAAACAGCATTCTTAAGACACTATCATATGCAAAATGCATCCCCCGAAGATGTTTCTTCAAACCTTTAAACAAGAAAAGGGCACTTGAAGCAAAATCTGGCTAATGTAATACGCTAAATAACAACTACAGTCCTGTAGTAGTTATAACCGCCATTGTCCTAGAAGAAATGTATTATAGTGCATTATCATGGTGGTAAAGAATTCTCTTAGATAATTTTTCTTTCCTTTGGGCTTAATTTTTTGGGCTTAGTTTTGCTATTAACTGAGCATAATACTTTAGTGTGTATATTTTACCACCCTTAAAACACTCATTAATAGACTTAGATAGAGAGATCTAAGGCAGGTGGGCAAATATCCCGGGTAAAGAGTCCTTCATTCTGTCCTTACGTACGGATGTCACTCAAAAACATCGTTATAGTGCTTTCGATAGCGGTCAAAATAGATATTTTCGTTGAAATGTGGTACCCGAAACTTTTCGCGATTACAATAGAAAGCATTGTTCATAATTCTGTGTGATGAAGATGACACATCGCACATTTCCCTAACAAGAGAGAAACCATACTTCCATGGCAGGCTGTCTTTCCTTTCAGTACTGAAGCAGTGTATCTGTTACGGTGAAACACCGAATTCTGGAGAATGTTGACTTTCACTGGTGAATGTCAACATTCACATAGTCGCTTGGTGTATGTCCGAAATATTTTCCAAATACTCTTATTTCTGACTTACACCGGTAAATGTCGACATTCACCATGTACTAATGGTGAATGTTCAACATATAATAATATTATATTTTCTTCTCCGTAATTCAGTCGCGAAAAAACGCACTTGAGATTTAAAGTAAGATTTTAATAACATAAGAACTTAAAACACACAGTACATAATCAAAATGAGAAAGGAAAATAATAGAAGTTAAAAACTTACTTAGTAATACAGTACGTTCTAAATGAGAAAATAAAATAATAGAAATAAAAAACTTACTAAATTATGTGTTTCAAATCTTATTTATTGCAACTACTTAAACTATTAAGACACTTCGAATTGCACAAGAGGACCTTGCTTTTTCACAACTGCATTTATAGGAAACAGCCAGTCGCCTCTTTGTCTACTCCTCTCTTTTCGACCTATACCAGAACATATCTGTGATTGTCGACATACACCGGTGAGAGTCCGAATGTACAAGAATGCAATGTTATATTCGATCTTTCACCGACGTATTTGGTGAATGTTGACATTCTCCGGTGAAAGTTGACATTCTCCAATTTCGGTCTTTCACAGTAACATATCCATGTTTCATCCATAGTCACACGTCTATACAAAAACTCTTCTGTAGCTGATAAAAAATTGTCAGAAGTGACTGCAAAATCTTCACATGATCTATCATCTGTGCTTATGCTGACATTTTGGGCATTCTTCAAGCTGGAATTTTTCTTCTCATGAAATGTTTTCTTAAAACTGATTCTACACTACCAATTGATTCTATTGCACACCATATTGTCACTTATCTACCTTATGTAACAAAAGTTTCCGTTCATTTAGCAATAGTTTTCTTTGCGATTTACATGAACGGATGACCGATACATTGGATAATCTTCAAGCTGCATGAGCTTTAATCTGAATCATATTTAATTTGGGTTGATAAGATTCAGATTTGGGCTAGTTTAAAAAAGAACAATATTAAGGCATAGATATCAGTTTTTTTATTCAATATTGCCAAGAATTACATAACAATTTGTAAAAATTCTATCTGAATCCCTTCTACCTCTTTTGATCCCTACTTCTATAATATTTCGGTGGCCCCACGTAGTTTATTTGAAGAATCTATTTGAAAAGGGAAATGTTATAAATGATATAGAGGTTAACACTTTTAAAAAAATCTTTGTAGTGTGGCTTTAAATGTTTGATTATAATACCGAGTTTTTACCTGCTCATAATTTTCACGATTATGGAAATGAAAATGAATATATTTTTAATCTTTTATCCTAAATTCCAACTAATGGGCTGCCTATGTTTCATGAATTTTCCCGTGGGTAAATAAAGTAGGAGCATTTGCAAAGTCTGGCTCAGCGGTTAAATAAATGAACACGGATAGTTCGATCTAGCTTCAAATTCCAGGAAATTGGTTGGCTGTATGGGAGATTTCGTGTTTTTATTTTTCATATGCAATGCGAACGCGAACTACGCAGTTTCTCTTGAAAATCGCCAACGATGGCATTTCTACTCTCTTCTTCAAAGGACAGGCAGAGACCCTGTTCTTTGCAGGAATCAAATGATCCAATCCCTTAGAAAATCCTGCACAATGTCATCGATTTCTTTACACAGGAAAATCTTCGACTGCTTTATCCTAATGGATTAACCAAAAACAACGTTTTCACTGAAATGTACCCAAACTTGTCGAAACGCATTTTTAATTCAAATACCATTACTGTATTTAAAACTTAAAACGTTCAGCTATTGTTTGATTGATTATTGCAAAGCACATAAATGTTATTCGCCTAGGGTAAGAGATGCCTTGTTAGAAAACTTCCTGAGAGAAACTGGCTGGTCTTCATGTTACACATAGAGAAACCACTAAAAGTTTCATGCGTTTAGCCTACTTCAAACAATTTTCTCTGGCTATGCGCCGACGTTATACTTCCATCGAGAAACATACTTCTGTTATCACCTCATTTCGATTGTGGTAATTTTTTTCTAAACATAAGAAATATGTCTGTTTGGTTATTTCAATACAGAAGGTAAGAAATATAATGATACGCTTTAGAAAGTTTTCATTGACAATAAGTGCTTTCGAAACCTGAACACTGCTATAAGATAGAAAAGCAACGTACTTAATTTAATGGTGGTTAGTACGCAACACTGGAGAGTATGTATTTTTTCTGTAGAAAACTGTCTTGCGCATGTCCTCCTGTAATGGAAAAAATCTTGAATATCTAACAGAAATTACTTTTTCAAATACTGCACATGAATATTCACGTGTCTGAATATTTACTAGAAGGTCATTCGCTGTGCAGCTTCTGTCAAAATAGTTTTGAGGCTACTACATCTGAACAGATCTAAACTTTTGAGTTATATACGCAGCTTATACATTCGTAAAAGGCTATTAAACTTACTTAAAAATATGAAATAATTGAATAAAATTGTTTAATAAAGAGATTAGCTTAAGCTGAAACAAAGTAATGCTCAGACTGCAAATACAATTGAGTAACACAAATATTGTTAAGAACGGAAATTTCTCATCTGGTAATTTTTAGGGCTGTTCTACGATATTCAATGTTGAGAATGCTCGAAATTAAAGGCATATATGAAAAAGATTGTTCAAAGCTTTTCTTAATAAGGTGTGTAACTATTCTTTTTATCTGTGATTTATTACGGTAACATAAGAGTACTATGATGCTATTCTCACAAACACTGCAGCAAAAGGAAAACAAAATCTTGAAAAACCAGAAGCGATTTGCTCACAGGAAATAATTTTCTCGGATTATGGTTAAAAATGTATCTAAATTAAAAAACTTTTTTCAATTATTAAAATATTATTTATAATTTTTATTTTACTAGAATAAGGGTAGTAATAGTTAAAAACTTATCTCAGTATTGCTTAGACATTTATAATTATGTAAGATTTTAAGTCGCTCAACTGAGAGTTTTGAATTAGTAATTTAAAATAATACTTTAAGCTAAATTTCAATTTTTACTCATTTAAGACTAATACAGCCTATGTACACGTAACTGATGCTTAGAAATTTGTATTTTGATAACCGAAGAGTTTTTAAAATTTTAATTTATTCACCGAAGAAATATCTTAACTCTGCGTAAGATTTATTAAAATCCTTTCTTTGTACACCCTATTTTTTATTTCAAAT
This sequence comes from Stegodyphus mimosarum, assembly GCA_000611955.2. Taxonomy (NCBI): domain Eukaryota; kingdom Metazoa; phylum Arthropoda; class Arachnida; order Araneae; family Eresidae; genus Stegodyphus; species Stegodyphus mimosarum. Next base: position 302,292 of record KK122525.1, read on the forward strand.
CCCGAATTAAATATGCAAGCTAATTATTTAAAATTTTATTTTAAGAGACAAAGTTAAAGCTGAAGTAGAGAGCCTGAAATTCAAAACCTGTTCACTTACAAGATCTTTTTATTTTTAATAAATTACGGAATATTTAAAAAATATTTTTTAAACATTCCCTTTATCCTGACAATAGAAAACTGCCTCCTTCCATTTAGCTTCTCGCATCTTTTATTATTAAAATTAGCTGACTTAGCTAACTGTAAAAAGAGCTAACCTTTAAGCAACTCAGATGAAATTAGTTTCATTTATTCTTTCTAACCAGAAAAATGTAATTGTATATTAACACCTGAAATATCAAAAGCGCAGTCGTCGATTAACGATATTACATATTCGTTACATTTAGTGTTTATCGATTAGAACGAGTAAAGCACATAGTAAATTTTCTGACCTTGTGTTCTGAAATGTGAAAAGAAATAATAACTTAGTTTTCCTTTTCACTCACAGGAATATTTTAATAAAGTAAAAGGAATCTCAAAAGATTTCTTTGTGGATTAATACCTTGCGTGACATGGAAAACATTTGCCTTGTTACTTAAAAGTAAATCAATTCCCTAATTATATCAAGAAATTATTAAATGTTCAGTTACCAAGTTAAATATTTGCCTTCATGTAGCGTAAAGCTATAAGTTCACACGTGCTGAAATACATGATTCTAAAAAACATATTCCAACATATCTCTTGAAAGTTAATTGAAAAATGAACAGCACATAGAGCTATCTAAGATAAAAGAAAGTTAATTGGAAAAAGTATATTATTAATTATTGTAGTATTTATAATTTTAGTAGAAGAAAATTATTCTTTAATAATGAAAGAAAATAAATTCGTTATTTGGTTAATGTGAGAGAAAAAAACACTTAAAAATCATCAATTTTCACAAACGTTAAAGTGAATGAAGAAAGGTTATTGGACTAGTGGGGTTTTAGAGAAAACAAATTCTATAAATTGGATAAAACTATAGGTGTTTTTTGGTACTTACGTATTATGACGACTACCTAGATATCTCGCCAAATCCGGCGACCTTTCTATGTTACACAGGTTAAGCCTAACATTGGTTATAAGCGGGATTTGAACCTGAGCCCTTCGGCACGGCAGTCGGCGACGCTAACCACTATACCGGTTGGGCGGCTATAAAATAAGGTTAACCCTAATATAGGTTATATAAGGTGCTGAAATAAAGAGTATTATCTCGCACTAGTCCCGCATTTAAGGAAGAAAAGCCTTTTGATGCTATTTTGAAAGCTATTTCCCGCCATTTTCCTTATCATTAACGTCAATATTTTCTTTTAACCAGTTTTAAGTAAGTTAACTATATTGTGCTGCCATCTGTTATTTAAAGTTAACACTAAATGCCTCTCAATTTTTTAAAAATTTGTACGCATATTATGTATCAAAAATATAATTTATTTATGTAACTTTCACTGAAGCTTATTCAGAAGTAAGTTTAATAATTGTTAATTATCATTTACAGTAGTAAAAATAAAAAAGATTAATTTTTTCTATTCGTATTTAGTATATCATTTTTTTGTATGTATATATATATATATATTCGGGATTTTAGTATTTTAAGTTTTTGTTCTTTTATAATTGGGGCTTGCATTTTTAAAAGAATTTAAATTAATTTGCTTTGATGAAGTTCTTTTATTTAATTTATAAACATAAACTAAAAAATGCCAATGAAGATTTTTATCTCCAAATGTCGCCAAGGTAGTCGTCATAGTACGTAAGTACCTGTTTTTTAACTTTTCTTTAATGAAATGCTAACCTTCATGAATTCTGAAATAGTAAAACTTGGCTCAGTTAATCCACATGTGAAATCTGAAAGTTGTTTCTGCTTAATATTTGGATACTTTTGAAAACAGTGAATTAAAACGTTGCCCAGATAATAGGCGACAGGTGACGGAAGACGGGGACATCTGGTATTTAACAAGCATATATGTCCCAGGCCTTCCCCTTATCTAGAAACAGCAAAGCCCCATGGGGCTGCATCGGATGTTTATTGAAATTGATAAAAGTATTTACAGTGTAAACAAAGGCTGATGAATCATTGTGCTACATTGCAGTTTAGAATACATAAGATTTAGATGCGCAGATAACAGCTAGACTGAAAGCATTGTCGTAAAAAAACGTTACCACAGAAAAGAAAGCTTCTTAACTTCGGGGGTATAAAATATCGCTATGTAGATAAAATAGTAAGGAAATTTTACAGTTTAAAGACATCGTTGTACAAAACAGGGTGGTTATAAACAGATCTAGCACGTATAAGCGCTGAAACCCTCATATGATCGCAGATGTGCTTTTTGAGATTGTAAATTTTAAATGCTTTAACCGTTTAAAATACAGTATTTAGGTAGTTTGGGCTTTGAATAGCGGCTATAAATTAATTTAAATCTTTTCTCATGCATATGTAAATAAAGAATCTAAGTGAAGTAAGAAACCAAATAATTAAAGTTTAGGTTAAAAAGGATAAGCTAGGCTAAATTAGTAAAGATCAAGAAATAAATCAAAACTTTTGGAATAAATTATTTCCTAACACTTTGACTATTTCTTAAATTAAAAAAAAGTAAAGTTAAATAATTTTATTTTATTTCAGAAAACTTAGTTTAAATTTCTAAAAATTCAATCTTCATAATCCATAATATAAGCACGTACTCATTTTCTTAATGATTTCCTGATGTACTAGAATGTCAGTTGGACATCATTTGCCATAAAGATCGATGTACGATCAAACGGTTAGTCTAAAATGTTAACTGAATTGCGCCTAAAGAAGTTGAATAAACTGAAACAAAACAATATGCACTTTTTACTGAAAGAATACCGGACTAGCAAGAGCCATAAAAAAACTATTAATGCGTTTCTATCAAAATTAATTAAATTGTGATATTTAATGGCTAACTACATAAATTTTTACATTTTATCAACTTCTGCTATGCATAATTATAATTTCTATTTATTTTCAGATTTTGAATGCTTAAAATTACTTTAGACTTTCAATTATGACTATTAGTTAAATTTGAAGTGATGTCATTAAAAATATTATGCGTTCCTTCATGCGCTGACAAATCTCTGCATATTGTAACAGCAAATATAAGCTAGAAATTTTTTAGAACCTAGAAACTCATGTCTACGATGTTACTGTTTACGCAGTACGTAAGATGATTTGTTTTATACCATGATAATTCTTATGGCGATGTACTAAAACTGCAAAATTTTGCCATTGCTTTCTTTTCTATAACGACGTTTTTTTAGATGATGTTTTACTTTCTCATTTTATTCTTCGAGTACGTTGTTTTCAGTGGATAATTAATATTAACAATGAACAAATATTACCCAGCCTTTATGTAACATGCCAACACATCATAATTAAGTACGAAATAAATTAATACAGCCAGATAAACAAATAAATAAATAACTAGCAAAAACAGAACCCTTCTTTGAAATCAGTTACGAACAAACACAAGAAAGGGGCAGAGACAAATCAGTTGAGCTTTGGTTAAAAAAAATGTGCTAAAAGTTAAAGTAAAAAAATAGGTTAAATTAATTGATTATGGCAAAACGCACCAGCGCTATCTACGTAAATTATCCTTTAAGGAGGAAGTTCTAAAGGGAACTAATGCATATTCAGGGGTTATTTTCCATGGGTTATGACACAAGGACTCTTAATCATGCATCATTTTAAGAGGGGTAAGTAAGGCCACAAAAATATCCATGCAGCCAGCTCATTCGCTGCTATTTGAATCCATGACTAACTACCACAGCGGCTGGTCCATGGCCACTTCTGAGTAAAAGATCTAGCCCTACCCAAACGGCCATGGCCAGATTTAGAAGTGGGCATCTTAGATGCATGAAATTCAAAGAGGGAGAAAAGACCTTCCCCTCGTGTGCCTGTTCCCTCCCTGCCTCTCCCGCTCACCTACTGGATTGTATAGGCGTCTCCCTGAGACAGCTGTCCGCTGAGCAGGACGACATCTGCGATTTGCTTGTGCAGCAACGTCTCTTGGACTTTGTGTAGGCTTTCCTGACACAAGGGGATTTGAAAAAACAGCAAACAACAAACTACCACAGCTCAGTGGCTATAGCCACTCACCAACTGGCGGGAAAGTAAATATGTGAGCAATAAGTTTAGGGTGTAATGGCAGAGTTTCTCAGACTGTGGCCATCGCAAACCAAAAGGGGTCCTTGAAAGCTGTCTTAGAGATCTACCTAGATTTCTAAAAAAAAAATAATGAAATTCAAATTAATTGCTTATGCGACACTATAGCTGAAAACTCAGAGTCTGGAAACTATACGTGGCAGTTGTCTATCACCTTTTCTCCCAAGACTGACGTTTTATGAAATTTATTACTGTTTAAACCTACCTACGGAGCTCTCGCTCTAGTTTTTAGCAGCAAAAGATGGATTTAAAACACTATGACTGTGGTGTTCCTCGCCTTTCTTTCGCTGCACATCTGTCTCTATACCTGTAACCCGAATGGAGGTCCCGCCGCCTGAGTTTAATCACAGTACACTGAAATACTGAGCCTTTTTTTCGTGTGTTTACTACATTTTTAATAGATTTGGAGACATTGAAATGGGACATTAACATGCACCAATAAGCTGCACTTTACTTGCTGAAAATCAGGCATATGGCATATTTCTGCATTAATTGTTTTCATCTGCCTTTTTCCAGATGGTGATGGGAGAAGTTTAAGGTTCCGCCTGTTTTAAAATCCGGATGAATGAGATCCAGAAGTTTAAATTAGTGTAATTTCCAATTTCGTTTTTTTTTCTCTCTCTCCTTTTTTTGGCAAGTTACTTATAAAAAATTATATTCATTGTTGATTCGTAGTTTGCCGTTTAGTCCAGTATCTGTGTAGTTATTTGAAATCTATTGTATTTGATAGATGCAGGTGCGTTTACCGTATGTGTTAATAGTTGTCTCTGCTACTAAGTGCTCATTGCACGTAATGAAAACGTGGTTTCCAACCGAATCCTTAAAAAGAAAGAAACACGATCATTCCCTTCATTTAAGAAATGCTGATAGTGCAGAATCTGTGTGTGATATGACTACATTAATGATGCTAGGGCCATTAAAAATGTCTGGTGGTACTCATAGCTTTTCAAAGGAAAAGTACTTTGGCAAACATGGGTAAGAAGGGTTATTTTGAATTTGGACTTATTTGGCATGCCCCGCAGAGCAAACGAAACATCAGTTCGTTGTACGTTTCGAAGTGCTTGCAAACTTGTGTATGAAACCCGCAAAACTGGAAATACATTTAAAGATTAAAGACACAAGATGAAAAGCAGATCTGTCGAATTTTTCCAGCGATGTGTTGATGAGCTAAATAAAGTAATCAAAGTTGTTTCTAATACAGGTTCCGCAACTAAAAATGCCTTAGAAGCTTTCTATATTACGAATCTTCACATCACTAACAGTGAGACACCTCATTTTATACGTGAGACTTTAATATTTCCAGTTATAAAAAAGTATAGTTAAAACAATGTTTAGTGAAAAATTATATAAGGACATTGATTCGGTACCATTCTCAAGCAATAAAATTGCTTCCTGAATCAATGATATGACTAATAACGGAAAATAATCACTTCTCAAGTGAATTAAAAAAATCTGCTTCATTTCAGATAGGGCCCTTTCGAATAATGCACAGTGGACTTGTTACGTCCTGTGTGAGTTTAATAATGACATTTCTGAAGATATGTTATTTTCGAAGACTCTTCTAACTCGCATAACTGCAAAACAAATTTTTAAATGATTACATGAAAGAGCGTGAAATTTGATTGGAAGAAATGTAGAGATTTTTGTTTAGCTATGGTTCTCGAGCTCTCGCTGGTAGGCATAGTGACGTTGCGGCGTAAGTTACAGCTGTGGCAGCTTATGTTATCTGAACCCGTATTTCATTCATAAGGAAACCCTGGACGCTAAAGGCATGTCTCTAAATTCAAAACCAGGTTAGAAGATAGCATTAAATTAATCAAATTTATTAAAGCAAAGCCGCTGGCAAAGCATTGCTTTGTGATAAGCAAAGGCAAAGCATTGATTGTGGTGACGTGGGTAGCGAGCATGAATAGCTTCTTCTTTATTCTGAAGTTTGCTATCGAAGAATTTACGTTATTTCTTGCTGATAACAAGTGGCATAAATTGGCCCAACTTTCAGATGCATTCTCAAAACTAAATGAACTAAACCTCTGTCTAGAAAGTAATTTCTTTGATTGTTTTCAGTACCCAAATCAAAATAAAAGGGTTTTAGAGAAAACTTGGTTTATGGATTAGTTGTGTAAAACATTTACAGCCTTAAAATATTTTTTAGTCGAAAATGATATCATTATTGGAAAAGAATTATGCAGTGACATATGTTCTCAGAAAGAAACTCTGAGATCATAATTTAAAAATTATTTTCCATATGAAAAATATAACAAATTTTTATTAATTTATGATACTTTCCATTGTTATATTAAAAATAACAAACTGCCATTGAATGAAAGTGAACAGATAACTGAACTTCCTAATGACACCGGATATGAGATGAAATTTAAAGCGGAAGGCTTGGTTAATTCCTAAAACTGAGTATAATGAAATGTACAACCGTACTTTAAAAATTTTTATTTAGTTTGTCTCTACTTATCTGTGTGAAAAAATATTTTCGCCACAAACTGTCGGCTTGATGTATGTGCCAATCTCAGTATTAAGTTCACCAGCTTATATCAAAATACAGAACAGCTATCAAGAATCTTCGGACTCCGTCTCATTAATGTTAGCACTAAAATTTATTTAATTTGCCTTTAATAAGATAAATATTATCTAAACTATGATAGACCTTGAATTGTTCAAAACAAATACATATTTTCTTCTAAACTTATTTAATATTAATATGAAATTAAATAATTTTCAATCACTTGCATTTTAAAAATGTAAGTATACTGGAGGTAATATACGCTAAGAAATTGCTTTCGAAGGAGAAAAGAGTAAGGTGGTCTGCAGAGCATTCTAATTTATAAAAGTGACCCCCACTTGAAAAATGTTTCAGGAAAGCTGTTGTAATGCACCTCATTGATGACACTGTAAGCCAATTATTCATTTACTATCATGTAAGTATTGTTATTGGAGATCATCATAAAGCCGAAAAGTTTTCATTTTCACATAATTTTACTGAATATAATTAACTAACACGGTAATCAACAATTTGAATAATAGCTTAATTTTTAATACTATAAATTGTCATGGAAAAGTGATATGAACAATTATACACATTTCAAGGTTTTTTACGCTTATTGAATTTCAACTCCTATTTAATATAGTGAAGATTTTGAAAGCTCGATGATATAACTAGAGCTATTCTAGCCGCCAGTGTGAAGAAAAATTCCATTTGACCTCCATTACCAAGCTTAAAATATATTAGAAACTGTTTAACTAAGTTTTCATGTCTTTCCGTAAATTGATTTGTGTCCTAGGAAAGGAATATAATAATCCATAATTTTCAGTATCAGTGTAGTTTTGGTAGTTTTGGACCTCGTTTTTAAAAGAAAGTTGTTTTTGGAACTAATATTGAAAAATCAATAAAAATAATATGTTAATAATATTCAGCTGTTACTCTTTCATAAAACTAAAACGTTTCTGTTGTAAGAAAATTTCTATCATGCTAATGAATATTTTAAAACCTGGACATTAGTCAGCATAAATTAGGAATTCTTATCATTCGAATATTTTTTCTTGACATTTTGTCTCAATGTCGAAAGGACTTTGATTGCTTTCCAGGAATAGGTGTATGAAGTAAAAGGACTAAACTACTATATTATTTTGCTACAAATGAAATAATTCGTTGATAGGGAAAATGATAAGGTTACGTTTTATTATTTACAGATTATAATATTCATTACGGAACTAGCATTTTAACGAGTGGTTCTCTCTCTATACATACATACATATATATAGCATTATTTCAGAGGATTAATATATATTAGGAGTGCCTGTCATATATAGTTATGCTCTTCTGTTGCACTTTAAATGAAATGCACTGAAACTAACAATTTTATTTACAATTTATTCTACAATTTTTTCCTCATTCTTGGCAAAATACGTCAGTTATTGATTTTGATTGTTTTTCTGGAGGTTATATGATAACAATAGTGCTTTGCTTTTTTGAATGGCGCCATAATCTTCAATGTTTCACAGTCTAGATTCAGTCGCCATATCTATAAAGATCGCTGAATTTAAATGTTAAATTAAGTTACTAGCTAAAAACTCTATATAGAATCTTTTTTTATTTCTCCATGCGCAGCGTAAATACAGACATTTACCTTTGAAAGTCTTCTACGAATGCATCTCTTCCCTGAAGCATATAGACCTCGTATACTTTGCCGTAATGTAATAGAAACAATCTAGTCCTGCTTTGGTATGTTATGGAAAGTAATCAAATGCTTTGTTTCATTCGTATAACTTCAGACTGGTATGACTCACCCATTTCTCCTTCATAGAGCGACATTTATTAGATTGCTGTTGCATCAAAAGACAAAATTAAAGAAATGTTACCCTCCTGGTAAATGTTCAGATGGTAGTTTAATATAAAAAAACTTAGAAAATCATCAGTTCTAATTTTAATCCTGATATCTACTTAGCATCGCTCCAGATTACATACATAATTAATGATCCAAAAGATATTATGTACGTAACGAAATACAAAAAATACTTATTCTTAAAGAATGAATTATTTTGAAATTGCTTCGCATAATTATTCTTCTATCCAAAAACAAAATAGTATTACTAAGAGGCAAAACTGTCCTTCAGCATGACTGGTTCGAACTTTCCTCCTTGTCTGAATTTATAGTATGTGATAAGTCTCTTGAAAGTGTGGGGAGAAGGAAGAAAGGCATACATATAGCAATGAAATAAAATATTAAGTAGCTTTGCTCATCTAAAGTACTACTCTGTGACCAGAAATTACAAATAATGAAAATGTATGACGTTTTATATCTTCTGATATGAAAAACATCCCCAGCCAACTCCTCCTACAGCCATCCAATTTAATCAAGGTTTAGTTGCACTAGTGACCGAATTAAATAAAATCGTCGTAGTCCTATACAATGGCAAAAGAAACCAAAGGAGTTTAGCTAGAAATTATCCTTAAGGCTAGCAAAATCTAGCGTATGGAGTCTCTCACGCATATCTCAGTGGCATCGATCCAGTGTGTGGGCTCTATTCCAAATCATGAAATCAAAAACGTGCTTTCTGTGCTTTTTTTTCCTACACTATTTCTCACCTGAAGATCTAATGGGAAAAGCTTTTTCAACTATGTCACGCAAACTGACGTCACAAAATTCCAATAGTATGCCTCGGACTTTCCTGGAATCTTAATGCAACTCTTTGGGAACTTTTTGCTGGCAATTTTCTTCTTGTTGGGGAGTTTAAGTGGAAAATCTAATTGAATGCTGAGGGTTTCTGAGCAAACGAAAATAAACTCCTGATTCTATAAGGGTAATTGAGTCATTTTTATCAAAGAAAACACTCAAACTCTTAATATTCTGTTGTTGATAAGTTAATGGAAGCAGATAGTCACGAAGAGAGTCAATAAAGATTTAAGATAGCTTTTGAGAGCAAGATATATTTAAACAGAATACTAAATGGATGTTTTGAAATGCAATATTTTCGCAAAGTTGTGAGTAGGAATACAGTAATATTTGTTTCCTTTTTTGCATACGACTGTTGTTATTGTTTTGGGTCAAATAACAGTAAGCAATCTCTTTGTTTATCGTTTCTAAAAACCATATCTACTTACTGCTATTCAAAATAAGAACGTTGAATTAGTCTTCATAATGCAGGAGGAAGTCCTTCTCAAGGTATCGAATACCATCAGAAAATTCTGCTAGAAATGAGTAAAAAAATCTAGTTTCACCAAAAAACTAACTTAAAGTCGAGCAATATTGGATATATCACAAAGTACCATATATACTGTAAGTATGAATTAGCAAAAGGAGATTAATATGAAAAATTCTAAGCAAACTACAAAATGCAAGTAGAGAAAAACTTGCAAAGAAAAAACAGATATAAAATAATAGTTGGAACAGGAAATCTTTAACAATTGATTCGGTGAGGGTAATTACTAAGAAAACTTCATACTGAAATATGACACTTATTTCAGTGCATAAAATTGTTTATAAGAAATATATATTCCCGGTTCTGATATGTTCTCAGTATCATGAAGATATTTTCAGATTTTCTAATCTTGTTTTTACCTACTATTTGTTTAACTGATGAAATTTCTAATTAAATAACTGTTTGGTTTATTGAGATATCAATATCTGTCTTACGGACAAAGAACTGTCATGTTGTTCTACCTTATTAATCTGCCGGCAAAGGCACTTCGCTTTAGAAAGGGAAAACACATTTTTAGGTCCTTCATACATGTTTATGAATCATGTAGGCTGAATAAATTTACTGCAGCTAGTAAATGCTTATTTTTTATGTCATATTGTTTCCTAAAGTAAATTCAACAGCACTAAAATTAAGATAATATAATTAAAACATTACAACTTGATGATAATTATTGCTTTTTATTAGAAGACACATTAGAAGACTTTTAGCTGTTGCTGGCTTCACAATTGTTAGCAAAAAGTTATTAACAGCAGTTTGGCGTAGAAATAAATTTGTAGAGACATTAGGTTATTTCGTAGCAAGAGACATGAAAAATTAGCAGCGCCTTCGCCGGGAATCGAACCACGGACCTCTGAAATACCTGCTCAGTGTGCTGACCATTACACCACGAAGGTATGCGAAGAAAGCAGGAGAAATACCTTATATACTCCCCTTTTTAAAGGGCGACTAGGGTTTTTAGGGGACCTAGTCGCCAAATCCTGGGTGTGGAGAGTCATCATCCACAACCCTTTTAGTTCGGGCGCCAGTGTAGAGACATTAGGTTATTTCCTAGCAAGAGACATGAAAAATTAGCAGCGCCTTCGCCGGGAATCGAACCACGGACCTCTGAAATACCGGCTCAGTGTGCTGACCATTACACCACGAAGGCATGCGAAGAAAGCGAGAGAAATACCTTATAAATTGATTAGACTCAGATCCTAACATAACTTTTACAAATATGAATGATGTAAAAAAACAAATTAGAAATAATGAAACACAGTGTGTCTCAACATTATCTTTTAGATCAGCATATGATTAAAAGAAAACAAAACATGCACCATTATAAATATAGACGTAAAATTACGAGTAAATTCAGTTAATAATTACTAGAAGTGGCTGGTATCATCTCGATATAATTTTTACCCTTATTGAAGGGACAGACAATTAAAGCCATGCCTTCTCCGTGATCTCAGGATCTTCATTATCGCAGCAGGCTCCCCTAACCACTATACAGTCCGGGCGGCTATTATGTTACACTAAATGCCTCTGTTTTTGATGTGTATGCGAGGGTGATCTGCCTACTGTGAAGAACGCCTTTAAAGCAGACTGGTCGGTATCTACGCTACACATGGCAGAAAAGATGAAAATGCCCGTGCAATTAGTCCGTTCACCGGGATTTGAGTCCCGGTCAAACTACCAGTGCTCAGCGACTGTACCGCTCGACGGCTGGTGATCCAAATGCCTCTGTTCCGTCGGGAATACTAAAAATAAATGAAAATTTCCATATTTACAAAATAAACTCTTGCATATGCTAAAGGATGAAATGCTATTCCTTCCTTTTCTGTTAAAAATTATTTTTAGGTACAAAACTCCTTTTAACTTTATACTTAACCCAAATCTTAGGGATGGTGAAATTTCAGAATTTAAGGAAAGTTACAATCTAACAAAATTCTTAGTGTGGTTCTTTACTGTGCGAGACATTTTGTATTAGTATTGAAATTATACAAAATATCTTTCAATATGTTCAGCGTAATGTGATGAATATAACATGAAAATTATGTTTTTACCAAACTTAAAAATTTTAATTGCATATGAATGTTTAAGCTAAACATTGCAGTTTATTTCAGATATAAACCAGTTCCATCCAAGTAACTCAGCACAAATTTATAAAAATACATGGTGCTTGTATTTATCGAACATACATTACGTTACGTCATAAAAATTGATTAGCCTATCCCAAAACATAGTGAAGTAACCCAGCTTTCCAGGCTGTACAGAGTTATAAAAATATTCATTTATATTCGAAGAAACGTCTACAATAAAGTTGCTGAAAACATCGAGTACTTCTCTTCAGCTTTTAACAGCATAAGGAAACAATAAAACGCCCCTATTAACTATTGAACCATGTAAGAAATTCTTATAAAATATATTTCATAGCAAAAGGCGTATGAGAGTAAAGGCCTAATCGAAATAATATAAATTTAAAAAACAAATGATTACATTATAATAAATATATCAGAAAATTTTCAAGCATTATTGCTTAGATGTGCCCATGTAACTTGAACTAAGTTAGGAATTAAATTTAAAATTTTAATAACTAAAAAGCTCTCCTCTTCTTATAAGGTATCGTAAATAGAATTTAGCCTTATTTAACTACTTGTAATTGTTGTCAGATTTTGAAATCTGACAACAATTACAAGTACCAACAATAGCTGTATATTTCGAAATGTTAATAAATATAACTAACTAACTGTGCTGTTCTTAGACAAATTAAATTTGCGTATAGCGGATAAAAACTCGAATCATCTTCTTTAATGATAAATTTTATTCGAAAAATGGAGCATGAAATCGATATACGGTGCGTTACCTAGTAACCTAACCTAAAATAACCTATTTAAAGTACGCTTTACTTTCAATAAATTTGACTTAAAAAATTCATACCTTATCAGAACTAAAAGGAACATTTTGTTAATGTAAGCACAAATTTCCGTTACACAAATCAAATATTCTCATTACTACCAAGTGGCCGAGTGGTTAAGACCGTTGGATGCTGGTAGTTCGATCCAAGCTGCAAGCAAGGCTGGCTGTGTGGTTGGTTTTCATGGTTTTCCTGAAGTGTAGCGGGAATACAAGACAGTTTTCTTACAAAGGCCCTCCCCGAAGGCATTCATCCCCCGTACCCCTAGTGTGTTTTGCGATATTCAAATCACCCTTTCTCGTTAATGCGCGCGTTGGGATGCGGGTAAAACTGCTAAACGCTGACAAACAACCCCGAACTCTGTTTCCTACCAACGGGTTGATTGCAAGTGTAACATAAAAGCGAGTCATACTGAAATGTGACACAAAGCTCTTCGGCTTGTGTCTCTCTAAGTAATGAAATAAGTAAGTAGTAATAATACTAAGTAATGAAATGCAGATGCCATGTAGCATTTTTTGAAACATAGCTTCATTTATACATATATATAATAATGTCGTTTTATGTATTATCTTTTAACCAACCACTCATCATCGATTAATCCCAGGGGACTTAACAATATTGAATTTTTTTGAATCTGAGAGGTAGTACGCAAGTGAGTTTTTATTCAATAAATTAACCACAACTACAAACATTTGTCTTCATCTGTTTCTCGTTTTTTCTTTTAACTATCTTTCTGAAACTGCAGTTCTCAAAATTTCTTTAGCAAAATCAAATTTTTGTAAATATACTCTTTTATATCAGTTACCTTAGAATAAGTGAATGGAAATTTTAAAATATATTCTTCCGTATTAATCACCTCAGAACTAGAGGAACAAAATATTTTTTAATAAATGGTTTTAATATGTTATCTTTGAATAAGCGAAAATATTTATCTCAATTTTTGTTTTTATTTTTTTTTCCATTCTAAATTTGTATTTTATTGCTAAATATAAACGAAAACCAATTCAGAAAGGGAGAAGTAATGTCTCAACTTATTTCTTTATAATGTAGTTAGAATTAAGTCAAGACAGAAAATGAAACTTGGCTGCCAGTTTGTTTAAAATATGATAACAGTTAGAAGCTCCTTCAACAGCTTATTGTTTTAAATGTTAATAAGTATACCTAACTCTACTGTTCGGAGACAAATTTGCGTCTAGCGGAGAAAACATCGAACAACTCGGAACCATCTTCTTTAATGATAAATTTGATTCGAGAAATGGAGCATGAAATCGATATACGATGCTTTACAGATTGTTTCTGATTGCAGCCGCGTAAGAAATCTATAAAGAAAGAAAATAAAGTAAGTACAATATAAATTCGTTAACTCATACTTTAATAATCTTTCTATTCATAAATTTTGATATTACAGGCTTCGCTTATATTTCTTTATTCGTAAATGAAACGCTCTTTTTCATTTCCTTAAAAACTACATTTTAAATTGGTGCTTTTCAAAGCTGAAACTTAGCAATCATTATGTCTTTGATAAACCTTCCTCAAGAACTAAAATCTCATGAATAAGCTGGCATGGATGGATACCTAACTGGAATTTCTCTTTGACTAATAAGACTAAACCTATCTTTGTTTTTGAATCTTTACTTCGTCAAATCTATCTCGATAATGAAGATCCAGAATCAAATCTGACCAACAACTAAAAAGATTTCTTTTTTTGTTTCTAAGACTGGAATAAGTAAACGTCCCTCTAAGGTTTACAGTTCCTCTAGTGATGCAGTGTGTCACTTCGAAATAACCATGCAAGCAGTTCTGAAAGTACTCTAGTCTCAAATGCGTTTATTTAAAATTAAAAATTTCGTTTAAATGGAAGGGGAGGTATGAATTGTTTTGCCTAAATTTGCTGTTCTGTATCCAATAGTAATGATTTTATTCAAGAGAATTATTCCAAAGGTCTGAATTTGATGATGCGGTAAGTTTACATTACGTGATCGAGACTTTTGTGGTTTAACACTAGTAAGGAGAAAAACTGTACGAGTTCTTGAAAAAATCGATAAGTGCATTTCATCTGGAAAAGGAAACAAGAAATAAATTAACATATTTTTACGTTTTAGTAGCTATGCTACAGGGGCTGTGACTGAAACATCTAATAAGCCGAAAGAAGTCTACACGAACAGCCACTTAACTCTAAAGTAGCTTAGCCATATGACACAAAAATAAAAAAGATACTTATAGTCTCGCGACTGTAGTTACTCGCGACTTATAGTTTGTAAGCCAAATGTGCTGTAGAAATAAATCCATTTCTAGTTTACTGCTGTTAAGGCTCAATCTGATGAACTAATAGTGTCTCAATAAATACTGAAATCGAATTAGTTTATAATGATCAAAGTTAGGGCACATTTCCTTCGATGACTTTGTTTTCAATGCAAACTAATTAAACATCTAAAAATCAAGAAGTCTAACAGTCTTCCTTCAAGTTTACTTTAAAAGTCTGCGGGTACTACACCATATATATCATGGCCTGCACAGTGCATCCATTTCAATCATTTATTATTCCCATCGCTGGTAATCCCATCGCAGTATGATAAAAAAATCACGTAGCATGATACTGTCATTTTTCGTTTCACTTGTATAGCAGGAATTGAGAGGAAAGTAGCTTTGTTTACTTATTGGATAAGGATTTATTACTTAAATCTAGGCTGCCAAATACTCTAAAACATTGAATTTGTCTTCCCTGCTTCTATTCCCAGCCAGCTGACAGAATGTTTGCATAACTGTTTACGAGTTTTCGCCGAGTGCAAAGCAAGTACGCTCCAATTTCTGTTTGTAAACAAAGTCGCAAAGACATTTCTTCCCTTCAATTTGACCGTCTTGCTATAATTAACTAACTTATAGGGAGAAAATCAACGACAGAGTTACTAGACGATTAAATTATTTGAGTGCTAAGCGTATATCAAAAGATTTTTACCTTCTTTTATGAAGCAAAGACTTATAGTAAAATAAATGTTAATTTAAAAATCCTGGAAAACGGCAGTTATTATATTTTAATGAAATGGATATCCTTTTAAAGGAAAGGTATATCGAAAATTTAGAATTCACTCTCAAGTCTTATACAAGATATTTTTTGTTTCGAAGCTATTAAGAGAATCAGGATGTATGGATAAGTTATCGGTAAAGAACTATTTAGGTTGCTGAATATTAACGTATAAAGAACACAACCATATCTAGATATTTTTTGAGGCATGAGACGATAAATTGATGCCCTGTACGCAAAAATACATACTAACTATACTTGTATATTTTTATACTCTACGTATTAAACTATTTGAAATCATAATACCTATTCTCCTCAGTAATTTTGAGCTGTAACGTTTTACATCCTGATGAAGAATATAGTATATAAATTGTTACAATTTTAAAATAAAAAAATTACAGAAGTTTAGTTTTCGCAGATTCAATTCAAATAATTTTGAATGTATGAACAACGGTAAAATCAATATAGAAATGTGTGCCAATAATTATCAAACATTTGTTTCATAATTTTTTTACCGAAGCAAAGTGATCAATAGTTTTTTAAAGTTTTGTTACTTAGTTCATATTTTTTTGAGAGAATAACCATTTTGACATATTTTTTATGACCAGCTGAAGGTCTTATGTAAGTTTTCATTGTTTTAAATTTAGAAATAGCAACAATAACTGGCAATGTTAAAATACTTTAGACGTATCTTTCAAATTTGAAATGATTAACTGAACTACATTCGCGAATTGTTTTTTAAAAAATGTATAATTGCTTAAATGTTCAGACTGCAGTAGACATTTACACCCGAGTCAAAACATATGCGTGCACCTGCGTATAATGCAAGTTAACTATAGTAGTTGCTCATAATAGTCTTTGCTAATATATTGACCATCTCATTACAAAGGCCCATGCGAAAATCTCCTCTTGATTATATTACATTAAATCCATAATTGCTCTTGGGTACGGTTTCGTAGAGATCTTTTCAATAACTATTCTAGATGACCAGGAAGATATGGACAATTTATTGAAATTATTACCAGCACTCAGCAAAGTAAACAGCTGCAAATATATTCAAGAATAGTCACAAAAGGAAAACAAATTCTCATAATCACGCGAAAAATAGCACAGATTACCAATATCGTTCATGAAATAAACATTCTAGAATTCATTAATCAATGAGAAGTAATCGCACAATTCTGAAATCACGATTCAGCTAACTGTGAACTCTCATAGCTTAAGCGCAGCAGTTTACATAGGATTGTCTGGTCTTCTATCAGCTTTGGAAAAACAATCTGTTGTGTACACCACATGACTTCCTTGTACGGAATATTAAATTATACGCATTTTTTATGCATTTCATTTAAACTTATTTCCTGGAATTTCATTAGGGATATATTTCTCATTTAATTAATTCAGATCTTACTTCGCAATAACGCAAAAATACATGTAACCTCAAAATATCTTTATTAAAAATTGAAAAATGTAGAAAAATAATATAAAACATAAATACAGTTAAAACAATTTAAAGAACAATTTTTACAATTAAAATTAGAGTTTCTACGCAAAAACAAGCAATTCAGCCAGCGAGCAAGAAGGCAGATTGTTCGGTGCACAAAACCGAAAGTTTACTTTTGGTCGCACTCATTAAAAACACACTGAAGGCTTAGAAACTGACTTAATTTGTTGTGGACGCTATGCTGAGTCAATATAGATGATAATTTAATAACTTAAATGAAAATTTCAGAATGAATGAAGCATGATTTAATTCGCAATAATAAAAGAAGACGTAATCTTTGTTGTTGCGAAGCTTAGTTTCTCTAGATTAGCAACAAATCTACTATTCTGCTAACTTTCAAATATAAACAAATATGGCTGCTATGGTAAAAATATTAGGCTTAACCGCACTGACACAATTTTTAAATTATTGATTGCATTGTACAACTATTGCATTCAGGTTAACTAAAGGCATAAGAACCTTAACCGGAGGATAAGAACAACATAATTCAATCATTTTTAAAACAAAAAATGCGCAGTTTACCAAAATATAAGAATAAAACGGAGCCAAGCAACAGAATGGATATATATGTAATATTTCAGTTATTTTAACACATCGTGGGTGAGTGGTGAGGCTATTCCATTACACGCTTGGCAGATGTTTGACGCAGCTGGGATAATTGAACCATGGAGAAAAATACAACTCAGGACTTTCACTTTTAGCAGCATATCTTTATTTTAATTTACAGCAGATGATTTAATTTAGAGCAGATTATTCAGTAATTGACCAACTAGATACGACTGACTTTAATACGTTAATACGTTATAACGTTCTAGCAAAGAAAGAGGAGCATAGCGAAGAGGTTAGCAGGATGAAGGCGAGAAGGCATCTGTATAGGAAAACTTATGACGCAGCATTTATATGAGGAGGTTATGTAATAGGCGCGAATGTTCCAGAAGGTACTGGTCTAGGGGAAGATCCTGAATTGCAGAAAATTAATTAAAGGTTGCTAGTTCGCAAAGAGCAAAGCCATCGTATTTTTTTTTCTTA
>KK122525.1:323949-379224 GCA_000611955.2 Stegodyphus mimosarum
CAACATCATATTTACTTTTTGCAAATATATGATTATAATCATTCAACAATTTCTGTAATTTACTATCAGAGTTTTTACTATTTTCAAAATAATTACCACAATTTTTAGTACTAACATCATTTTTACATACAAAATTTCCACTATTATCAAAATATTTACTAGATTGTTTAGCACTGATATCATTTTTACTTACATAATTATTCTGGAAAAACTTGTCTACTTTAACATTTTTACTTACCTGTTTTCCAAGCTGATACACTTCATAATTATGAAAATTCAGTAGTAATTTAAATAATGAAACACATGGTGCTGAAAGTAATAAATAATTCAAATTTGAATCTACTACATAAAATATCACATTATTTTCTATTTTACCTACTTTACACTTTATTTTGACTATTTTTTCTATAGGAACTTGGCTAGATATTGAAAATATTTTATCATGGGATTTCACTGAAATTTCTCTAAATTTATCACCAATTTTGTTAAAAATTTTTAACGGTAAAACGCTAATTTGCGATCCCGTATCAATAATACTGGGAATTTTTTCCTGTCCAATTTGGACATTCACTTTAAAGTAGTATCATTTTTTAACTTCGCTTTTAGGAACCGTGTTATGATTAATAGCAGGTACTTGTGGATATCGAATTGGCCTATACGGATACTGAAGAGGTCGGTATGGCACTTGTTGATAATTAAAAGGTCTCACACTACTAAAACTTTGATAAGGAGTGGATTGCACTGTCCTGGGATGATAGCACCTCGTAACAGTTTTCCTTGGAGAAACAAATTGGTAATTACTATTTCCTAAACCATCCAACGGCATCTGAACTGGAAACAGTTTCCTAGCAAGAATAATCCAGTCTTTCGGTGTATCTATTTTTTGCACTGTTAACAGCCTTCTTTGAGCCTGAGGAAGTCCTAAGTTGACGATATATTACTAGATATTGCCAATGCCCGATTACGCATTATAACTTTTTTTTTTCTTTAAGACGTGAAAGATCGTTATAACAAACGTCAACAGTACGCTTATAACAGTACAATACATCCTTTTATATTCATGAGATTATATCGAAATAATACAATGTACGTTTTTATATTCATGAAACGGCATAACAGCAGTTTTAAAATTCATAAGGTTTCATTATGTTTCATACTTTATCCAATTTTGCTTTGTCAATCAGATAAAGGCGCTCCGGTATGTTATATTTCGCGAATTCGATAGATTCTTGGGTCTATGTAACTTTACAAAAACCAATCACAGCAATAAAATACACTGGTGTGCAAAACGTAAGCAACAACGTAAAAATTTAGCAGATAGCCATGGAATTGCAGAAAAGGAGGTCTGGAGATCAGTACAACGAACACGTAAGTCAATAGAAACGTCCTGCGTATGCAAATATCAGGAACTAAACGTCAGAGGCGACGTGAGCGTACACAAAACGCGTGATGAAGGCGCGCGCAGCTCAACAGTAGAATAAAAGCAAGGACGGAGACGCAATTTAACATATTCGCTGCAAGTGCCAGTGAGTCAGTTCATGAAATATGGCTAGAAGAAATCACCTAGACGACTTCACACATGGAAGAATGATCGGAAAGCTGGAGGAGGGGCGTACTGTCACCAGTGTAGCTGCAGAGTTCGGAATCAACAAAAGTGTCGTTTCGCGCGCTTGGAAAGCGTTCCAAACCACAAGTACAGCTGTTAGAAAGGTTGGTGATGGCCACCCGAGGACAACATCTGCAGGGGATGACCGATATATCGTCCTGCAGGCGAAAAGAGGCCGACAGCAGTCAGCAAGCGCCATTGCTCAGCAACTCTGTACAGCAACGGGGCGACAAGTGTCGCGGTTTACTGTGGCCAGACGCCTTCACAAAGGGGGCCTATTCGCCCGCCGTCCTGAACGCTGCCTCCCGTTGAAAGTTGGCCACCGACGCCAGCGCTTACAGGTGCAGAGAGCACAAAAACTGGACAACTGATCAATGGAGTCGTGTCCTCTTTACGGATGAGAGTCGGTTCAGTACCAGAAGCGATTCTCAACGCGTTTTGATTTGAAGAGAGGTCGGGACCCGGTTTTATCCCAGTAACATTAAGGAAAGACACCGGAAAGGTGGTCCTGGAATTCTTGTCTGGGGAGGCATTATGCTGAATGAGCGAACTGAGCTCCATGTTTTCGACAGAGGTCTGTAACCGGGGATCGCTATTGTGAGGAGGTACTCCTTTCCCATGTGCGTCTGTTCCAAGGTGCCATTGGCCCAGACTTAACTTTTATGGATGCCAATGCACGGCCACATCGGACTGTTGAGGAGCTACTGGAAAGTGAAGATATCACTCGAATGGATTGGCCAGCATACTCCCCAGATTTAAATCCCATCGAACATGTGTGGGATGCTTTGGGGAGACTCATTGCAGCACGCTTACATCCTCCGGAGAACACGCAACATCTCAAACAGATACTGATTGAGGAATGGGCACTCCTACCGCAAGAAATGTTGCTCGAGCTGGTTCTGAGTATGCAGAGACGGTGCGAAGCAATCATTGCAGTGAGGGGAGGGCATATCTCATATTAAGGAACGTCTGCTTGTTGTTCTTCCTCTTGGATAGACAACCATGAGTCACGATACTATGCGTTCAATAAAGCTTGTTTTTGTTTGATTCCATACCGTATGCATTGTATTCCTTTTTCAGCTCGGATGCTTTCGTCATCCTTTACGTACATAATACTCTCCTTCAATTCTGCATTTCATGTCTCTCAGTTGATTTCTCGTGGAGTTATGGCAAAAAAATCCTGCTCTTTCTTAAGTTTTGCACACCAGTGTATTTAACCAACCTTAGCCTAATTTTGATTGGTTTAATATCAGTTTTTCTAAATCGATAGCTTTATCGAATTCATTTGCTTCTCTTCCTTCCGATTTTAGTCTTGTAATTTTTAAAATTTCATTAAAAAAATACCTTTTTTTAAAAAAAAATATATATTTTATACCTGTTACTTTAAAATCAAGTGTATAAAACTTAACTTTTTAAAATACGTTTCTTATTTTATTGCTTCGTATAAGTAGCAGAACCACTTAGAAAAAGCAGAAGTTATGGTTTACCTTAAATCTTTACACTCATTTTAAAAAAATACGAAGCTGAAGTTCCGATCCTTCAGCAATAATAAATATGACTATATCGGTTGTAACTTTAAATGAAACCGATTGTACATACCGGTTGTCAGAAATAAATATATAGGGGAAAAAATGAAAACTAGAAACTTACGTTTCATTGAATGGCAAATTTCGTATGAATTGTAGCAAGAAATTGAAAACTTAATTCATTTCATTTAGGGTATTCTTATTTGAGCTCCCGATGGATTTTTATGCATTTAGATCAGTGGAAACAAACTTTAAGTAACCATCGTTCTATTCACATTCAGATCGCGGAATGAAAAGCTTATTCTTGAAAAGACGCAGCAGTTTGAACTTTAACGGTATTAGAGAATCACTGACGTAGGCAGCATTGTGTTTTTGAGGCAAGTTCAATGTATGCAATTTTTATTACCCTAAACGTAAATTAACTTCAAATTCATTAGTTCCAGTATTCAATTTTAATGTTAGAACCTATAGATACAGTATTATGAAGCACATTATTTTTAAGAATGAATTAATCTTATTATTTATTCTTAATTCATCTAGAACATATATAATACTAAATTCTTCTTAACCCCATTCTTCGAATTAATGGAAACCATGCTGCAAAAATATGTACGAAAAAACATAATACGAATAAGGTAATAAATTAATCAAATAACTCGTACTTAAATAATTTTGCAGCTTGTTATGCTGATACTATTTTGCTTTAAACGCAAACTGACAGACGGCATCTTGACCGAAACGATAGCTGTAAAAGATTGCTAATGGAAGTAGATTGCACCAAGAATGAAAGTAGTATCAACACTACAGTTCTTTTAAATTCTCTTAAACGGTGTTCATAAAAATTCACTATTTCCAATAATAAAAATAAAACGGCATTTCTTGATGCGTTTTAAAATGTAAAGTTCAAATTTCTTTTTTAACTCGGCCATTGGTGGGCATTACGTTACTAGTTTGACCTGGATTCGAGTCCAAGCGAACGGACTGACTGTATCGACATGTTCATGGTTTTCTCTATGTGTAACAAAACCCAGCAGCGGCCGAGCAGTGAAGTCGCTGAACACTGGCAATTCAGTTCGAGGTTCTATTCCCGGCGAACGAACGGGCTGGCTACATAGGAGTTTCGGTGGCTACCCCTACGCGTAATGTGGGTCGAGCCAGTTTCCGTTAGAAAGTCCTCCACAAAGGCATCCTTTGCCTTAGGAAGATAGTTCTTGAGTGCTTTTCCATAATTAAACAAACAAAATCATAACAAATCTAACTTACGTTTCGTATCTAATTTGACGTCCCCTCTAGTTATCCATTGGAGGCAACTGCTTTATGTCTTGCCCTTTGTCTTCGCGCTGATAGGAAACTTCATATGTCTTAAATTAAGATACAAATGGTCCTACGTTTACCGAAGTGATCGGATTTTGTTAATTTTCTACCACACGTATAAAATTATGTTTTGTAACATAAGTGTTACATATAAAATTGGAGAAGGCAAGCTGTCGTATATTTTGGCTTTCTGTTAATGATCGAATCAGCGGTTTGTTCAAAATTAGGATAATTATTGTTCATTCTTATCAATAAAATGCATGATAAATACTCAAATCTATCTTAAAATGAATTACGCAAAAAATAACTGGTACTTTTTAATTCCCCTTTATTTAAGCGATGCTCAGATTAACTATGAATGATGTCAGATTAACTCAGATAATGTCTTATTACTGGAAGCGTCAAAGCACCAACGCAACACAGAGCTCTTCTCAAACCCTAATGCAGTTATAAACATAGCCGGCAGTCAGGCAAAGATCATTGAGTAGGCAAGTTCCAAACAAATTATTTAAATCTGAAACCTGATTACTGTTTCATTGTTTTCTGTAGCGGCTTTAATGGAATTTTATGAATGTGAAAAAAATGAGCTTATTCTCATTAAAGTAAGCTTTTCGTTCTTACTTGATATTTATTACGAAAAAAAAACTTTTTCCCCGAATTCATAAAAAGTACTGTTAATTTTACCTCACTAGATTCTCACTTTTCGAAACTCGGACATTCGTTTCGAACTATTGCAGATTAACCAAATCACTATAAAACAGATGTATATTTTATCACGCAAATATATTACAGTATTTAAATCAAAGATTTCATGCAGTGAACTATTCCCAAGTATTGCGAAGCTATAAATGCCTTTCATAGCAAACATATCTCTAAAACAACTTTAATACACTCTTATTTAATTGGTGAAGTATTAATATATTACAAATTTTTTTCACCTATACTCCTCTTTTAAGTAAGTAAATTATACAATTTCCTGTAATGATGCATAATAATTTCTTTGACTGCAGCAAACAGAGCAACATAAAACTGAAATTAGAATGTAACAGGATCAAGGCAATAACTTTACATACACTTATACAAAATGTAACCTGACATCAAATTAATAAAAATTTTAAATAATTTTAATATAAGTTTATCGAAGTGATTTATTGGACGCTGTTAAATCAAATGTGCTGTTTCTAACCTCTTACAACAATATTCTTGTTCTGAAAGTAAGTATTGTCAATAAAATGTTTATAAAATGATTCATTCTATGGTCTACTGAAATAAACCTAACAGAAATATTTAGTGTTTTTAGAAAATGTTGACTGAAACTAAATTTAAGTTTGAAACGAAAGTATATTTTCTTGCTGGAAGTATCAAGCTAGAGCCTATAACTTTCTTAGTAAAGCTGTTTAGAGAGTTTTCTCCTATAACGAAAAAGATGCGTTTATTTGTTTATGGTAAAGAGCAAAGAGAGCTATCAATCTAACGTTGTCAGCAGGTTTTCACTTCTCCGTTAGAGACTCACTACAGGAAACTGCCTCGTATTCACTTTGCACGTAGGAAAACCACGATGATAAACACACGCTCCGGAGTTGGGTATAGTTGAATGGTAGTGTAATTAATTAGTAATTGAATTAAAATGTAACTGGAAATACAAGTAATTCAACTACAATGTAATTGTAATTGCAGTTACGTATATTTGGGATTGCAATATAATTGCAATTGCAATTTGCAGTCCTTCAATTGCAATGTAATTGTAATTTGAAATCGTTCAGTTACAATGTAATTGTAATATAAATCGTACAATACAATATAATTCTAATTGCAGTTGATTCAATTATATTGTATTGCAATTACAATTAAATTCAATTACGATGTAAATATAATTACACGATTTATAATTATAATTACATTACGGTTACATTTAGAAGAAAATCATAGCCGCAGTTATAATTATACTGTATATGTACATAACTTGAATTGCAATGAAATTATAATTAAATTTATTAGTACTCGCGGTTAATTATACCTTAAGGGAGGCGCATTATTTTTACTTATGATATAAATATTGCCCTAGGAAAACAAAATTTGCTGACACGATTAGGCCTTTGAAACTGTTGGATGAAATGAACGTAAAGACAAGATCTTGTAATCTAAGAAGCAGCTTTCGGGAAGCACTGTACAGTGCGCGAAATATGAGATCTTAGTTAAACCTTTATGCGCCTTCGCATAGAAAAGTTTCTCAGAATACTGACTTTCGACAAAGTGTAAGTTCTTTGCAAATTTTCCTTAAAATGTATGAATTGTTGACTGAACAAAGCTGGTGATTCATTGCAGTTCCTTTTTAGATTAAAATATAATTCATGCAGCTATAATTGTAGTCGCAACATAATGGCATTTAGCATTAGAATATAACTGCAAAAGAATTAAATTTTTTACTTAGCAGTAACCGAGTAGTTATGACTTATTTTTAACAGTGGTAGATTGGTACGAGTCCGAATTCCGGCGAAAGGTCTAGATCTTTGGGTACCTTCGTTGTTTTCCTTCCATGAATACAAATCAGTTTTTCTTAGAGAACCTACCACGAAAACATCCTTACTCTTATATGCTTTTACCGTGCTCAATTATATAAGAAATCAGTTTACACATTTGCTTAACAAATGTACACGTATTTATTTTTATCCGATGTATTTCCTGTATAAGAAATTCGCTTGCGGCAAAACTTCTTTTAATTATTTTTGCAAATATGTTTTGTATTTAATAAAGGTTTTACGTTATTATTGTTATTAATATATGTTTATGTTATTAATAATGCAATGTGTATACGTTATTAATAATGTAATGTGTATGCGTCATTAATAATGTATTATGTATGTATGGTATTAATAATGTATTATGCTTGTATGGTATTAATAACATGTTTTGTAATTAATTCATAGTTATTATCATACAGGGTGTTTATAAAGTCTCAGACCCATTTTGATGTTTAATAACTCATAAAATAATGAAGATAGATTAAAATTAATAACATAAATTGTTAGGTAGACTCAAAAAGTTTCATGACCCTTGTCAATGAACTTCCAAGTGTGCCTCCTTCGTCGCACGGAGAATATCAAGTGGATATTCACGCCAGGTACCGGCAAGCATGTCGGCATCAACAGAGGCTACTGCGGTTGTAATTCTGGCTTTTAGGTCATCAATGTTCGACTCTCTCCTCCTATGAACGTTGTCCTTTACAAATCCGCAAAGGAAAAAAATCCACCCAGATCACCTGATAAAGTTATATCAGGTTATCTGGGTGGCCAAAGAATTGGACCTCCTCGCCCAATCCATCTTCTTGTAAAATGGTCATTCAAAGAACTACGAACGATAGTACACCACTGAGGTAGTGCACCATCTTGTCGCAAAAAGACATGTGGCTGAAGCTCTTCTAGTTGTGGAAATACGAAGTTTTCCAACATGTCTAAGTATACGACTGATGAGACCGTTTTTTCTGTAAAAAAGAAAGGCCCAATGACTCGGTCGTGCATTAGTCCACACAACACATTAACCTTTGGGGAATCCCTTAGTTGGAAATAGTTGCCAAAAACAAAATGCAATTAATAAGTAGACGATATTTAGAAAAGTACAGATATTTAGGCTGGAAAATGAAATTATCTGAAATTAACCACACGCGTAGACGATATTTACATAAGTAAGGATATTCAAACCTGAAAAAGAAAATATATAAGTTATTCCATCTATAAATGCCATAAGTTTGTTTATATCTTCATTATTTTATGAGTTATTAAACATCAAAATGGGTCCGGGACTTTATAAACACCCTGTAGAATAGAAATTGCAGTTAACACATTAATTAAGCAGGATGGTCTCGGATAGAAAAATAATACTAAGATTTTTTAATAATATTATTCTTGTTTATTTCTACCTGAAGCTATAGAAGTTAATTCGGGCAGTTGAGCATCCAACTGTAAAAAACAATGTATTTTAAGTATTTATTAAAAATATGGGAGTCTTTTATCAAAAGTATATTTCTTAGTTAATATGATTACTGTAAATCGGAGTTCACTCGATAATTATGCAGGATGGTCTCCTATAGAAAATAATTCGATTTTTCTGCCGACTGCTGTCATCTTCAGACCCTTCTTTTTAATAATATTATGTTTTTTTATTTCTACCTGATACTATCGAAACTAGTTTGGGCAAGTACATCTATCAGTGAAAATATGTTTTAACTATTAATTGAGAATATGAGTTATATTTAATAAAAGCCTGTTTCATAGTTGTTATCATTTTTGCAAGTTGGGGAGGTTCACTCAATAATTACGCAGGATGGTCTCGGGTAGAAAATAATTAAAGTTTTCTGCAACCTTCATCTCCAGGCACTTCTTTCCAGTAATACTCTATTTGTTCCTTTCTGACTGATACTCCGGAAACTAGTTCAAGGACGTACGTCCACTTGTAAAAAATTAATGTTTTTTAACTATTTATTGAAAATAATGGGTTGTACTTAATAAAGACCTATTTCATATGTCTTATAGTTCTCATTTAAAGACCTATTTTATTATTGCAAATTCAACTTCATACAAAAGTTAAACAGGATGATCTTGGATGTAATATGAGCCATTTTATTGCACTCAACGTCCACCAGTGTTCAAGCCGTAAGACTTCTAACATTATAAGTTTGATTCCGATTTAAAACTCGGCGAACGGGGGTGCTTTATAGGCCTTTTCGCGGTTCCTCACTGTAATGTGGATGCCAGCCAGTTTGCCATAGAAAGTCCTCCACGGCAGCATCTCTGTCCCTAGACGATAGGCTTTGTGTGAATTGCTGTTATCCATACAACCTAACATTCTACTGGAATAGTCATCTACAGGCACTTGATAAAATTATGCGTGTTTATTTTTACATGAAACCGCGCAGACGGTATAGTGGTTAGGGGAGCCTGACTGCGATATTGAAGGACCCGGGTTCGAATCCTGGAGATGGCATGGATGTAAAATTGTCTGTCCCTTCATAGGAGGTAGCGGTGGCCGCCTATTAGGTGCCTCCACAATAAAATGGTCACCACTTCTGGCCTTAGTAGTGGCCAATGCCGTTATAGGCAAGTGCCCGCCATTCATAAAAAAAAAATTACATGAAGCTGTGGAGAATAGATCATACATGTACATCACTTGTAAATAAATAATGTATTATAGTTATTTATTGAAAAAATAATAAACTAATTCGCAATCAATAACGTTTTTGAAACTTTCAGTACACATAGCAATTAAACAGGATGATTGTTTATCGAAGCTATGCTTCTGACAGCTGAGGTAGAAAAATGGAATTCAAACGGCAAGATTAAATGAAGTTTTCGTGATTTATTTGCATGTAATATAAAAAAAGAACAGTTCCCTAAATAAATCCTCCAGAAAGGCATCTATTTCCATAGGCGTATAATCTTTGTTTGCTTTCCCTTAATAATTCAAATTCACAAATCTGTAGGCGAACATATAAACATGCATATATGTTTAACGTAGTTATGCTTGCTTAGTTCTGTATGAAATAGCCGAAATTAGTTCCTGTAAATGTATTGCACTTGAACTATATTCCTTTTGCATATTACTGAAAATATATGCAGTATTTAACAAAAGATTTGTTAATAATTTATGTTGCTATTACAAGCTACAATAATGCAAAAATTAAGCAACATGATTCCAGATGGAACATACTAATAATTTTCTTATGTGCGATTATCCGTTTCTATTATTTAATAACTCCCGACCTTAAATGATGAATCATTTTCGGATATACGTATAAACAAGCCTTCTGTTAGAAAATCCTCCACAAAGGCATCCCTCCTCTTAGGCAGATAGTGGCTCCGTAGGCCGTCGTGTGCTTTGTCGTAATCAAATAAACCAACAAACAATTTCGGATATACACTCACGTTTGTGAAAATTGCAACACCATGAAGGACTTACGCGAGTGAGCTGAAATTTTCAGGAAATGCAAAGTAGCGCATGATATGCAAATGATTAGAATTGCAAATCCGTAGCGCATGCGTATGTTGAGCAGCGCCCTCTGAACGGCTGATGGATCCGAATAAATAGACGGCTGTAGCAAGGCGTGTATGGTTATCGGTGGTTATCTGCTAGTGGTAAACGTTAACTCAATCTGTACTTATGCCTCGTCGACGAAAGAGAGCGAGATTTGAACAACTTACAGAGTTTGAACGAGGGAGAATCATCGGCCTTCGTGAAGCTGGATTGTCGTATCGTGCAGTAGCCTCTCGTGTGCAGCGTAACAGCAGCACAGTGATGCGCGTTTGGAAGCAGTGGACGGACGAGTGTCGGACAACTCGGAAATCCGGGAGTGGACCCCGAAATGTGACGTCAGCTCGCGATGATAGACACCTGGTCCGCATGGCGCGGACGGACCGTACAGCTTCCTCTAGACAATTGGCAGCACTGTGGTCAATAGCTACAGGTGTTTCATTGTGTGCTTCATCAATTCGTAGACGTCTGCTGCAGTGTGGACTGCGCGCACGGACTCCTTTATACAGGATCCCCCTAACGCACGACCATCGCCGCCTGCGGCTACAATGGGCCAATCAGCATAGAGACTGGCGTGCTGATTGGCAGCATGTCGTGTTTTCTGACGAATCCCGCTTTAATTTGTGGTACCATGATGGCCGCATTCGTGTCAGACGCTATGCCGGTGAACGCCACCTTCCGGAGTGCATTATCGAACGCCACAGTGGACGAACACCCGGAGTTATGGTCTGGGGCGCCATAGCATATCATAGACGATCTCAATTGCTACGAATTGTGGGCAATCTGAACAGCAACCGGTATATCCGTGAAGTTCTACAGCCCGAAGCTGTTCCCTTCCTTCAAAGCTTGCCAGGCGCTGTATTTCAACAGGACAATGCCCGCCCTCATACTGCTCGGATTGTTAAATCCTTCTTTGCAGCGCAGCAGGTACAGCTTCTTCCTTGGCCTGCGTGTTCCCCGGATATGTCGCCAATTGAACATGTGTGGGATGTCATTGGTCGGCGTCTTGCTCGTGATCCTCGTCCTGTTGCGTCTGCAGACGAACTTTGGGTACGCGTACAAACGATATGGAATGCTCTTCCTCAGTCAGACATTCAAACTTTGTTTGACTCCATGCCACGTCGTGTAGCAGCACTTATTGCGGCGCGTGGTGGCCACACAAAATACTGATTCTGATCTCTTGTTCTTGTTTGTTTGCTTTGAACATTTAATCATTTATTTGTACCACTACCACTCAACTGTGTATTAAATTGCATTCAATTATGACGATTCCTTCTTGGTGTTGCAATTTTCACAAACGTGAGTGTACTTTCAGTTCCTATAGTTTTCAAATGTGAACGCCATGGGCGTTTTCATGCTTTTTCTTGCTCACTAAGGCGGATCGATAAAATCTCTAAACAGTGGTAGTTCGAATCTCAGCGAACGGGTTGGCTGCAAGGGAATTTTCGTGGTTTTACAAATGTCTAAACGTTTACACGAGGCAGTTTCTCTTAGAAGTCCTCCACGAATGCATCCCTTCCTTTAGGCTGTGTTATGCCATAATCATATAACCAAACCCTGATTTTTTTATGTCTAAGGTAAATACGGGGCAGTACTTCTCAGAAGTTCCTCTACAAAGGCATTCGTCGTCTCATTTGGCATAGACTCCTATTGTAATTTATTATAACTGAGTAAACGGACAAACAAATGGGGGTGCAAAACTATAATTTAATGTTGTCCATGCTTTAGCAGGTTATCGTTCAGCATAAGTCTTTTATCAGCTCGAATTGTTCAAATGTAGTTTAAAGTCAGATAACAATGTGTCTGTATTCTGAGCATTCTGCTTGAAAATCAATTTCAAAATATCTTAACATGTGAATTCATCATTTTCGCTGTCAATAAATTCTAAATTTCTTGCTCCATAACTACTCTGCAGTCCCAAGTTATCAGACTGCTGTAGCCATGTGTTATAATGGCTTGAATATCCCTTGCCAAGTTCAGTGTTTCCGCTTTTCTAAATTATTTGGTTACCATCTTAAACGAAAAATATTTACTTTCAGCGAAACTACTGGTCCCAGAATTCTTTCTGCTTATGACATATATTAAACTCCGTTTTTCCTGTACTATTCACAGAACTTATTAGCGGTACTTTTTGAACAACGCCGCCTTGAAACTCATACTTCTTCAAAGCATTCTTACCGTTTCTGAGCTTGTTGAGCTACAGATATAGTACTTTTTATCTGCGAGAGAGAGTTTTATAACGCTTGTTATTTATAACGAATGTTTTTTGACTGAATGTCGCTTGTATTCTTTCCTTATAGCAGCCTCATTTCGTTAACATATTTTAGGAAATGACAATGCATAACTATTGAACTGAATAATGAAAATGGCATAGAGTCAATAATAATACTTAATTTTTACCCGATGTCTTTAATTGTGTGGATGAATAATATTCCAAACAGTAGCATTCTTCTTTAACTTTCTTATAAAATACGAAAAGCCTACTAATGTTTTCACCCCAGAATGCTTAGTAATGTGCGCTGCCTAATAAATTTTTAATTTTGCCTTCCAACAGCTCTGGTTAAGTACTTTTCACCGGAAGTGGAATTCGCTAACATTCCAAACGCAATGTAAAAAAATCTTCGTAAAGTACCATTTTCTGAGTTAGCTTAATAATTCATGCGCAATCGAATTCGCATTTGGTGAGAATGGTGATAGTGGGTACGAAAATCCAACTTATTATAAAAAATCCCTAAGAAAAATTTGATTTGTCATTGTAAGTATGCCTCTAATTATGATTTTATATAAGGAATAACCCATATTATTTGCCACCTAGTATTTATTTCACGTAATTTTATATTTTTTTACGAACTGGAAGGAAAGAATTGATAACTAAAGATACGTTTTCATACATATTCTTTAATCAATAATGTAGTTTCAAGAATTTTTCTTCCTGCATGGGTTCTTATACCGCTGCATAAACGATTCCCTAATTGGGATCAGAAGCGAAAATACGATGTCAAATGTTTTTCTTTCGCAATAAATTGGTTTCTATCAAGACGTTTTTTTATACCTGGCTTTACAATATTTGCTATAATAATGAGAAGTGCAAGTGTTCATTTTCCTGATAGGTGTCAGAAATGAGAATTTTTATTTTAGCTGCTTCGATCCCGTTAAAGTTTTCAGAGACTGCACCAGTTACTTCGGTGGATGTTTGAAGAAACTGATGGCTCTTTATGTAGTTAGATTATAAGGTATTTCTCCCTCCTTCTTCGCATGTCTTCGTGGTGTAATGGTCAGCGCGCTCGACGCGTAACCGAGAGGTCCGTGCTTCGATTCCTGGCAAAGGCGTTGCTAGTTTTTCATGTGTCCTCCTTCTAAATATATCTAATGTCTCTGCAAGATAATCAACCAGTACAATTAATACAGCACATAAAAATCTTTTATGTTTCTGACATTGCACATCATTGTTTTCACCTAAAGAATTTTTCTCAAAATGTAAGGAAATCAGAGAGACGGCAATTTAATTACATCTTTTGGATTTTGGAACCTGGCTTATGGAAAGTTAATTTGGGTTATAAAGAACCAAGGCGAATATTTTATGAGTATGCTGTGAAGCCATGTTTAAGCCATGTCTTTTATTGAAGTTATAAAGTACACTGTTTGGCGATGACGTTTTACTGTCAAAAATGATTGACAAAAGTATTTGAAATGGGTAACAGAGAAGAAACGTTTTAACATATTGAGAATTATTGAATTACAATAATGAGACGTACATGCTGTTGAGTAAAACATAGCTAATTATTCTCAGTTATCTATGCTTTTCTTGACTATTTGTGTAAAAAGTGCTGGACGTGTCCTAACAATTTCGAAAAACTTTACGTTATGGAAAAAAATAAAACAAAGGAATAATCATGCAGCTAGGATGAAGGAAGTTGAACTTCATATTATTTCCTCTGCTCTCTAGGCGTATTATTAAACGTTTGTGAAAAAGATAGGTTATGGATATTTTATTATCAGACAAGTATAATTTTACAAGGTTTAAGGGAAAAAGTAATGCTGTTAAGCACATATTTGCAATTACCCTGCAAACAGATACGTACGTTTCAAACAATGATTGCTGATGACTGTTTAGCATAATTTTAATGACATCATATTCAAAATCCTAAAAATTATGAAACTTAACCCTATTGAAAAGTATTTTTTTCCCGAAATATTCGTCATGTAACTTGTCTTAATTTAAGTTCGGTCGCGAGCCGCTGACAGAAAATCCATCTCTGTCAGCACGCTTTGTCAGCTCGTCTGAACTTTTATTACAAACACGGTGTTTCATAATTTTTCAAAATTATGGTAACGAAAGAACTAACTGCGGTTTTCAACATCATTAAATCAAAAAAGTCCAGAATTTCATAGTAGATGCAGCTACACATGTAATTCATTTAAAAACATTTCTAATACTTGACTCTAAAGCAGAAAACTCAAGATATATCGGAAGCGTGATGAAAAAGTAAGTATTCTTTTATCACTTAAGTGGTTGTAAATTAAACGTTTATTAAGCTTTTATAAGTTTATAAAGTTTATTAAGCTTATATGTGAAGTTTAATAATGCCTTCATCAATAGTAACGTACAAATGAAAATTTAATGAAATTCTGATTGATAAGAAAAATTTCACTATTAATAGTTTTAGAAGTGAAAGTTATCGAGGACAAGTGGGGAAAAAAGAACATGATAAACGAAAGACAATGAAGAAAGAAACGGGATAGTTCTAAAGCTAAAACGCATATTTATTGGCTTCTGTGTATGTACCATAAAAATGTTCAATTATTAAAGTGCTAAAAAAGTGCTTTCTTACATGTGTTGACAAACTTCAGATTAAAACTGTACTTAAAACTCTTTATGATTAGCAGTTAATTTAACACACACACACATATATGCCTACATATCTATATATATACACTTCTTGCAAAATATTACAAAATGCTACTCTTAGTAGCAATATTCAAAGATATAAGAAATTATCCATTTAGTTAAACTAAGCATCAAGCATAGTTTTTGCCATTATAAAGTATTTTTATACAAAAAATTTGAAAATGATTGCTTGTTACATTTTACTATTTCATTTTCCATTATGGCGCTAGCTACGTTACTAAGAGAAATTTTTGATGGCCCTTAGTAAATTAAAGATGACTCTCTTTTAATGTTAATAAAATCGTTTAAACATTAAGTAACAGTCATCATACAGCAGCCATGCAGTACCTAAAGATACTAAACAGTACGAAAACTAATGCTGGAAAGTAACGACACAAACTGAGGTACTGCAAACTTCACACAACATGAATAATATGAAATTTTAAGCTTACTAATTTTTTAATCTTCTTTCCTATCTCATTTTAATATCTCAAGAAAAAGTCACTGCATCATCAGGAATTCATCTTAAATACAGATGAAGTTAAATGAAAGTATAATATATATATATATATAGTATGTATACATATACATACACACACACACACATACATACATATATATATACATATCTATAACTATCTATATACATATTCAATGCAAAGTATATTATTGCAGTTTTCTACATGTTAAAAAAATGAAAAATCTTTGTAGCTTTCATAAATAAAAAATAAAGTGCTGCTTTTCCAGCGTCTCATAAATTAGGTCTGATTTTGTATAAAAATCAGACTGGAGATATATGGGTTACTACCAAAGTTACATATTTATGAATAAATATTTATTTACTTATTTACCTGCTCTCCAAATGATACGTTAAGTATAATTTTCTTTGCAAAAAATTCACTCATTTCAAAACTACAATTTATAATTTGTTTTTTCTTTTGATTTAACTCTAAAATATACTTAAACTGTGCATGTTTTTGTCATCAGATAAAAGTATTATTTTAGCAAAGAGTAAAGGATCACGAAGGACATACCTTGGCAATCGCATTAACGTTAATACCCATATCAAGGAATCTGTCTGCCATAAAGATCTTGCTATCTTTTATTGCATACATAAGTGGCGTGTATCCATTTTCCTGAAAGATAAATTAAAATACATAAGCATTTTTGGAAATGGAATTAAAGTATATTGTAGCTAATCAAAATTTAAAAATTAACTTAAAACTTTCTGAAATAGAGAAGATGTAATCAATAAATTAATAAATACTAACATACAAATATACAGATAAAAAAAAAAGAAAATCTAAAAGGTTTCAGATTTTAAATTACGTCCAAAGGGATGTTGTTTTAACATTTTGTGTGTTACCTTTATTTATTAAATATCATGTTCTTCGCACTTAAACCATAAAATTCAGGTCAAAAGCAATATCGCAAAATAATTTTAAACTGGGCATATCTTTGGAATTTCCGATACACAGTCTCACGCGCTAGAGATAAAAATGTTTTTTCTGTGCAGCGTTGCCATTGGTCGCTTTGAAATCCTTGAGTTTGTTAATCAAAAATTAGCTCAAGTTTTACAAAATATGAAAGCGATCATAAAACAAATTCCAAATTTCAAATTTGGGCTTCCGGATACCCATATTCACAGTAAGATTACGTCATTCAAAATTCGATGTCTCTAGGTACCGTCGTTTTATCGCAATGCGAGAAACATGCATACATTTATGCACATTCTTCGTTATTTAATTTCTTTAAATATAATACAGGGCTGCAATATTTGGTGGCAACAGTTTGAAAAGTGAACCGACATTTAATGTTTCCGAGGCAAAGTGCCGAAACGGAAACTATAGTCCTTCAGGAACAAAGCCTCTTTAGACTAAAAATAAATACAAATACATTTTAAGGGCTTCTAAGTTTTTTTAGTGCTGAATTTCGACATTTTAGTTACTCTTTTGATTTACATTTACTGATAACGTATTAAAAAACATGCAGGTGTAATGTACCTCAGATGAACGAAAAAATTACTTAAGATGAATTCTTGTTTCTAACTATATGGTTACACAATGCAGACATATTAATTTTTATGTGTTTCTTATGCATTTTATGTCTGAAAAACATTGGTATTTTTCTCATTAAAATTATCAATATCTTCAGTTTATGGTATATACATTACTCGCTTTCTTCCTCGATATGCTTTGTTTATAGATGATTCATTTTCATCCCATCTTTCGGAATCAGTCTCTTTGACCAACTGCTGATTTTTTAAATTTATTGGATGCCGGATACAACCAGCGCTAATCGTGAAGGGTTTAAATAATAGTTTTTGTTGTGCGCGAGTTTAAATTGTTAAAATGTGGGTAATTAGTAGGTTAGGTAATTGGTAATTTAAATATGGGAAAACACCTGATGGCAGCCTGCCTAAGGATAGGGATGATTTCGTGGAGAATTTTCTAAGGAAACTGTCTCATATTCATGTTACGTATGGAGGAAACCAACGATATAGCCAACTCGTTCGCCAAGGTCGATTTACCACTGTTTAGCGGTGTTAACCATTCGGACTCTGTTGAGGTAGTTAATTAGTAAACACAAACAAATTAATTAATATTTTTAAGTATATGCCGGATTTAAAAATGAATTAAAGCTAACCTCTAGTTTTAACATAATTATCCCCATTAAATAACAATTTTCAATAGATTTTCGGGATTGCAAAATTATGGTTTGACTATGTGGTGATCGAATGGATAAAATCCCTGAACACTGATAGAACCCGAGTTCGAGATCTGTGGCAAACGATCTTGTTGGATAGGTGTTTTTGTGGTTTTCGTTATGCCTAACATGAATACGAGCTGAGTCCCTTTCGAAAATACTCTACGAAGGCATTTCTCCTTTAGGCTACCAAAGTACACAGAAGCTATCTGGCTAAGGAGAAGGATGTCTTCATGGAAGACCCTCTAATGGCATATAGCTCGCATTCACGTTACGCATGGGGAAAACCGATAAAAAACAACCGTGTAGGTAACCTGTTCGCTTGTGCTCGAACAATTGGCATTCAGAGGTCGTAACCATTCTGCGACAGGGGGAGGGGTTCTGGCCTTAGGTAGATAACCTTGGTGTGCTTTGATTTAGTTAATTTTAGTTTTTAAACCAAACATAAACTGTACGCATTTAAAAACGGTCTAATAAAAACGGTGTAAAACTAGAATCTTTGATTGAAGTTGCCACATGTGTATCATTATTATTTAACACGAAAAGGTTCGAGGAATATAAAAGTTTGATAGGTCATAAAAGAAGGGTTGTTTTTCGTTTATTATTTACCTTCAAAAGATTTCTTATTAGAGCTGAAAGTTAAGGTGATGAAAGTTATGATACACCGTTAAAAACAGTTCTAGTTTTTGTAGAATAAATAAATTTGAAGTAATTTATGGCAAGATGAATGAGTATAAAGAATGCAGTTTATGAGATTAGTAAATTTACCTAATCGCTTTCAGTATTGTCTTACTACTTTCACAAATTTTTTTTTTGTAAACCAGCCAATAGCAGTGTGGATATTCTACTGTATTATCATCGGCTTGAACACTTGCAGCTGAGCAGTTAGATGCATAGGTTCTTGAATACTTAGCTAAAAACTATACGCTACTAAACTCCTCGTTTTTATTTTTAACATAATTTTTTTAGAAATTTCATTGACAGTTTTGTTACCATCATAATCTTTCGTTTCTTTGTAAAACTGCAGGACGTAGACTTAGCTTTCAAAATCAGTTGTCTAATATGTCGAACATGAATTTCATTCTTTTCTAATATAATTGCAATAAAAAGTACTGGTAAAAATACAGTACAGCTAGCCAGTATTAAGCAGCAAGAAAACAAAAGCTTAATATAATAAAACTCAGAATTCTGTAAGACTGAATCGCAAGTAAAATTCGTGATTCCGAGCTGAAAGAAATCCTGGAGCTAAATCATAGGGAATTATATAGTTCGCAATGAGGTCAACTGCAAAAGTGCAATGCGTAGTGAAATTGTACATTGATTAAATACAAAATTCGTTTTAAAGAAATCGTCGGAATTCATATCCGAAAAAAGCATAAAAAATTAATAAATTAAAAATAAATTAATAAATAAAAATACAAAAAAAAAATGATGATAAAAGTAAAAAAACTTGAAATTTGAAAACTTTAGATTAGAGTTTATTTAAACAAATATGAAAAATCGTGTAAATATTCGTCTTTCCTTTTTCGGAACGCAAGTATTAGTATACAAATTGCTTATATAAATAAGTTATTACATTTTTTTTCCTACTGGCGAATTTTTCAATACTTGCAACGAGCTGCACATCACGTGACTTGGATATTTCTGTATCGTACGGTGAGCAATCTGTTTTTGGGGATGGAATTTTGCAAGGTGAATGGAAAAGCTACTTATCATATTTCAGAAATTTTACCATTCAAGACCCTGGTATAATCGATGAAAAATTGACAATTTTTATCATTTTCTTAAAAACAGTAGTTAAAAAGGCATTTTTGTTGCAAATAATGATAGGCAATTGACGTTCATTCCAACTGCTGGTGCGACAGGCTGGGTGTTTGGCTGATTACGAATGTTAACAAAGTTAAACTATAACCCTTATTTAGTATAGAGAGTTTATATTTCAAATTCTTTGAAAATATTTGGACCATGCTTTAATAAAATCAATAAAATGCCCATATTTTTAACAAAAAGCGTAATTTCGGTTAACCTAAAATTGAATTCAAACAGTGCCATTTAGTTGCTATACCTGTGAAATTTGTTGCTATACAATTTTGTTGCTATAACTGTAGTGCAAGTTTGTTGCTATATCTGTTTGTCTCTTAGAACCATTTAAATTCTAAGACACTAGATATGAAAGCTGCAACTATGTCAACCAGAATATTTATTGGAGTTAGATGGCGATTGACAAGAGTTTGATGAAATAAAGGGAGACAAAAGAGCTGTTATAATCCAACACGCCACTAAAAGCCTCAGAACGAATAGAAAACAAAATATTTCTGGGTAAAAAAAAAGTGTATATTTGGGGAGGAAAGAAAAGACTGAATAAAACTAACATTCGAGCAATATTGCAGCAACAAATGGATAGAAAATTCTTAAGCATTAATTATTGTGGTGATATTTCTCATAAAAGTGTACTAAATGATACCAATCCACTGACCTCTTTAATATTGTAATAGAAATGGTTGAATGATATACGTGTTACTTCACTATTTAATCAAAACAGAAAATTAAACGCTTTTTATGAACTAAAGAACAAAAAAAATTAAAGAATTTGCTGGTACTGAATTTAAATATATCTCTCATTCAAGAATGCGATATAGTTAAGTCCATTATCAGTTTGAGTCCTACCACTGGTCAAGTGGATAACACCGCTAAACGCTCGTTAGTTCGTCGCGAGCGGGTTTGTTAAATGAGCCTTTTCGTGAGCATAGCATGAATGCAACTAGTTTTGTCTAGAAAGACCAGCCATTCCAGTGGCCGGAAGACTGAAGACTGCTGAATGCTAGCAGTTCCTACCGAGTTCGAATCCAGGTAAACGGACTGGATGCATAGTTGATATTCCCCGTGTTTAAGGTGAATATGAGCCAGTTTCCCTTGGTCCTCCATGAACGCATACAGCCCTCGTGTGTTTTGCCATGTTCAAACACAAATTCACTTGTAGAAATACCTACAAGAAAATTTCCTTTCCCTTAGATAACATTGTGGGCTTTTCCGGAATCCACTAACCGAACCAAACCTTTTACAATTTTTAAAAAGGATTTTAAAATTTGGACAGAACGTAATTTTTTCTTCTTTAATTGCTTTTTTTAAAACATTATTAGAGACATTTAAAAAATTATTTAATGAATCATTAGCATCATTTATTCATGACAGGGTAA
The DNA here is from genome assembly GCA_000611955.2 of Stegodyphus mimosarum. Taxonomy (NCBI): domain Eukaryota; kingdom Metazoa; phylum Arthropoda; class Arachnida; order Araneae; family Eresidae; genus Stegodyphus; species Stegodyphus mimosarum. The sequence continues at coordinate 345,211 of KK122525.1, forward strand.
TATCGTAAGTACTGGTAATGTAACTAGGAGTATGGATTTTCGGATCTTTTCCATTATACGATGTATGCATCAAACGATTTTTTCTAGAAGAATATATGCGCCAGTTTGATACTTCCAATGAGAAAATGTACTTATGTCACGAGCTCGTTTCGAATGCGGTAAAGTTTTTTCTAAAAAATATATGTTTTATGTAAGTTTATTTCGTTTAGAAAAGAACGGAACAAAATGAGGCACTTCAAAATCTCATTATCTGCAGTACCTAGTTTGAAAACAAGAATACTGCCATAAAAGATAAGAGGAACACATTTAATTTAGCGATAGCCAACAGGCAACATTTGCACATGCATCTTTTGGTAGAAAACGGTTTGATGCTTGTTGTGCTATAACGGAGAAAATTCAAATTTACTTAAAATTTTAAAAGAGTGCCATTCAGTGTAATTGCTTGTTTCATGAGCTAAGTAGTCTGAAAGGCAGATTTCTTATATTTAAAAATTTTACCACCGTAATCTCATACAACAAGAAAAAATTCCAGCTTCCCATTGTTTCTGAGAGTGACTGAAGCACAAGAGTCTTGAAACTGACCCCTCTTCCATTTATCTTTGATGATGGAAGTCTCTTTCTCTGAAGCTGTACGGAAATTGATAAATCTTTTCCTTCTTTGGCTGTTCGCGTCACCAGTGTCCGAATGAGTACCATTTAATTCTGGAAGTTTGACCTGGGTTCGATCCTAGGCCAAAGGGTACAAATATGTAATTTGAACATCGGAAAAATTAGAATAAAATCTATTATTATATTCGAAGCTTTCAGTTCACAGAAATGAGCTGAAATTTTCATTACGCAGTTGACAAAAGGATAAAATAGCTGAGACATATTGCCACATTTTTACGGGAGAAATATGATTAAGAAACGAATAGAAAGATTGAGTTTCGAAGTTCAATAACTGCAATTTTAAATATCTGTTTTATCTTTAAGAATAAAGCTATTTTTAAGGATGAAGATGAAATTTAAAACTTATGTTTGTTATTATGCAAAAAGTAATGTGCCTATGAAGAAAATGCCCCTAAAATAAAGAAGAAAATTTAAAGGGAAAAAAGTGACATGTTTTGTTGATTTTAAGACTCCCTAACACCTTTAATTGCATTTCCTTTTCCCTTTTTTTCATTGAAAGAATGTAAAATCAAACCTTTCTTTTAATCAATAATAGTAAAGCTCTGTAGCCTACGAGTGACCAAGTGGTTAAAGCCGCTAAATGCTAGTAGTTAGACCGAGATTCAGTTCCAGGCGAACCGGCTGGCTGTATAAGCACCTTAATAGTTTTACCGGTATGAAACATAGATATAAGCCAGCTTCCTTTAGAAACTCCATCATGAAGGCATCCTTTAATTTAAGCAGATAGCCCTCGTGGGCTTTGCCTTATTCACCTAATCAGATCAAACAGGCAAAGATGTAATATTATCAACCTAAAGTTTGGGATAATTTTGTGTGATGGTTTCATTAGAAAGCCATGGCCTAATGAAACTTGGCTGGTATTCAGAAAACAATAGAATGCCCATAGAATATAGAGAAAACAACAGAATGCCCATACAGCCAGCCCACCAACTGGGATATGAGCTCAGGTTGAATTAGCAAAATTTATCTGTCTTATCCATTCAGCCAATAGTGGATTCCAATCTCTTCAGAAAATACTTGTTCTGTGTTACAAAATAATGCTTCAGACAACGATACTTAACAATAGATTTTTCTGTTTATGGTAAGTATAAAATGTGCAAGAATCGTTTTCATGTAAACGAAGCTAATAAAATCTTTCATTATAGGAAAGTATCAGTGGAACTTTTAAGTTTATGGAGTATTTCTTGATATCTCTAATTTTATACCGATTTGTTGTTGAATATGTTATCAAAAATCGAGAATAACAAGATGATTTCTTTTCTTCTTTTTTTTCGTTATATGATGACACGCTTCACACACTTTTCTCTAGAAAGGTATATGACATTTTCTGAAAGAACGTATGCTTTCGCCTCCCTCACATTTCGATTATAGTAAAATTTTTCTATTTATGCAAGAGATAATCTCTTGAATTAGTTACTTTAATAAACAGAAATGAAAATAAATGACCCACTTTTAAAACAATTTGTTGACAATATTTATTTTGAAAACAAGATCACCATTACAGCAGAAAAGTAAAATGTATTTACTATTAAAATGTATCTACCTGTTGAACTGTTCCCAGCCTAATATGAGAATCGACTAATCACAGCGAAGCAAATACGAACTGTCATTCAGTCTACGATTTTGCTGTAAGTACGGGCGAGATTAGAGTTACAGGGAAGTAGAAATAAAAATATCTTATTAGATGTTGTAGTGCTAATATTACTATGTACTTTTATTGTAATGTAGGCTCCTTTCAAAAATAATATTGTAATAATTACCTGTAGAGTATCCATGAGCAGTTTTCTCCTGTTATATTTTTAGTGTAACCATAGCCTTTGAAAGTTACATTATTCGCATAATTTTTTCCTCTCGATTTTTGGACGATAAAATTAGTAAATAAAAGGGGGAAAATAGGCGAGGAAATACGGTTTATCTTTTTGCAGAAAACTGTTCGGTACGTGTTGCACTATATTAGAAAATAACCTGAGGAATTTATTAACTCCTACTAAGACAATCTTCTTCAACGAAATGCTATCGATTTCTTTTTTATGTAATCCGATTGTCCGACGATGTCTATTTGTGAATTCTTTCTGGCACTTTCAAAGATCCCACGTCATACATTAATTGATTTTTTTTCATAGAAGTATACCGAGGAAAGTCGTTTGAAAGTTTTGTGTGCAAAGGTTCCTTTATTTAAACTACTTATTTAATTATGCTTTTCATTTAGATTAAAAAATTATAAAAATATATGAAACTTAGAACGTAATAAAGGTATAATTTGTAAAATCATGATGTAAATTTGTAAATTGCACATTAAAAGTAAAAATCATTCAAAGCATGATTTAAAATATTGTCTCAGAAACCGCTACTGAAAACCATGGGTTATAAACCCTAGTTTAGCTATTAAACAGTAGCTTAAAGAGGGAAAAAATTAATAAAATACGAGCCCCTGTATAATTACCAAATTCCTAACCTTATTCTTTATTCTAAACCATACTTTGAGAGTCTGAAAAACCATTATCTTCCTGATAAACTAATGAACATGGTGCGCTTTTTGAAAACGAAGTGCCCTCCCTAATGAAACATGAGATTTCCTTCCCGTCGCTTTTAATATATTTAAGCTAGAGTTTATGAGCCTTCTAATGGCACACTTTCTTCGCCATCAATCCTAACATTCTTTAAGAGGAAATTTGTCCCCATTTATTAGAATTCCAACGTTTTTCAAAGCATCATGTTCCACCCTATATTGATTTTTAGGATCAATTCCTGTCATCAAGATAATGCTTGTTAAATATCAGACGCATCAACAGTTGAAGTGCCAGTAATATTTTAGTTAAATGATCTTTTATTTTGTTCCTGTGGGTTGGAAACGTTGCTCTTAAACTATGGTGATTAATCCGTTGGTTATATGGGAGAAATAATAATAAAGGAATTTTATGTAGTGCATGTTCTCCAAACGTACAATATAACTTTTCGTAAGATTTCTCTTGCCTGTACCTTTTATTCAATTTCCCATATTTACTGACATTTTGAATTGGAGAACTAATTAAAAACTTAAATTAATTATCAAAAAATTCAGACCTAAAGATCAATAGAAATATTAGAATGAAAAGGCCCACAAGTGGCCTAGTAGATAAAACCACTGAACAATGGTTTTTCGACATGTAACTCTTGAATCTGAGCGCCAATGTAAGATTAACAATAATTATGCTTAATTTAAACTTCGTGGGATGGAATTTAAGACTACGTCTGTGTTTGGCCGCAGCCTTGAGCGCTATATAGGTCCGACTTTATGCTTAGTTCCGTCCCTCTTTTTAAGAAGAACACACCAGGAAGGGAATCCGAGGATCCCCCACCTGTCTACGCTTACTATCAACCTCTCGAGAGGACTTTGGTTTCGCCACATATTCTAAGTGCCCCATGCCGCACAGACACTTACATTTACAAACATCTATGCCTTCTCCGGGATTCTAAACCGGGCCCTTCGGTACGGCAGACAGTGTCGCTAACCAGTTTCTCGTCTAGGCGACAGTTACAAGACTAAACACATTAATAGAAACTGAATTTTCGCTTCTTGCGGGCTCACAGTACACTTCACAATACAGTTTCAGTTATTTTCAAAACAAATATCAATTTAGAGTGTAGGAATCTGGTTCCCATGCTAATAAACCTTCTAGTGTAACTTGAGGCTCGTGACTTCTAGTGTAAACAGAGTCAAAAGCCAAATTTTTGTTCTTGCCATTTAAGCCACCGCCCAAGCAAGAGGCGTAGTTTCTTAGCGTCGAGCTGACGCATTGTAAATTTCTAAAGAGAGTAATATAAAGGGTACTTTTAACCCTTCTTTCCGTGCAGTTACTACTCTTCCAATTTTCACACAGCAGTTAGACCCTACAACATAACTGTGTTATGATCAAAAATAAAAAGTATTGCTTGATTTTTAGGTTGTATGTTTTACAGTGTTTATTATTTTTTTAATTACAGTTATCTGATTCATTTATGTTAAATAAAAACATCCCGACTCTATTAAAAAATTTGGGCCACAGTATTATTACGTCGAAATAATACATTAATAAATTATATATCTTAAAATACTGAAAGGAATAGGAACTTAGTTCAAGCAGAAATCTGTAATCCCCCTTCAAATTTTTATTTCATTCCCATTTTCTTTTAAATTATAAATTATAATCTTGAATAAACTATTTCATTGTGAAAGGTTTAATCTGATAGCGCAGGTGAAGCTGATTTCATTGCTTAGGTAAATTTGTTATGGCAAACATTCTATTGGTTTCTTTACTGTTTGTTTTTATATTAATTTACTTCTGTTTTATTTTTGATTTCTCAGATTTTGCTTCATATTATTTTTAATTTGTGCCATACCGTTACAGACTGCCACGTTTGTTAGGTATCTATTCTATATATTTTACTTCATTATTTTCTTTTGCTGTTACTACATATAGAATGTAAAAAATTAAAAGAATCTACAAATTATGTCTACTTTTACGGAAAATTATTAAACCAAATGCACTAATTAGGCTAATATGTAGAGTCGAATAGGTAAACGTACACGTGCGTGTAGTCGGAGCTATGATTGTGGAGGGGATAAAAGTGTACGAGGGATTTTCCGCTATTTGTGTGCACATACTTTTTCATGACATTCGCCAAGTGTCTCACAAAAGTTAGGAAACTATAAGATCTCAGATAAAATGAGTAGCCACGGATGTATGGATGACGGAATGAGATTGAGAATTGTCAGTAGATTGGAGGCAGGCCAATCACAAGCGCAGGTGGCTACAGAGCTCAGTATAACGCCCAGTATCATCTGCAATTTGTGGAAAAATTTCAGGACACTAGATCCATATCGAGAGGATCTGTATAAGGTCCTCCAAGATCCACAATGACGAATCAGAATCTTTATTTTGTACTTTCAGTTCGGCGACAAGGGACTGCGAGAGCTTCACAGCTCTCACGTGAGCTCTGTGCTTACACAGTGAACGGTAAGGTTTTAAGAGATAGGCTGTACGCCAGAAGACTCTCTGTTTGCGTTCCGCTCACTGCAGCACACAAGAGTGCGCGTTTAGCGTGGTGCGGGCAACATGAGCCTTGGATAAGTGGAGATTCATCCTGAACACTGATTCTTGGCGTACCTGTACCTAGAGAGAACCTGGAACACGATATCATCCCTCCCTCAACAGGGTAAAAGATCACTATAGTGGTGGAGGTGTAATGGTTAGGGCAGGTGTTATGCTGGATGGCCACACACCCCTGCATGTGTTTGACAGAAGCTTTCTGACTGCTATAAAATACAGAAAGGAGGTTTTAGAGCCCTACGTTCGAATTTTCAGGAGCGGAGTTGGTCCTGGATTCCTGTTAAGGGGAGAACTCTCATTCACATAAGGCTCAGCTAGTAGACGGTTACCTGAAAAGCAAAGATATTTGACGCGTGGGTTGGCCAGCCAGATCTCCTGACCTCAACTATACAGAGCATGTCTGGGACGCACTAGGGACGGTAATTTCATCTCGCCGTCCCTCTTGGAGAACCATCCGCGAATTGAAAACTGTGTTTCAGGATGCTGCGCGACCTGTCTGGTTGTGAGAAGGGACCATACCCATATTAGACTCGTCTTCAGTTCAATATTACAACCTAGATTTTGAGCATCATTGTACTATGAGCTTTACTGATAATCATCTGCACATAAAATGACTTTTGAATGCTGCATATCTTTCTCTGTAATAAATGTAAATTAAAACCAAATTTCATTAAAATACGCCCATTAGTTTTTCAGAAATTCGACATAATGTGCAAATTATCTTAATTTTACACACAAGTGCATATAATAATCCGAAATTAGTTTCAAAATTAAAAAGAGTTAAAATTTATTTATTTTTATTATTGATTTTTAGTTTACTTTTACTTTCACTTTAAGTCTGAATGTACCCCTCTCAGTATCACATCGACCACGTTGAAGAGTCCTATTTAAGAAGACTCTCTCTTCATACGAGTAGGTAAAAGTCATAAACTTCATGTCATTGATACTCAAGCAACAAAAAATATTAATAGCGATACAATTTTTTTTTCAGTTTGTTTCAGTAAGCTTGGTGTACTGATAGCGTATGAGAAGAGCAGAGAGTTTCAAATCAGAGTTCAAATCAATTTATGAGTGTGTTGGGTGTTAAAATGCACTTGATATATAAGATGGAAAGAAATACAAATGTAATAACACTCACACAATGAAAAACCTATATATATATATATATATATATAGATATGTGTATGTGTGTGTGCATGTTAGTTAGTTCTAAGCGCTGGCTCCCCAGCCCACCTAGCAGGTAAAGCCTACCATATGGCTATGAGGGGACAGGCCAGTCCAAAAGCACATGTATATATTGTTACGAATTTTGTATTTAGTAAGATATTTTTAGTAGAATTATAATTAAAATTATTTTATTCCCCGTGCAATGCAGCAAGAGACATATTTTAAGAGACAGCTACGCCGGAAAAAAATACAGGAGTACGTGCATTTAACATTTAATAAATAGATATCTCGTAATTTATATTTAAATTGAATAAATGTAATTGACTACCATGTTAGCTGTAACCATAATTATATATTCCTTTTGCTTTCCAGGAGTCTCGAAAAACAGAAAATGCTAGAACTATCTCGCGTGACCAATTGAAAACTATTTAAAGCCGGAGAGAGACATCTCAGCTCAGTTGTTTAGTTAGCTGCTGTTGTTATTGTTGCGAATTCGAGGTAAGATAGGATTAGCTTTCTCTTTCAATGCGCGGCGAATTGCTTCAATATGTAACGTATTTGCTTTCTGCTGATTACTACTACCTGATGTGTGAACACTTATACGAATATCTCTGAGGAAAATTCCAGAGTTTTGTTATATTTCTTGTGATAAGAATAAGTTTTATTAACCTTTTTATCAGACTTGTGCATTCAATCAATTACGAACCCGTACGCACACTACAATATTATCCAATAGTGAGGTCTAGCCGTTTATAGGCTTTTTCTTACCGTTAATGCAAGGAGCGGTGGTCACTATTATGGAGGCATCTAATAGGTGGGCCACCGTTGCCTCTTGTGAAAGGACTTACAAACTGCATCCATGCCTTCTCCGAGATTCAAACTGAGGTTCTTCGGTGCGGCAGTCAGAGATACTAACCACTTTCCCAAATGCATGGCTAAAAATCTTGTATAAATATTACTCATTACTATCTTCTCGTACCTTTTTTTAGTTACTTTGATTAGAAGTTTGTATGCTGTCCACTCTTTCGGGTACTTTTTTGCATCTTTCTTTCTAAGGGAATATTGAAGTGAAATACATGTGAATAATATTTGATGAAAAGATTAAAGGCTATATTTTCTTAATCTTTAGTGATATGATGCCGCATTTGATGCAACAAGGTGCGGAATTCCTGTAAAATATTCGTTTGTTAGAAGGATCTAGCTTACATCTTTGGAAACAGCTATTACCAGATCATGTAATAACTAAACATATAATAAACACGCTCTTTGAAATAAAGAGCGTGTTTTGATACACTTTTGTAAGAATTTCAGAAAAAAGTTATCTTTTATAAAGCGATAGCAAATCATATTTAGCTGGCCCCATGACTGATTTGGATACAAATATATATGTCTCATATAAATTTCACTCAATTTCGATTGAAACGTACCAAGAGCATCAGTGACATAGACTTCAAGTGCATCCTAAAGCAACTCTATCGGTTTCGATAGAGCTAAGATTTCTTTGCTCCTGATGAAGAGGGACGTTGTTCGCTTTAGAGATTCTGGGCTAAAATTCTACGCCTAATACAGGCTGTTGCTTCACTTTTATGATTTGTTTCAAGCGTGTTTCTGTTCTGTCTTGATATTTCTAGGAATTCAGCTTTCGGTTACCTTCAAACTTCAATCATGTCGGCGCATTTTCCTAACTCAAGTATTATTATTGACAGTGTGGGGACATTTACAACTGTAACTCACAATCACTTGTTTCTGCATGAATGTTTGAACGTTCTCGTGTAGTTTGTTGATAAGCAGATTTCCTTTTCATTACATATTGAATTCAGCAACATATTTAGTGGTATCTGCTGGAAGTGTCAAACTTTCATATTACTTATAAAGCTTGCATTTTTGTTTCAATCAAAAAATTTATTTTTTCAAGCTCCGTTTCGTATCGCTATCCTACGAAAATGCTTGAAGTTATCCCTTTAGAATGATTTATGGTCTGCAAGAAAAACTTTGAAAGGGTATGACTAAATTACGTTGTGTTGTTGTGACTTATCTCACTTGCATGACTGCAATATCAGAACAAGCCCACGAAATTCATCGTCGCTAGGAGAGTAAGATTGCCTCCATATTCAGAGTGCGCCCATGCAGCAAAGACAGTATACATTTACAAACATCCATGCCTTCGACGAGATTCGAACCCGGGCCCTTTGGTATCGCCGCAGGTTCCACTAACACTATACCGTCTGGGAGGCATGTGACTAAATATACCGAACATTATAAAAGAATTGTAGAAACAGTATTTTTACATCGTTTCTAATACGTGGAGGCTTTGCATTCGAGTTTTTCCATGAATCGCGTTTCTTATCCGAAAGACTAAAATTAACCAAGACACATTTTTACCTCATTAGAGTATCATTTTCAAATGTTGTCATTTTCAATTCTATACGCAGAGATTGAATGAATTGGCTGCGTTAATTTTTGCTATTTTCACAATTTATATCGTAAGCATAAGCAGGTTTAACTTGTGGAATCAATCATCTGCGAAAGCATGACTTTCCTTAAGCAAATAATCTTCAATTGCACTGCCATAATTAGTCAATCAATCAAATAACGTTAACGATTTCATAAGATGCAGTAAGTAATTTTTTAATTTTAATTTTTTTAAGCAATATTTTGCAGAATGTTAAGTTGCAAAACTGGTAAGATTTAAGTCTTTCAGTGGAAGAGGTAGTAGTACTGACTTAAATCAACTATTTTGAGGTAAATTTTTGTAGAACTTTAAGCTTTAAAACTGATAAGATTTTAATCTTTTAATGAAAGAAATTTCAGTACTGACTCAAATCAACACCATTTTGTTGCGTGTTAGTAGTTGTGATTTGAAAGGCCCATTTTACTATTATACTTTATCACCTATAGTTTATTATGACACATATCATATATAAATATGCCTGAACGCTATTTTAGTGAATTATCAATTTGATAACAGTTTATCTCTCTTAATATTCTTAGGTCAACAGCGAAGGAGCAATAATTTTGCTGAACTTCGGTGTGTGTTCGTGAATTTGTCCGCAAGTTTAACATGAACAAATAGCTTCCTTTTTAAATTCCTCCACGAAGGCATCCCTCCCTTTAGACAGATCTCATGAGCTTTGCTATAATCTAAATAATCCTAATTATTAATTTACCTATCAAATAAGTTATCTTAAAAGCCGTCTTATAATTTCGGTATTTCTTGTACATATGTTGCCAGTCGTTCTGCCCCCCCTTCACTTATTGAAAAACACATTGGCACACAAAGCTAAACACACAGTGGCTTGTAGTGTCATTTTAATAACTTGTAGTGTAAAAATTCTTACACTGAAGCAGAAACTTTTCTATAATTTGGACATAAATAGAAGGATTTTCAAGTATAAAATTATTCAAAACATATATTACCTAATCTTAAGTTTTGATTAAAATCGTGTATTAAATACATTTAAACCTAAACTGATTTCTAAGTAAAGTCCAAAGTCAAAACGTACTTAATTTATTTTACTTCTGATTTTGTAAACTTTGTTTTTATTTCTTCTTTTTGTTTATTAAAAACTGATTCAATCAATTTGTAGAGCGAACAGTTTCAGTGTTTCCATATGCATCTTCATATTTACCTTTCATTACAATTTTACTAGAATTTTTGCTCTTGCTTGATTGTCATTGACTACAGTCTTATGAATTTTCCATAGCATTAAGTTTTGCACTTTGAGTTGGGGTTTTAATGGCACTAGCATAACTACATTGACTACAGTCTTCGTATAAGAGCAGTACTTTCATTATCCTGATACAGTTTGAAGTAAGATGGCGTTATAGTTTCAACATTCAAATTTAGTTTTGAAATATCCGATTTCTGTAAATTTATCTATTTTTAACTGATTTGTTTTAAATTGCGTGTTTAGAGGGAATTCATATGTTTAAGGATGAAAACACCGCGGAAACGTCAGGGAGAAAAATCGTGACATACGCAAGGAGAAATGTCGTAGGAGAAACGAAAGCAAGAAGAAAACAGCGCAGTTCTGAAGCACCTTAGTAGAAAATAAAACTGTGCAAAAGGTTAGAAGTTTTAAAACATCTTGGTAAAAAATAAAGCTTTGGAAATCATCGCATGGTAATAACATCACAGACATGCGTTTTCAGCTGAAAATTTAAGAAGAATGATATTCAGAGTCTGAGAATTAGTAAAACTTAATGCTACGTATAGCAGTTAATAGAATTTTATTACAAATATTTAAATATTTTTATTGTTTGTATAGAGCTAAAAATGATCAAAATGTAAGTTAGCTTTTTCTGCAGTAAAATAATTTCAACGTTTCTGTATTCTGACCAGATTTTTTAAACATCATATTTCGATCAGTACTATTTAACATTTAAGTTACGGTGGATTAGTAGTCAGATATGTTTCTTTCGATTTTTTTTCTCTGAGTTCATTACCTTACATTTTCGCTGAGTGAATAGGTCAGCTTGTTGACTTTCCAAAGTTTCAAAACTATGTTTTGAAACTTTTGACAGCCACCAATAACGCTGCACCACAACATGTTGTTATATTTGGCAATGTTTAACTGCCTATATATAAGATATTAGCAGCTAAATTTTTACTGTTGTGTATCACTAAAAGAATAGATTCATTTAAATGCTTTTTTAAATAACTGAGAGTTCAAGATTGGAAGGTCTTCCTTGTAGGTTTTATATTTGTTCTTAAATTTTCGGCATTTTAAAATGCCAGATAGCACCCACCAGGCAGGGTTAAAATCTTTGCCGACAGTAATGTAATTCTTAGAGCATGTATTGGACAGCTTTGACATAGAGGATTAGATGTAAGTGGTTTTAATAAAGGAGTGAAAGTAGCGGTTCATACTTTCTGCACTCTAAATTTGTTGCCAACAAAAAATTATGTGATTGCTGTACTTTTTTAAAAAGTATTCTTTAAGAAAGATTAAAATGGTTCTAAAACTCTGCTTGCGTTTATCAGGTTTCTTAAAATAAGGAAAATGATTTTATGAATCAGTTTGTTTTCTCAGTGGGAAGTTCTGTAAATGTAATCTAACATTTTATATGTTCTTCGTAGAGTAAAAGTTATGTTTATTAAAGTATCATTGCGCTTTCATTCATCAGCAGTGAACATAAGGGACCACATTTTCCAGCATTTTCCAGCCAGTTTTCCACATTTTCCAGCATTCTTGCTCACCAAAAAAAGAGCTTTAAACAGCCGGTACTTTAAACAGCCAGCGCTACATCTCCGAGGTGTTGAAGCCAGTTGTCTTTCCTTACCTTCAGGGCTTGCCCACAGCCATATTTCAACAGGATAATGCGCGACCACACGAGGCACGCATTGTCTAAGGGTTCTTCGTCAATCACCAGATTGAATTGCTTCCCTGGTCGGCTTGCTTTCCGGATTTTTCTCCAATAGAAAACATGTGGTCCGTGGTTGCTGAACGATTGACCCAGATTACATCCCAAGCTGCCACACCAGATCAACTTTGGTAACGTGTCGAAGCTGCATGGTTTGCTGTACCCCAAGAACACATCCAAAGTCTCTTTGAATCAATGCCGAGGCGTGTGGCAGCGGTGATCTCCAGCAACGGCAGCTTCTGTGGCTACTAATTCTGAAAGGAACTACACTTCACAGAAGTCTATAAATTTAATCATTTGATACTTGGTCAACATGTTATCTACTAAATTAATTTTGTTGTGATATCTCTTGTCCTTCTTGGTGTTGCAATTTGGGGGGCCAGCAGTGTACATGTTGTTGAATCTTTTGCAAAAACTGCTTCATTTCTCCTGTCGAGATGTTCTATGTACCCTTAGTCGGTTCCACTCGAGAATGTAACGTTTCAAGCAGTGGTGATGCAATAAAATGGCTGTTTGACGCATAGATGTAAAAGCTATAATTTTAGTATTTATTATATAAACGTAAACCAAACCTGCAAAACTGCCCTCAAAGCAGAATAATTTAGCCCGCGCGTTTTGGGACAAGGCGGCGGGCGCCAATTTGCAGACGTCTGGGCTAAATCAACTTTTTTTTTCTTATTCTTCATATAAGAGTAAATGCGTTGGAATTTTATAAACAAACTGAATAGGCTGCGTTTAACCGTTTGTTGACTGTGTCAAGGTGAGTTTAACGTGATTATGCAAACGAATAATGATACGGGTGAACATTCTGTATAATTTTAGTACAAATATCCATAAGCAAAAATATACTCATCTGAGAAATTGAAATAATTCACCGGAGAAGTGAACATATCACATTTCTGATTAGAAGCTTTTAAAACATCAAAGCATTGTTTTGCATTCAGGATCTCAAATCACTTGAGGTCTGTAGTTCTGTTTTTGATACAAGCAAAATGAGTGTTTGAATAGTAATTGTTTAATACATTAAGGTAAAGCACCCGCAGGCTATCTGCCAAAGGTTAGGGTGTCTGTGTGAAAGATTTTCTGCGGGTAAATGGATCGTGTTATCCTTACACAAGAGATGAAATGAACGAAAATTACCATAAGTTTTATAAATAAACTGAGAGTATTATTAAAACTGAATATTACCAATCTAGACTACAACTGTTTCCTATCGATTTCTTGTTAATGCATGTTAGTTGCTATCACATCTTTCTGTGACTCTGAGAATGAAATTTAGAATTAAGAAATTAAATTAGTTTTGAAAATTTATTTAAACTGAGACATTTTCTGGCTTTTAAAATTTTGTTTGTTGATATCAAACCCCGCTCTTCTGAAATAGTAATGCTGCTATGCAAAAGCTGTCTTCAGAATAATACGTTTTCGTCCCTACGTGTCAGGAATAATTTTTATGTGAATTAAATTTTTGTAAGAGAAATTTTGTTTGGATAACACAAACAGAGAACAAATTTTTTATAGTATTTTTTGTTGCTCTTCATGAAGCACTTTTTTGTACAGAATTTTAAAGACGATCTTCTTTTAATTAAAAATATTCTTCTGTAGCATGTAGATTCTGAAGCTTGTTGAAAACGAATTAATTTTCCATGATATTAAAACACGATTTGTATTTCTTTTCTTTTATTGAAAGGTAAGTAACTTTTGAATGGAAAGTTACAAAAATGTATGCTACGTCAGAAAGATGCTAAGCATTTCTTACAAAACACATATTCATTATAGCATAAAACATTGCACCCTTTTCCATATATATTACACTCCTGTAAACTGGGGAGACACTCTGAGTTCTAAAACACAGGCAGTTTTTCTTATCTTTTGACTGACATTTTCCTGTTTGAAAACTTTGCCTTGATAATTAAATAAACGCTTATTAATTGTTGCAAAATTTACGCAAGTTTTTATAAAATAGAAGATTTTATACTTTTATTCAATCTTACAAAATGGCTCTTACAAAGGTGTCTCAAAATGATGAAAACTGGGACTGTGTGAATTACGTTCTTGTTAATCATGGACTCTAATACGTGATGTACTCTACCAGTGCGTGTGGTTTTGTAACTCCGACTTGTCAGGTAAAACTACGATTTTAATTTTGAGCAATTTTAATGTTGCATTGTTCAAACTTATGAATTTTTTTCAGACGACTTTAAAAAGAATTAAGTATTGGTTTAGAAGCGAAATAGCAGCTTTACTATAATTTAATATGTCTATTTGAAAAAGCAGTCTTACAAAATAGCTTGGTGAGCACTATAAGAATAATCTATTCAAATTAATTTGGTGACCTTTTTTGTAAAGCAGATGCCAAATAGCTTCAAAAGCTGAAGAAGAATATTTAATAATCGCCGGTAAAAGTTTAAAAAAACATTTCAAAACTCAAAGTACATTTCTACCTGAGTTACGCTCATAACATAATATTCACGAAATATTCCACGATATAGAAGACATTAATATAATGATATGAAAGAACGTGTAGCAGGAGAGAAGATTCTAAAAAATCTCATTTTGTATTACGGCAAAGCATGCGAGGGCTGTCTCTTAACGAAAATGATGGCTTCATGAATGACTTTTTAAGGAAAACTGATAATATTCAAGTTACACGTAAAGAAAAGCACGGAAACTGCTATGCAGCAAGCCTTTACCTCTTGGCCTCTGATAGGCCATAGGAATTCTTAATAAAAAGAGACTATTATTTAAAATCTGTTATTTACATTATATTTACAAGTGCGTGTTGGCGAGCACCTGTGCGTTTCCGAAGATACGTTGGGTACTGCCGGGCCTTGCTAACTGTTAAGCTTAGCCCCAAATTTTAATGAAGATTAAATGTTGATGGACCTCGGGGGTCCGAGTGTCTTCCACCCCCTTTCCGTACCGCCAAACAGCTTAGAGCATTTCCGGCTCGCCATGTATTTTGAGTGCCCCCTTGCCGCCCAGACAATTTACACTTACAAATATCTATCGCTTCTCTGTGATTTGAACCTGGTACGGCAGTCAGCATCACTAATAACTAAGCTGGCTAAGCGGCAAACTGTGTTTGCAGTTAGGATAACAGAGGAAAAATTATGAACCTGAAACATTATGTGCGGTGAGAGCGCTACAATCTCTGGAAATGTTAATGTTACAGCATTCATCACACCATTTTTGGATCCTGGCAAACGTACTTTCAATCCGCTGCAAGTTAAGCTAAGGTTTACGAAGGATTTTGCTAAAAATGAGGCTACATGTGAGGTAGAATTTACAGCTCTGAGAGGCAAATTTCCTAACATAAGTGATGGTGTAACATAAGTGATTGTGGTCAAAAAAGGTGTTTTTGTGGAATCAGAAATTATAAAATTTTTCTAGATCATTAACTCCACCAACAACTGAACTCCTCTGAAAATGCTGCGTGGTAACCTTTCAAGAATTTTTTAAAATTTCTTCTTCTTGCAGTACACGAAGGCAATTATGAAATATTGGACAATTTTTTAAAGTTATATGAAGCTATGCATAGCAGTTGGTTTTAAAACTACATTTTTTTCTGTTTTCTCTCAGATTCTTTCCTTGACAATCTGGGATCAGTTAGCAATGATCATGTCGAGCGTTTTACACGAAAATACACTATAGCAGCTGTTAATGACTGCGTCCTTACTGGAACGTGAGTAGTACCGTTCTTATGCCAAGAGTTTAAGTTTCAGATAATATGTGAAACACTGTTTGATATAACAATGAAATGTGGAAATGTGTAGGTCTCATTAAAACTGATAGATCAGTATTGCCAATGTCTCCGACTTATGACGAAGATACATCAAGGGGTTTCATTACGCATTGTAACTGCAGTCTTTTCGATGGTCTTCAGGAAATACTGCCAGCTCTCATATTATGCACAGCGACATGTTTGAATTTGGATTTCAAACGTGACTTGCAACACGTAACCCAATGATCACTGAACGGAACACTGCTCGTGAACTATAATACGATGCTCGTCACCAATGAGTACTTGAAAGTAGATGAAATCTTTTAGAGTTATGAATTGCGCTATACGTTGTAAAGATTCGATGGATAGGTATGAACATGGCGATTACTATGAGAACATTACTTATCAGAGCTTACTGGTCTCACTGTGAAATTTGACAGATGGCGAATTTTCTTTTCCTTGATCTCTTTTCCTTGTCTTGGTCTTTGTTCAGTTTTTTGTGCCTGGAACTCCAAATTTCAAGGGCTAATAAGCAGTATTATACAATTTCACTGTGCCTACTCCATGACAGGAACTTGGAAGTAGCCCCTTTCCTTGGCAACATGCACACGTTCATAACGCAACTACCATAATTCACTGGCCAGTGAAAATGCAAGTGAATGGATTCGACTCGGCTGTCCAAAGCCCCAAACAGAACAATTATGCCTATGAAGGAAATCTTCACGCATAAACTCTCCCAGAGGTGGAACAGACATTGACGATATAATCATCGAATATAATTTTGCATTGTGTGTTGTTGACGTTTTATGCCAGACAGCGCAAAAATCAAAGTTTTACATATACGCTGGCGTTGCTGTGAGTTTTCGACTTATTAATTTTAAGAAGCCCCCAACAAGTAGTTTTTGTAGGAATGAGTGTTTACAAAATTGTTGAATTGCCCGTAATTTGAGTAATCATTCTTTTCAAAGAAATGCGACCAACAGATGCATAAAAAGACATGCTATCGGAGTATCAAATACACCTACCAGAGAAGAACCAAAGATTTATGTTCTTTTGAACTCCTGTGTATCTTTTTCTTAATGAAAAATTAAAATTCACAGTCATTTGTTGCTTATAAAATTCGAAATCATTCCGTGTTCTCAAATGAAACTGCATACACTGACCTGAAATTTAGAACAGTATATTCTCTAAGTATTTCACTTTCATCATACAGCTATTGAAAGTGAATAAAGAAGGGATACTTTATTGCTTATATTACTTTTCGTAAGGAGAAAACCATAAGATGTCCACGCAATCAATCCTTTTGCCGGGAACTGTGTTGAATCACAGGAAAATATTGATTGCCCGTTTACATTCAGCAACAGACACTGTCAGATTCATAGATTGATTCAGGTAAAGGAAAATATAATAATTTATTATGTTAAGTTTTTAAATATTACTACAATTTATAACGTTTAAGTCCTGTATGAGCAGTGAGTTTATTTTCCTATCACGCAACATGTTAATTAAGATTCCTGTAAAGTTAGACTAAGTCAATTTTTAACCAACATTTCGAAGAGGTTTAAAAGTTTAAAAAGAAAAACACAGGAAAATGTTTCTGTAATGAAGGGTTTAGTAGAAAGGCGTAACAGATCTTGTAAAACTGTCGGCAGCAATCTATGAATCCATCTCAGTTCTTAACTATGATGTCACGCATATTATATGTAGGTATTTTTCTACATTTGCTAGTTTTAGTTATTTTTATACAGAAACCTGTAGTATATATAAAGTATATTAAAGTATTAAAATTCATTTCAAATTATTACCTAAATAATTCAAAAATAACATCTGTATACGTCAACGTAGCGTGTATATGGAAATAAATACATGTTTTGCTTACTTCACAAAAGCTCACAGACACAAAATTCTTGTAGTTCATGCTCATTAGTTTTCAAGTCACAGATCTGTTAATCCAGAATCAAAGCTGTGGTGTTGATAATGTTAGTCAGGAATGGAAGTATCCGTGCTAAAATCATCTATTGCTTTTCTGAGAACGACGTTTCTATTTAAGGATACTTTCAAATCGGGGTAAAATTACTTTCCCCATATTCAATTAGTTTATAGAACACAAAAATTAAAAATATCTTTTGTGTACGGTAGAAAAGCTTATTAGTTATGAAGGTGTAAAACACCGACTGAAGTACTTTTAAAAATTATTACTTAATGCAGCAGATTGCAAAGGAAAAAATGTAAAATGGGCAATTTTCGAAACGTAGTTATTCAAAATTTACATAAAATTACACAGAACAAGCCTTTTCGAATTGACACTATTTTTTAAAGTGCTATAAATAATGGTCCTCCCTTTGTCATTTGAAATGTTTAAAAGGAATATCCATAGAAAAATAAATAGTATTTCAAGCACAATATTTGACGAAATATTTGAAAATTTGAAAACGTGTTATATTCTGTGTGGTAAATACCTATACAAAATGAAAAAAAATCAAATAAATTATTCAATTATTAAACAAGAAAATATGAATTCTGTCTTTTATTTCGCTGGTTTTACCACCAAAGCCGGTGTGCACTTATCGTCTGATAACAATCATAAAAATTATTTTTTAATTTTCAATGCTTACGTTCCTAGTTTCTATGTTAGTTTTTAAATCTTCTTGTTATAATATTAATGAGTAATATTTATAAGTAATATTAAAAATATTTAAAAGTCATATCATATATTATCTTGTTATAATATTTAGAAGTAATATTTATTCGCATTTGAATGCTTTCTGACTGACCCTAAGACTTAATTTTTACACTTTCATCAGTTCAACGATTACTATCTATTAATGGATTATTATTACTATCATAATTTATCATGAATTTCTTTTATATAGCAAGATTTTGCGTATTATAACAGTCGTATGCGTATTTTTGATTGTCTGGCTACCATCAAAATGCTAAATTTATGATTGCAGTTGTACTAGATGTAAGTACATCATATAAATGCAAGCACAAAGTGCTCTCTTTTTAATGGTAAGCATAAAAACAGAATGCTATAGAACTGAAAATTTAATGTCGCTTAAGTGTAGCATGAACGACGGAAACCTTGATTAAGGTCTGGTTTAAACTGAACAATTGAGGCACTGGTTTAGTTTTGAACAATTGTGGTAAAGTGCCTGAAGGTTATGTGTTTAAGAAAACGCATGCCTTTGTGGAGAATTTTCAAAGAGAAATTGGATGGTATTCACATTAAAGAAGCGGGAAATTACGAAAGCCCCAGTACAGCCAGTCCATTTGCTCGGATTTGAACCCTGGTCGAACTACAAATGTTCAGCCGTCTTATCCATTCGACCACTGATCGACAGCCTTGAACTAGAATTGTCTAATGCTAGGAAATTGACGTAAAATTACTTCCTGCTGCCCTGGTTATTATTACTCATTTATAAAAGGTTTTTCGATATTTGATAAAGAACGCCAGTTATGGTTTGTGAAAACTGTACTATTAGAGTATCTAAATTAACTTAATTGAAATAAGAGCAAAGCCACACTAATTTAACTCATTTACGGCTTAAAATGTGTATTTAGCATTAATTTTATTATAAGTAGTGAAAGTAGGTTCTGGCTAACATTGCCAGTACCAGTTAAATGTTGCAGTGCAAGATAACGTATTTTACAGATCTTGCGTTTATTGTTTTACATCATTAATTATTATTTTAGAATTTATTTATTTATTTATTAGTTTACATTATTCATTTAACCTCTTTAACTTTGATAGCATAAGAGTAAAATATTGCTGTATGAAATGCCCAGTAGTGGCCGAGAGAATTAGGCATTGAAAATCATTAGTTCGATCCTATTTCAAATCCCAGCAAAAGAGCTGTTGCGTGGCTTTTCGTATAACGTGAATACTAGTATCTTGTTCTCCTTAGAAAGTCCTTCAGCAAGTTTCCTCTTAGCTAGATTGCCTCAGTATTTGCCATAATCAAAAATAACATAATCTTCTCTATGAAATATCTCAACTGAGATCTATGGCTGATCTATGGCTGAAAGTTAAATTTTCATCTTATGTAAGGTCTCTAAAAAAGACGGGATTGATTTTGATCACTTTGATTGAAAACCGTGTTTGGAGACAGCTTAATACTTTATATTTCAAAACAAGAATACAAGTTCATATCGTTTTATCATAAAATTTATAAGATGAGCTTCATTGATTGCCCTATAGATATCAAAGCATCAGTCCTGTTTCCGTTCTCGTTAGCTCATACTTGGTGTGATTGTAGCAACAATAGCAAATGACGCACTGGTGATAAGATGGCCTATAAGTTCGCTGAACTATTGCATTGAATAGGGACAAGAGGTATGAAATCTTTTTACCACAACAGGCACTGCATTTTTTGTTACTCGGTCGCCATCTTCATGCGATCTGCTGAACTGCTACAGTATCTTTGTTGCTGAGCAAAGCTTCTACATGATAATTCGCATCCTCAATGCACTCAAAACTCGAATACTTCGTGATAATTTTGGCACAAAACCAAAAAGACTGATTTACGATAAAGCACAATATAACGATTTAATATCAGGCCCATCTCTTTTGATGAATCTGTATTTTTATTCTCTTTTGATGAATCTGTACTTTAAGTAGGTAATTTAAAGTAAATAGTAAAAACATCAGTGCAGTATTATCAGACTGTCATTTATTTCTGTATTCATAATTCAAAATTAAAACATTTATTGATTTAATTAAATATTTTTAAAAATAAGTTTATGCGTGACCGAAGAACAGTTTGTAAATAATCTGCTAATAAATACACTTAGATAACTTAAAAAACTTCTCTTCTTAAAAGAACATTTTTAGCTCTTGCTTTAAAGGAAAGTTAATAGAAATACATAGACGTAAATTGTAAACTGAACAAAATAATTCGTTCGAAAATAAATCCATATTTAAAAAAATTTCTATCTTAATCAAGTACAATAGCAGATATCATGATTAAAACTTAAAATATCATAAGCATATTTGTGAAACAAAAGACCCAGAATGTGGAGCAAATTAGATCGTTTACAGCAATTACGAATGCCAAAAAACTACGCTCGTTTAATTTTTTTATCTTTTTAGACAATTAGTATGCTGAAATCTAGGATATGGGACATGCATTTTTTTTAAATAAAGGGATCTGAAAGGGTCTCAAAGTAATTCAGAGAAATCGGATGGTCTTTCATAAGGCAGCCTCCTCCGAAGGTCGAATGATTAAGGCCGCTGAATACTGGTAATTCGACCTGGGTTCGAATCCATGAGAACGGAATGACTGCCTGATTGGTTTTCGTGGTTTTCCCCAATATTAACTTTTGTACGAGAGATTTAGATAGCCTTTGTATGCTTTGCCATTTTCAGATAACCTAAAACCTAACCTTGATAAGGTAACTGGCTTTTCAATTTATGGATATTTTCAGCAACAAACAATTATTCAACAGAAAAAAGAAGAGGTGGTTAAAGTAAAATGGAGAGCATGAATGAAAGTGCACATAGTAGTATATAAAGAAAGGACTTAGAACTTCTATGTCCTGTAAAGAAAGGACCTTATAGGACATAGAAGGCCCATGGAAATGCTAATTAGGTCTTTCGCAGATCCAACAAGACATAGCAGAATACTCAAAATCCCTTCTGGAACGTGTTCGATTGTCAAGGCAAGTATTAAACATTCTTTTTTTTCTGACAAGACGTGTTGTAGTAGTACCATTAGCATGCTCATTGGAGGATTAAATTATACTGTTTTTCAGTATGAGATTTGCATTTTCAGTGACCATCTGTTCAGTGATGAGAGTCGAGTGTGCCTTGACATTAGATACGCGTCAGATGAGACGTGTCAACTTTTATATTAGCACAATATAAAGCTATACCAAATTTATTTGCATGGGATGCCATAAATTAAGATTCAGATTACGCTTGGCAGTTGTTTCGGCACTTTAAAACACTGCAGCATTAAAACATTCGTAAGACCTGTATTACTACTCATTCTGCATCAAGTAAGAACTGCAGCTGAGACGTCCCCTTTCCTATAGTACTAAAGGTAGGAAAGATGACCTACAATTACTTCCTCAGCTAGTATGGACTGAATTTTTTCCAAATCTGAACTGACTGAGCATATGTGTAACTCAGTCAAAAGACAATTTTCTCGTGCGTAAACACCTACAAGAATTAAATTTGAATTGATCTTTGCCTAGAAATTTAGACAACAGACATTTTCGTATACATTTAATGTCTGATGTCTGTAGAAAAGTGTGGCAACAAGGTAGATTCCTATGTTATTGCAGCAATTGATTACACCTGTTACAAAATTAGACGGCTTTGAGAGGTTACCCTACTTAAATTGAATACAAATGACCGCATGATCATGATTTAGGAGAATCATTCTTTCTCCTTAACTTATTCTCCTACATTAATTTTAAACCCAGAACTTTACACTTTCGTCGTGCCCGTTTTTCATTTTCTGCCAATGCAAATAGTATGCATATATTTGATACTCGAAAAAGCAGAGCAAAATTTATAAAACCGATGTGATAAATGTAATTATCGCAATAAAAACCATTTTGCATACACAATTCTTTCGGATTTTCAGTGCTGCTATAATATGTAAACTTTGATCAAAAATAAGCATTCGGATTGTAACATGGTTATAAGAGACTAGCAGACAAAGTTAATATCAGATATTAAACGAACTCTTTCTTGCATAGATTACTAGGCTCTAAATAAGATTGAACTATTTTATAAAATCTATTGAACTACAAATAATATTTTTAAACTTAAATCTTCTGATGCACATTAAGACAAATATAATATTACTTGTACATAACTGCAGAATGTTGGCATTTTCTGTCTCATGCTCCCTTTACGTTTATATTCATTCATGGATCAAAATTATGTAGATCTTTATTTTTATGCAGCTGATTGTATTTCAATTCAAGAAGGTTAGTTGCTAAAAGAACAAGAACCTTTGTCAATGTAACCACCCAGATCGGACAGTACTCAGTGACGCTGCCTGCCATACCGAAAGGCCCGGTTTCGAATCCCAGAAAAAGCATGGATATTTATAAGCGTATAATGTCTGGGGCATAGCCGGCAAGCCAAAAATCTCTTCAAAAGTTGGCTGTAGGAGAAGAGGTGTGGGAGACCCTCGGACGGCACCAAAGGGTATTCTCCCTCGGAATTCCATTCGAGGTAAAAACTTGGCAGTTAGAGAGGCCTACACACATGCGAAAACCACGAAATCCACCCATGCAACCAGCCCATTGACCTAGGTTAGAAACCAAGACAAAATACTAGAATTCAGCAGTATTTAGCACTCCATTAGTATGGAGGAGATCTCGAAGGCACTACGGCGAATCACAAAAAGATAAGAAATTCCTGGGTATGGTCCCTCTCAATTCGCAATCTTCGAGCTGTTACGAGATTAGTTAGTTAGTTAGAATCTGTTCGCATCCCGTCCCGCCTAACGAGCGTGAGTTCATTATGTAGCCAAGGTCTGCACCCGAGCTATTACGAGGTGTAAGATGACATGCTCTCACATTGCAGAAGAAATAATTCGTTCTGTAAAGTCTCCACTTGGCATTACAAGAGTCACAACTTCACGACTAGTGTCAAAAGATTTTAGCGATTTGCACTGTGTCTGTCATCAAGGCCTTTCGATTTCAGGGAGCCTGACAGACTACTGATCCTGTAGCTCTTCTGATACCGTTTTAACTATAACGAATCAGACGACGTAAAATACAATAGAAAAATTAAGAGGGTGTGAAGAATTCAGATTTCAGATTGTTTCCGAGATAGCAGCAGGCTCTGAATAATCTTAGACTTCCGACTAGAAAGACTCTTGCGGCTAGCAGGATCCTCACATAATGAGGACAATACTTTACCTATGCATTCAGTATTGATTGTCAAACAATCTTTACCTATGCATTCAATATTGATTGTTTGATATTGATATTGACAATATTTTACCTATGCATTCAATATTGATTATCGTACCTATGCATTCAGTATTGATTTCAAAACATTGTAATACGTTGTTAATAGAGCTCCTCACAGATTTAATAAATATGTTTTAGTTCTATATGCAGTAAGTTATACGCAACCTAAATAAACGCAACCAACACCTATTACCAGATAGAGTCGCCCCATCAGTGAGTAACGTCTCCACCCCAACACTATAGCCATATTCCGCTTCGCTTTACTTACCGTAGGATATCATTTGGTGTGTTTTTGAGTATTCTGTGACATATAACTTATATACTGAATTACTCATCATTTTATAATTGAGAAGCTTTTCGAGGTTATAAATGAGCGCAATTACGGTTAGTTTTTTCCACAAACTAATCACGCGTTTCCTTTCATTTTAAAAACACTTATTACTAAAATACCGTTTACTTTTAATCTGCCAGACAGCTCTCGAAAACATAATTTTCCCTTGTATCTGCATCAATTACTATGCCATATATTGCGGATTCATTTAATTAAAAGATTTTGGTTAAGTTTTCAAATAACGCTTTCAAAGAATAAAAAACTTGGAGCCTTCCCGGCTCCTGAACTCGGAACTTAAAAGAGCTATGTGAAACTGTAACTGACTTAAGCTAACATTTAGTGGTAATAAAAGATGCCACATTATTTGATGTTCATCTGACGGAGTTGTAGTCAGGTGTCTTAGTTACAGTCTTAATTTAACGGCCTAATTCTGTTGTGAAAGATTTTGATGGTGTTGAACTTTTAACAGTGAAAATAATCTTTAATGGTTCTATAGTGATTTTAAGTATAAAATCTGGAACGAATAGTTTCGAAATAAATAATAACATTATGTTTTAAACAGCAATACGTCAAATCAAAATATTAGTCTATTTTAACTCATTCTTGATTCTTTTTTAACTTTGAAAAATCTGCTAGGTCTACTTAAAATAATTTATTTTGGAGTGACAAAATCTGTGGAGTTAAAGCAGTGACACAACCCAGCAGAGATAATTCTGGGAGCAAACAAAAACATGTACAGGCTTCCTAATGCTAAATTTTACTTATGGTATAAGTTTGGAAATTTCATCGCACTCTTGCATATTCCTAAATGAACTGACTAATAATATCATTTCGGCTATATTTTGCTTTTTAACAGTGAGCTTTCAGTGCATAATTTTGGAGAAAGAATTAAGTGAAATAAGGTGACAGATAAAAGGCAAAATACATCTCTTGAAAAAATTATTAGTAGTGTGGGTTAAAACATTTATTTATCTCTCGAAGGTAATAACTATTGCCAACATGAATTTCAATATTATCGCTTTAAATAGAAAAGACCTGAAAATTTATATAATTAAACATGAGATTATAACTCTGAAAACTGTTTAATTCAAATCCACTAGTCTTCCAACCTTTGAAAATGAGCTGCATGGAATGTGCCCAGCTGAAAAATTTGTTAGTATTCAAAGCATCCAGAAGAGAAAAAATGTTCTTCAGATTCTAAAAAGAAAGTTAGACGTTAGTGACATAGTAATTAAAACAAAATTTTAATTACTATGAATTATAAAAATTTTATAAAGCGAATTGGTTGCCAGCCGGAGTAAATTTAGTCTGTTACGAAATTAGGATTCGTGTTTTACATCTTTACTTACTGCTTTACGGATTTTCTTTAAGTAGTTGATTAGGGTACGTTAGGTTATTTAAATAGAGCAAAGCACACCAGGGCTATCTGCTAAAAGGCAAGGATGCATTCGTAGAAGACATTCCATAGGAAACTGGCTCGTACACATGAAACCTACGTACCCACGAAACTGGCTCGTTGTCACATGATAAAAACTACTAAAACACCGTTGCAGCCAAGGTTGAAAACTAAAATAAAATATCCATGTTCAGCAGTCTTAATTGCTCGACCACTTGAGAGAGCCTTGAAGTAACTGATATCAGCTGTAAGTAATTATTAAAAAATTATTTGTTTCGTAATAAATCAAAACTTTTGATGCTAAACAATGAATAAAACGTATTTATTTAATTTGCGTACTTTATCAAAAATACAAAATAAACGTAACCGTAAAAAATATTTCATATACTTCAAAATGTTCGCAAATAATGCTATATGAAAATTTTGTTTGCTTACTAACTCACATTATATAGATGTTCTAAGGAGCGCAGTTCGTTCTAGATGCGATCATATACATTTAATAAACTCAGATTATTTAAATGGTTGTTAATTTTTTTCTCTTATTTTGTCCTTAGATTAAAATACATACAAATTCCCCAAAACCCCAAACATCGTCAATTTCTTGATTTCTTTTATAGTCAAGAAAAGTCCTTCTATTTCCTTAAAGAAGATGGAATTTTAGCAAAGACAAAAGTATTATAATTTAGATCTAAAAATATTAATTTAGAAAATCTTCCAATGCTTTTTTAGAAAACTTTCAGGTAACATACTCGAAGTTAGAAACTGAGTACATCAAAGTCGAATTCGGTATCCGCGTTTTGGTTACTGCAAATGACACAAAGTCAACACTGGAGTCACGGAAACAAATATTTCATTATCGAGATACTTCCTTTTTAGGTTATGTTTTCAGGAAAGTTATAGTACTTTTCTCTAACGCCCATTTTCGGTTTTATCTAATAACATTAATTAACTGAAGTATTTTTATGCAAAGTAATTGTAATGAGGTTAAATCTGGACACGCACACAGCACTATTTACATTAAATGTACTTGCGTATAATGATGATCAAGTATGCCAATGATAGTGACAAGGTTTCTCTTCGTCATGACTTTTGACAGTGTTTGAAGTATCTCATCTGAATTATATTCTTTTATGTCACGAATACGAGATATTAAAAAGTTTAAATTAAGTTTCCCTCATAAATTATGTTTAATAATATTCATCATATCACGAGATTTAGCACTGCAGTGTTTACAGAAAATTGGTTGAATTTTTATTTTCTTTATGCGTAACTTCTCAATTAGGTCCAGATGCAAGATATATACTCAAAATAAGTAACTTCTAATATTATTTTAAGCTTCACATCCTGAAAGGTGAATTTATTAGCGGGATGGCTACTGGTTGCATGTAATATTTGTTTCGTTTAAACACTACACTGGTGTGCAAAAATTAAGGACGAGACGGTTTTTTCAATATAACTTTGTACAAAAGCTTTCCAAATCAACACATTTAATACCGTAAGATCTCCAGTACGTAAGGACATGAGTAATGTAAGCAACACTTACTAAAAGAGAAATCAGAGGGATAAAAAGAAGCTTTATTGAAAAAGTAGCATGGAGCGCAATGCGACTGAAGGCCGAAACATCGCTGTGATGGGTGTTCAGCAAGAAACATCCGGTCTTTAATAGGAGATATGATCTCCCCTGACTGCTAGGCAGGTTTCGCATCATTTGTGCATGCTGGATATGTGGTTGTTAATGAGCTGTTGAGACACTGCTGCTCGTTCCTCTTGTAGCACCAATCGCAGTTTCGGAATCGTTACTGGCGATAAGTTACGTGCTGTCACGGATCTCCCTAGTAAGTTCTGTACATGCTTGACGGGATTTAGATCCAGAGACCTTGCCGACCAATCCATGTGTTCAATATCTTCACTCTCCAACAGCTCTTCGACAGTAACTGTGCGATGAGGTGGAGCGTTGTCGTCCATGAAGAGGAACTGAGGACCCATAGCCCTTGTGAAAAGACGCATGTAAGGAAGAAGAACCTCGTTACAATAGCAGTCCCAGGTGACGAACCTCCTTGGGAGATATGAAGGTCGGTCCGGCTACCAAGCATTATGTCTGCTCGAACGAGAACTCCGCGACCTCCAAAACAGTCCCTTTTGATGATGTTGAAGGGGTTATTGCGTGTTCCCCGCTCTGTCCAGATGTGTATGTGTCTAGAATCGCAACTCAGACTAAATCTGCTCTCATCTGTAAAGAGTACTCGTCCCCATTCATTGTCTCTCCAATTCCGGTGTTCCCGGCACCACAGAGAACGCCTTCTCCGATGGGCAGGCGTTAGAGGTACACACCGTACAGGGCGTCGTGCAAACAGACCACCACCGTGCAGTCTTCTGGCCACGGTAAAACGCGATATCGGTCGTCCAGTCGCCTGTGTCGTGTGTCTAGCGATTTCTCCCGCTGTCTGCCGCCTGTTTCTTCTGGCCTGTAAGGCAATATACCGGTCATCTGCGGGTGTGGTTCCTCGTGGACGACCACTACTAAACCCCCGGATAGCTGTTCCTGTAGTTTGAAATTGTCTCCAAAGTCGTGAAACGATGCTGTGAGCAATTCCGAACTCTGCAGCCACACTTGTCACACTGCGGCCTTCCTCCAACTTCCCAATGATTCGACCTCGGGTAAAAGCATCCAGATGTCGTCTAACAGATTGATTATTCGCCATTTCTCGCTGAGGCAGCAACTCGGTGTGATTTTAACTGCTATACGGCGTGCAATCTCTTTGCCAGAAATACTGATCTTACACCGACAACATGCTTTATACTACTCAGACACTCCCCCATTACGTCTACCTGCATATCTGCGCATGTGCTACCGTACATCACCTTACTTAATCTCCTGATTGGTCTTTCTATCCGCTCTGCCTCTTCGTTCAGCTGATACGCTAATTTTTCGACTTCGTCCTTAATTTTTGCACATCAGTGTATTTGAAAGATAAATGCTTCGTAGTTATAGAGGTACTTAAGGGCATAATTTATTCAGGATCCTATTAGTTGTTGGCTCTACGTACATCATACTTTCAAATGCCCCCAACGCACCCAGTTCCTTTTTTTATATGGGGAGGGGAGGAACAGGATAGTGAGGAAATGTAAGAAGATTTTAAGGCCTCTTTCAAAACAGTCCTGCGCCCGGGTCTTTCAAGCTTAGGCAGTAATCAGGTCCAAATTCACTTCAATGCATTTGTTCAAAACTCGGAGTAAAGTAATAAAATTATTTATTTGCAGTATGATTTATAATCTTTCATTTTTGAGTTTGTTGTGTGGATTGCACTGGACATGACAAAACATTTTAAACAAAATGAAATTAAAAAGGAACTAGAAGTATGCTAATTAATTGGAACTAGAACTATGTTTATCATTTTCGTTTGGCTTGGCATAGTTGATTATGGTAAAGCACGCTAGAACTATCTGCTTAAGGGGAGGGATGCCTTTGTGGAGGGCTTTCTAAAGGAAACTGGCTTGTATACACGTTACACAGGGGGAAACTATTGAAACGCCCATGTAGCCATCCCGTTCACCAGGAATCGAACGCAAGTTGGAAGTACCAGTGTTTAGCAATTTTACCGCTCGGCCGCTGATGGGCGTTTATCTTTTTCGAAAATTTTCTATTTTTATATGTTTCAAGTTAATAAAAAGACACAAGGTAAGCCAATAAGGTGAATGACACCATAGAAAGCATATGAATGTTATTGGGCGAAAGATGAAATGTGGAATATTCATTGTTCGCATGTTCCATCGCATGTTCAAACACGCTATGGAAAGATATTCCATAGCGTGTTTGAACATGCCTGAGTGTGACGTAGTAATAAGAATTATTGGTTTCTGTTAGTAACACTCTAACATGAAAAAGTCTAGCATTGGCTGCAAAATGGAGCACCGGACGAATATAAAGTTCTGTTTAAGGCTCAGTAGACATGCTGCAACAAGCTTTCGGAGATGATGCCCTACTATTTATGCGTTCGTTTATGAAAGGTTTACACGTTTTCGGGATGGACGGGATTACTTGAAGAAGCTGCTTAAATTGGCCTACGACATCTATTAGCGAAAAACATTGAAAAAGATTAAGGGAAATATTACCCGAGAAAATCAACAATGAATGCTAACATATAAAAAGATGTTCTGGCAAATTTATTGCAAAGCATTTGTTGCGTATGTCCAGAAAACGCTGAGGCGAGCTCTCTGGATAGCTTGGAATTTCTTCTTTTTTCTTTCAGCAAATTGCCCATATCAATGCTCTATAGTTTATTCTTTTCTACCGTTATTGTTAGGATTAGTCTCTGAATAAGGGGGCTCTACCCTCAATTATACCCTCTTATTTTTCTGAGAGTTTTTGCTATTTGGTGAGTTTGGGATTTTATCCTTTCCAAGTACTCAATGAAATTGAGTTCATTGTCAATTATTTTAAGCCTAATTATTTAATGATTTTCACAATCTTGATTTTCCCCCTCTATTTCAAATCTTCCTCTTGAACATTACAAGATGTTTTGTAATGTACTCCTGAATATTATAAAACAGCGTCGAATGAGGTACTTTTCTTCTCTTGCAGGATCTCCTTCCCTCTTTCTAGCAGCAAGAAAAGAACGCATCATCTTATCTGTCTATCAATTATAAAGGACCATAGATTTCGAAAATTATGAATTGAAAGAGACAAGTTGTGAGTTTCCGGCACTTCGGCACATAGATATGAGCTTCATCCGGCTAAAACTACGAACTTGCAACTAAATTTTAAAGTCTCACCTGTACCAGATCTTTTCCGACAAGCATACGCCGATGGGTCCAACTACAAAGGTGGTGCGGGAAGTGCTCTTGTATTGTACAAATCTCCAAATGAGTACACAGAGAAAACGTTCCATATGTCTGCAGGCAATAACTGTATTTCACCCAGAATTAAGCGCAGTAGAACAAACTATAAATCACTGCATCAAACAACTTTGCAAAAAATACTTACAATAGCCAACAAAAATAGGAGTGTAAACATATGCATTGAATGGTGAAAGTGTATATTGGGAACAGGTGAATGAAAAAGCCTCAGTAAAGGAGCGGCGTGTGATGATAATGCGCAATCACTTCAAAAACCCTGGCTCAAATCATATTTAAAAGCGAATATTCAATTAATGTTATGCACAAATGCCCTTAGAAACTAGTATGCTACAGGTCATGGCAGTTTTCCAGCATATTTTTATGCGGGAAGTATCTCAGTCATAAATCTGTGTGTATATGAACGAAAGGGAGATTTAGAATATTCCATTTGTGCATCGACAGTTTCCTGAGACTTACCATTTCGAACCAATATCTAAAGCAAGAAATAGAAATATCATCCATTTCTTAGCTAAAAAGGGAGAAGATACGTGTGCGCTGTTTAAAGCTCACATTTCAGTCTTTCTCTCTAGTTGCAATATAATTTGTTACACATAGAGAAGAGCACGGAAATGCCATGCAGCCAGCCCGTTCGTAGGATTCGAGCCTCTGAGCGAACTACTAGTGTTCAGCGAATTAACTACTGGACGTTAGTGGGCTCTTTATATATTAGTGTTCAGTGTCATTTGTATTTTTTTGAACAATATTCTTATACTTTGTTTAGTTTGTACTGCATAAGATTACTTAGCTTGAATGTACACCAACGTTTGGTATGTGAATATGTCATCACTACGTATTTTCCGTGCAATGTAATTCTAAACATTATCATATATAATTATTAGGAATATTTACGTATTTATTATGATTATTGCGATTTATACAAGAATTGTTACTTGCGCTTGTTAAGACCGTTTTCTGTTCTCATGTATTTTTTATTGCAGCGTGTAATAACGTATGAATAATATGTGATTCATGCTATGCAATGTAATATTGACTAATATTTGATTCATATTATGCAGTGCAATTTTATGTGATTAACTTTAAATGAACATTTTATGTAAACAAATGTACCAAATTATGTAATTTATACCAAATGTAGGAAATACTGTAAAATATGTGATCAGTTTGCATTCCATCTGAAGGCTGCGATGGTAGGTGTACTGTAGAGGGATTGGCCTTGTCGACCTTAACTAGACCAAATAGATGGCTTTACATGGTGCTAGGCAGGGCGGATGCCATTTGCGTAAGATTGCTATTATGTAGGGACGTTACCCGGTTGCCCATGCTGACTAAAACGGGTGTCTCCCATACTTCAACCTGCAACCCGAAGCAAGTTCTTGGTCATTTCTCCATGGTAATGCCTGACTACTTTGAGCCTTCGTTATGAAATAGTTTATGTCCTGCAGAGCTGTAGCTCTCGGTCATCCACCGTACTGCCTGATCCTGCTTCAACAGATTTCTGCCTGTTCCCGAACTTGAAATAAGCCCCAAAATGGAAATGGTTTTTAGATGTTTTAGACGTTCGAAGCTTTGTAAATAGGTTTCTCCACGGAATGCTGAAAGGGGATTTTGCCTACAGTTTTCAGGAACTCAAGCTGTCAAAAGTGCAATGCAGATGACGGACATTACTTTGAAGGTATATAAAACGTATTTCCTGATTTAGGAAAGCATTTTTTGTTTATGAACATATTCATCGAGCTTTCATGTCACACTTTGTATTTGGCTGTATCTTCACAGGAAACTAAGAATGCGCTGTTAATTCGTAATTAATGACGGTTAATTCATTAAAGCAAAGCTCAAGAGAGCTACCTGCCTAAAGCAAGT
Organism: Stegodyphus mimosarum; assembly: GCA_000611955.2. NCBI lineage: Eukaryota > Metazoa > Arthropoda > Arachnida > Araneae > Eresidae > Stegodyphus > Stegodyphus mimosarum. The sequence continues at coordinate 377,583 of KK122525.1, forward strand.
GATGCCTTCTTGGAAGGCTTTCTAAAGTATCTGTGTCGTATTTATATTAGATTTGAGAAAACCACGAAACCACAGTTAGGAAAACCACAGTTAGTCTGTGAAAAGGATTTGCAACAAGCTTAATAATTGTATAGAGACATTAGATTTTTTTGGAAGCAGGAGACATGAAAAATGAGCAATGCCCTCGCCGGGACTCGAACCTTGGACCTCTCGAATATGCACCGGGTGTGCTGACCATATCACCACGAACGCATACTACGAAAGCAGGAGAAATACCTTATACACGCCTCTTTTAAAAGGTGACTGGGGATTAAGGGACCCAATTGCCAAATCTTGGTGGTGAAAAATTATCCTCCACCACCTTTTTTTAGTTCCAGAGCCACTGTAGAGACATTAGGATTTTTCGGAAGCAGAAGATGTGAAAAATGAGCATCGCCCTCGCCGGGACTTGCATTTCGGACCTCTCGAGTGTGCTGACCATTACACCATGAAGGCATACTAAGAAGACGGGAGAAGTACGTTATAATTGATTAAATTTGCGTTGATTTAAATGAAAAGAAATAAACTGCGATGAATCGTAAGGGAAGGGATTTGTGGGGAACTTTTCATCTTGGCTTTTTGCATCATTTTGCCACAAAGTTCTCTTATTCCATAATTTATATAGATTTGAGTGGCAAGTAGTTCTTCTGCATGCAAAGTTAGAAGAATAGAGCATAGCCAGTATGTGAGAATTTTAGTATTTAAGCGGACATTACTTGCCGCTGAATTTGCTTCTAAGTGAGGAACGGCTGGCTCACGTTAGATTGAAAATAACAAGATAGAACTGGTTTAGTAGATTAGAATTTTGAATCACTGCCTATTAGCAGCCTTAGGTGAATCTTGTAGCTTTTGTCAGAGTAAGTTAGATGTTATAATTAGGAAAGCTTGTCTTCTCAGCCAGATCTAAGAGACCAATACTTTTGAGTTGTATTTATTTTAATTTAGCCCTCTGAAATGGTAAGGGAGAATAAGTTAAAAATATATCTATATCTGTTGATTTTAGTTACTTTAGCGATAATAAACTCACCCACATAATCTACGTCTGATTTTATTTGCACATGAGCTATTTGAGTTTAGTTAAGCCCCAGATAGGTGTCCCATCATATTTTGCGATTCCGTTAGATATTTACCCAAAATCTACCAGTAAACCTTATTTCTTGTGTTCAGGTGCAAATTTTGCAGCGATTGCCTTAAGATAGGTTAGGTTAGGTTATCTGAGTAAGGTAAAGCACACAAGAGATGTCTGCCGAAGGAGAAATATGCCTTCGTGGAGGACTGTTTATATGAACTCGCTCGTATTCATGTTACACATGTCCTACGTTTTGCATGTATACCACATTTGGTATGCAGTATGTTGTCCCGCAGTTTCTTCAATACGATTTTAAAATTTAGTTTAAGATGAATATCATGCTGTGTCTGAAAAACATTGGAATTTGGAATATAGTAAAAAGAATACATATGAAAATGGTGATTTTGTTTGTTTAAACTGAACATTTGTTATGCACGTGGTTCTTAGAGCTTGGCACTTTTTAAGCATTTGGCAACTTTTACGGAGGATTTGCTCTAATACGTAAAGATACACCACCTAAATGAGAGCTTTGAG
>KK122526.1:6862-39559 GCA_000611955.2 Stegodyphus mimosarum
CATGCCACGTCGTGTAGCAGCACTTATTGCGGCGCGTGGTGGCCACACAAAATACTGATTCTGATCTCTTGTTCTTGTTTGTTTGTTTTGAACATTTAATCATTTATTTGTACCACTACCACTCAACTGTGTATTAAATTGCATTCCATTATGACGATTCCTTCTTGGTGTTGCAATTTTCACAAACGTGAGTGTATATATTCAAGTATATATATATATATATATATACTTGAATAAAACTAGAGAATTTAGAAAGCTTAATCTAATATGTGTGTTGCTACATTACTTAATCATATCTTAAATTATATATAACCATAATGTTTACATAATTGTGCAATTTAAAATCATAATGCTTACATAAATATGCAAGTTAAGTTACAATATATTATGTATCAGTAGCATAATGATTTAAGCATGCTTAAATTCGTGAAATTAAGGAAATGAATAAATGATGATTATATACTTACGAACAGATAAGATTTTCACAATTTGAAGTTCTAGCATTTCATTGAGAATTTGTTTTCTAAACAAATCCTTGTATCCATTTCTTGAGATTTTCCATATTTTTCAAATTATTATTATTGTTATAGTGTCATATAATGACTCCCCTGTCTTATTTTCAAATGAATCAACAAGTTCAGTGGCGGTAATTTTCAAAATAGTCGCATAACTACTGCAAACTAAAAAAACTTCTGTAAAAAATGCCGGTAAAACCAATTTCAGGTCTTGTGACATCATCGTAGGGAGAATTAATGGTGATGGTCATCTGGATTGTCATTGGCCAAATTCAAGCCGCTGTCCTACAGTGTACCTTTTGCTTATATGTAAGCTGGAGATCCCTTTGTAGAAAAGATGGAGTTCAGAAACTGCTGTAGGGAATGAAGAACATTAACATATTTAAAACAAAAGTTTTAATAAAATTAAAAATTTCTAAATTGTTTTTTGACTAAGTCTTTTGTACTTGTAAGTTACATGTTCATAGTAGGAACATGTAACTTAGGAAAGTTACATGTTCCTACTATGGAAGTTAATTACTTAGGAAGTTAACTGAGGAAATAAGTTGATTGTTTTCACAGTTCGAAATTTAGTCAATCCAAATAAAATTCGCAGACAATTTCTGATTTATTTAAAAAATTTGTTTTTTTAATAATTTTTATAAATTTTTTGAAAAACATTTTTGAATTGTAACTTACAGAAATTTTTCCATTACCTTAATGTAGATGTATTTCTAAGCAAGCCTGCAAAAAATTACAGTCTTTTATTCAGAATTTGATAAGATATACGTGAATTTCTATATTGGTGCGTTTTGAAATTTGGCATATTTTTTATAAGCAATAATAATTCCAAATGTGATTTACACGCTTTATTAAAATGATTGAAAGAATTAATGATGAACCTTTTTTTCCGCTCGTGTACAATGAAAGGAAAAGCAAATAAGTTACCATAAATTAAGAATTTGCACCAAATTTTTAAATTTCTCGGGTAGATTTCTCAGCAAGTTTTACAAAATTTAGTATTTAGAAGTAATTTGAATTATAGAATAGAAATATGAAAAAAATCTATGTGCCATTTGAGAAAAAGTCCGATTTTTTGTCAAGTTTTGTCCTATGTTAGAACAATGCTATATATATATCTAGTAAATTTAAATCGAGTTTTCGAGACATGAAAAACGCAAATTAAATTTCGTCAAGCGGCCCAATAAAATGGGAGATATTAAAACTGTCCTTTTTTTCTTTTTTTTGTGTGTTTGTGTGCAGAGTATAAAGGAACTTATGTTCTGGAACTCAAGATCGATTTTTAAGGATACTCAAGAGAAATATACCTGTTTTAGGATAATACATTATTTAGTTATGTCTTTCACTGCGCTGAAATATGCTATATTAAATCAAATAATATTCTGCCGATAGGCAGTTCCTGTTTATCATCAGTGATGTGTATTTATCTAAACTTGCAAAGTTTAGAAGGAAATATGAACGGGACTTGGGTTTTCGGAAATTAAATAAATATCGGTGTTGGGTTAAACTTCTTCAAGGCGTGAAATATATGAGTAATTATAGAAAACGCTAAAAGCTGAAATTTATTCATTCTTATTTTTCGACCTTCTTATCTTAAGCCTACCAAATCTGGTGCTTTTTTTTCCATAATTTAACTCGAAACTTATTTACATGAGAAGCAGATGAAGATGATCTAAATTCAACCATTTCAACAAGCGCAGCGTTTGTTACCATTTGATGCATTGTCTTAGAAACGCAGACTGTAACAATGGGATTTTTCTGACTTTTAATCAAAAAGTGTCGCTTATGCATATCCATTGAAATTTTTCTTCACAGGCCAATAATTTAGATAATTACTACACGCAGTGAGAAATTGAAAGAGTATGCTAAGATGTTAAGAAATACGAACATTTAGTTTTAACTTCAAAATTTTATGACGAAATTATATTAAAATGAGAGTATTCTGTTAAATATTAGAACGGATTTTCATTCGCTGAAGCTGAGGGTAGCCCCTGAATTCTTTGTGTACTTGTAGGGAGATTTTATCAAATGGAAATATTAAATATTTGTTGCTGTAGCGTCTTTTAGAAACCAGATATCCCGATTCCAAACGGAAAAGAAAAAAATTAAATGACTATTTAAAGATCACTATGGAAACAATCATCTGTTATCTTCTTCTAAGATGATGAACATGCAATTAGAGCTTTTCACAGAGTAAGTAATCCTGTATAGGTTACTTTACGTTTCTAATAATTAAGTGTAAACATGCTTCATTGTCTATTCTCGTTTTCCGTCTACTATTCACTACAAGAATGAGATTTTAAGCATCGCGTTTATGCAAATGAGTTAGAAGGAGTATTTAAGGAAGGTTCGGCTTACTTCGCAAGAGAGAGCTTAGGAATCTTTAGTGGCGCATGTTTGCCGTCAGGCTACTTCATTCTTAAATCTGTGCTCAGCCGTATTGTACGTACTTGTCGTTAATCGCCGGCCAAGTTAAATTAAGGGCCAACTATGTTAGGTATTTTTGTCTAGCTTCGGTTTAGTTTAGTATTAGATTAGTTTCTTATTTTTCTTTTCTTGATTTGAATCCCGAGTAGAGGCTTCCCGGTAAGCCCGAGAAGGGGCCATATGTCATTATTTGAGTGAATAAAATGGTATTTTAACCTTTCTCTGGACTCTGTCTTTAAATACTCGAACTCAGCGATAAGTCGTTACACAGTTCACTAAATCCCTTTACGCTCAGCAAAGTGCAGAGGAACATTATAATCCTACCGCTAAAATGTGATAAAAACCACACAGTTCCTGAAAATTTGAAAGCTCCATCTACTGAAGATGTTATTCAATGCATGTCTGGAAAAGAACATATTAGAAAAATTAACAACATTCCCTTCTCAAACAATACAACTTCTTGGAGACTTACGATGGCTGATGATAGGTTAGTTTAGGTTGGTTAGGTTATTTGAATATGGCAGAGCTACTAAAGCTATCTCCTTAGGAGAAGAGATGCCTTCCTGGAGGAATTAACTTGGAAAATTCACTCGTATTCACATTACACATGGGAGAAATTACGAAAACCTATCATGAAGCCAGCTTGTTCGCTTGGGCTCGATCTCAAATCATGCTAACTGCCAGTATTCAGCTGTCTCAACCACTCGGCCACTGGTGGAGCGTTAAGGACATTGAATTGAGTAACTGAGAGAACAGATTAGTCCATTTTTTCTATACAAATTGACGAGAGCCTCGAACCTTTTGGTCTGCTTTTTATTGCAAGGGATACAAATGATGAAAATTTCGAGGAAAATGTTTTGCCATTTTATCCTCTCGTGGAAAGATATACAGAGAACAGCATTTTTAGATAGTCGCTGATGATAGGTTTTGCGAAAAGGACATTGACAGGGCCAGCTGCTGTAGCATTTGAACAAGGGAAAATTCATGATCGGATGTCACATAAATTCGTGATGATGCATCACAGAAATATCACACCGTGTAGTTTGAAATCATTGTTTAGTTAAAATCCAGAACCACTGAGAAGTGCTCAAAGAATTCGTAACTGTTTTCGAAGTGTCTGAAACAGTTGATACTATAATTATAAAGCTAGAATTTTTGGAATTATATTTCGAAAAAAATCAGCCGAACATTTGAGACACTACATTTTCTTATAACAGAATGAGCTGCAACTTACCAACGAAGTCGAGAAGTCGTTCTGTGCGATCCACTTAATACCCATTAAAAAGAATTTTAGATGTCATTCAAACATTACTTTCCAAAACGAAGTAAATAGGACATCTAAATTTTAGATCATTTTAATGAAAATTTCGTTAAGTATCCACAAAATTATCATTTTCTGAGAAAAAACAGTTCATTGAGCTTTCAAGTTATTCCTTCCTGAAGATCATCTTTAAAAAACAGCATATTATTTCTTGTTACTTCCTTGTACGAAGTAAAGGAAGTAACAAGAAATGTACGAAGTAAAGGAAGTATTGTAATCACGAAAACTTGTACGAAGTAAAGGAAGTATTGTAATCACAAAAAATTCAGGACTTTTTTCTCCAAAACGAATTATAAAAGTAATTTAAAATGAATTCAGAACAGAGTTTTTCGAGGCGTCTGTACGTATATACCTATGTACTTGCACAATTCAAAAACGAGTAGCCTCAAAACGTTGAAATTTCGTATGTAGGACTGCTATAGCATGGGGTCGTGCACCTCCATTTTTAGTGGCAATCGATCTCACCAAAAGCATATAAATATATATACCCACTGTGCTACTCGTCTCAGTGAGCTCAGAATTTTATTCTTATATGTCGTTTAATTGTGCATTTTTTGCTTTAAAAATGATTGAGTTATGTTGTTCTTATTTTCCGGTTAAGGTTTTGATGCCTTTAGTAAATCTGTATACAATATTTGTAGAATTATGAACAATTTAAAAGTTGTTTAAGTGAGGATAAGTTTAATTTGTTTACCATAGCAGCCATATTTATTTACAACTGAAACCTAACAGAACAGCGGATTTGTTACCAATCTACAGAAACTAAGCTTCGCAACAACGAAGTAACGCCTTCATTTATTATTGGGAATTAAATTATGCTTAATCTATTCTGGAATTATCATTTACGTTATTAAATTATCCCATATATTGACTCAACATAGAGTCCACAACAAATTAAATCAGTTTCTAAGCCTTGAGTGTCTTTTTGCCGAGTGAGATCAAAGGTAAGCTTCAAAGTTTTGGGCACCGAAAAATCTGGTTTCTTGACCTCTGGCCGAATTGCTTGTTTTTGCATAGAAACTCTAATTTTAGTTATAAAAATTGTTCTTTAAATCGTTTTAACCCTATTTATGTTTTATTTACGTAGCATATTCGGAAACTACAAGGGCGAGTCAAATGAAAGTGAGCCAATGCGAATATATGACAAACAGAGCACTTTATTTAAAGGTAGTCTCCATGAACATTGAGACATTTATCCCATTGACAAATGAGCCACGTGATCCCCGTCTCATAAAACTCCTTGGGCTGTCGATTAAAAAAGTCTGTAACCGACTCCTTCACGGCGTCGTCCGACACGAATCTGGTACCATTGAGATGTTTTTTCAGTTTCCCGAAAATGTGAAAGTCGCATGGCGACAAATCTGGGCTGTATGGAGGATGTTGCAGCGTGTCCCACTTGAACTTTGCCAGTTGTGTCTTAACCACATCAGAGACGTGGGGACGAGCATTGTCGTGTAGCAAGATCACACCATTCGTCAATCTTCCAGGTCGTTTGTTCTTGATTGCGACACGCAGCCGATCCAGCGTTGCACAATATCGCGAACTATTGATAGTCTCTCCACGTTTAGCAAATTCAATCAGTAATGGCCCCTGACGATCGAAAAAAAAAGTCAATAGCACCTTTCCCGAGGAAATGACAGCCTTTGCTTTCTTCGGGGGTGGTGAATTCAAATGTTTCCACTGTAAGCTTTGCCGGCGTGTTTCAGGTTCGTAGTGGTGGCACCATGATTCGTCTCCGGTCACAATTGCAGACAAGAAGTCGTCACCCTCATTGTGATACCGGATGAGATGAGTCAAAGCTGCGCCGAACCTCTCCGTCTTCTGGCGGTCGTTCAAAATCTTGGGCATCCATTGAGCACACAAAAGCCGATAACCGAGATGATCATAAATTATGGTGTGAACCGAACCGTGACTGATTTTTACACGCTCTGCCAGTTCATCGATGCTTATCCTCCGTTCTTGTCTAATCAGCTCATCAACCTGTGCAATTGTGTCGGGGGTGATTGCAAGGTGGCTTTGGCCCGGTCTTGGATCGTCTTTGCAACTTTCACGTCTTTCTCTGAACCGTTTGCTCCATCGCTTCACAGTGGCCAATGCCATGCAATGTTCACCGTACACAGCAGTCATACGGCGACTAATTTTATGTTGGGAAATACCTTCAGCTGTCAAAAACCTGACCACACCACGCTGTTCCTCTTTTGGAGCGTCCATTATGTCACGCTACCGTCTTCAACCCAGTGTAAGAGCGCCTTAAAGAACTTTAACCTCACACTTTCGCGCCACTTTCGTAAATGAAGGCTGTCTTTGTCCTACGCGCATGCGCCGCAGATGATGGACCGAACCATTCTTGCTGAGGAGGGGTTGGCTCACTTTCATTTGACTCGCCCTTGTAAGTACCGTTTCATTCTAGCGCCGGCGTAGCGCTGTAGTAGGCGTCCCGCGCATGCGCACTAGTTTTTCTTGTTCACTGACTTTCAATTGTCGCCATTTTGGTTGCTTTATGTTGTGTTTTCAGTTTGCTGTGCACATTCAAAATATTTAAGACAATAAGTTCTCCCGCTTACTGTGAGATTCGTGCCGTGATTAAATTTTTGAGCGCGAAGAATGTTAAACCGGCCGAAATTTATCGTCAAGTGACAGAAGTTTACGGTGAATACGCGATAAGTGATGGAATGGTGAGAAAGTGGGTAAGAATGTTTGATGCAGGTCGAACAAATGTACACGCCGAGGCTCGGAGTGGTCGGCCTTCTGTTGTCACCGATGATTTGGTAAGGAAAGTTGATGAAGCAATTCATGAGAACAGACGCTTCACAATGACAACTCTTTCAGAGGCATTTCCACAAATTTCACATACTGTTTTGTTCGAAATTGTGTCTGACCGCTTGAATTATCTCAAACTGTGTTCCCGATGGGTTCCAAAAATGCTCACTGATGTTCACAAAACAAAGCGACTTGGTAGTGCCCTGACATTTCTCACGCGGTACAGTGATGAGGGAGAAAACTATTTAAACCAAACTGTGATAGGTGGTGAAACTTGGGTGTGTCATTTCACACCAGAATCGAAACAACAATCGATGGAGTGGAGACACACTCATTCTCCGAAAAAACAAAAGTTCAAAGTGACAATGTCATCACAAAAAATCATGTGCACTGTATTCTGGGATAGGAAAGGCGTTTTGCTTACTGAATTTCTTCCCAGAGGTGAAAGCATTAATGCGGCACGATATTGTGAGACTTTAACAAAACTAAGGCGTGCCATTCAAAACAAACGAAGAGGAATGCTCAGTAAAGGAATTGTGTTGCTCCATGACAATGCTCGGCCCCATACTGCTGGTGTCATTCAATTGTTAATTTGACAGTTTCATTGGGAGCAGTTCGATCACCCGCCGTACAGCCAGGACTTGGCGCCGTCCGACTATCACTTGTTCCTGCACATGAAGCAGAGCTTGGTGGCAAGCGCTTTGGATCTGACGATGACACGAAAAATGCTGTGAAGTCAGGGTTATCGAAACTGGCGGGAAGTTTCTTTGACGATGGTATACAAAAACTGGTCACCCGCTATAACAAGTGTTTGATCATTGGCGGAAACTATGTTGAAAAATAGTTTAAGACATGTATTTTCATGTAAAAATGAAATTGGATTCGAAAAAATTGTTTTACTATTTTTTTTTTCAAAACGGTACTTAGTTTCCGAATACGCCTCGTATATTTTTCAATTTTTAATGAAGATACACTCTTTTGCAAAAGAATCGAAGCATCAAGAAGGAATTTTGCGATCGTGACGAAATTTGGTATGCAAAAGCATCTTGATCAAACATGCAAATGATCAAAGTTTCAAGGCAAATGAACAGGAATTGCGTCATAGAGCGCATTTCTAGTGCGCAATGAGCAAGGTAATAAAACCAGTAACAGAGGCGGAAAATTTATCTTTTTTTGTTGATGCCATTGTAATTCCATAAAGAAGCAACTAAAGATGCCATTACGAGGATATCGGAAACCTTAGAGACAACTAAACGACTTGGGGGTTGCGTGAAGCTGGGTGGTAATACCGAGCAATAGGCCGCCACCTGCAGCGTACAAACACTGCTGTGCATAGATGTTGGCGGCAATGGTTGCTACAAGGAAATTGGCGACGAAATGAAGGCTCTAGAAGGCCAAGGAGCACAAATGCGAGGCAAGATAGGATGTTTGTTCGCCAGGCCCGAAACCCAACGGTATCATTGTTGACTATTCAACGCATTACAGCCACGTCTATACCTCCCGTGGTATCGTCCACCATCTCATGGCGCTTGTCTGAGGCGGGGTTACGCTCAGAGAGCCTTTAAGACGTTTGCCTTTGACCCCACAACATCGGCGGAGTCTTCTGGAGTGGTGATGCAGCCGATCATCATGGCTGCTACCAGACTGGTATCGTATAGTGTTCAGCGATGAATCCCGTTTCACTCTTGAAGCAGATCAGTGTTGCCAGAAAAGTTTCGACTAAAGTAGCAAAAGAAGACGAAAAAAGTCGAAAATGAAGTCAGAGATCATGTGATTTTTTTTGATGTCATAGTAACGCATGCTCACATGACCTCTGACGTCATCACAAATTTATATTTGTAAAGGAAAATATAAGCCAGATGCCAGATGGCGCATGTAAATCAGATTGCCAGATGCCAACTTCCATTTAAGCCTAAATAAACTAATTCTTTTTTTTTAACGTCAATTATTTTTAATTTATATATTATTTTAATATAAAAGCATTTTATGATATATTAAAAAAATCTTTTCGCAAAAAGTAGTCGCAAAAAGTAGCATAAAAAAGATGGATGTTGCAAAAATTTCGCAAAATCACAAATACTAAAATTTTAGTGGCACAAGTTTGTCAAAAGTCGCAAATTTGCGAAAAATCGCACGATTTGGCAACACTGAAGCAGATGATCACCGTGTTCGTGTCTGGAGAGGACGCGGCCAGCGGTCCCAATCAGCCTTTGTTTTACAAAGGCATACAGCCATAACCCCTGGTGTGATGGTGTGGGTCGCTATTTCTTATGAGAGCAGGTCATCTTTAGTCATCCTCCGTACATCTTTAACAGCTCAATGATATGTTGATACCATCCTGGTACCGGTTGCATTACGCTTCATGGCATTTTATCTTGGGACCATTTTCCAACAAGATAATGCCAGGCCACCTACCGCTCGCATATATCTGGACTGTCTCCGTGCGGTTGATACTCTTCCTTGGCCAGCAATGTCACCAGACCTTTCACCAATCGAGCATGTCTGGGACATGGTAGGCCGCCAGATTCGGGCACCACAAAATATCGCAGATCTGGAGCGACAACTGATAAATGCCTGGCAGACTGTCTCGCAGAATGACATTAGGAACCTCTACCACTCCTTGCCTCCACGAATTCAAGCATGCATTGCCGCCAGAGGCGGTTCGACCAACTACTAACTTGAATACTCAACGGGTGATTGTGAGCCATGAACAGGTACTATGAGCTTGATTTTTTAATCATTTTATAATCCTTGTATGAGCTATACACATATTCAATTTCATCAAAAGCAACCACTTCCTTCATGGTGCTTCCATTTTTTTGAAAAGAGTGTATTTTAAGGTTTTATGTATTTTTGCCTTGTCGCGAAGTGAGAACTTAATCGAATCAGAAATATATCGAACATTAATCGAATCAGAAATATATCCCTAATGAAATTCGAGGAAGTAAGTTTAAACGAAATGCGGCAAAAATGCATATAATTTAATATTCTGTACAAGGAAGTCATGTGGTGTACATATCAGATTTTTTTTTATTTTAACAAAAGAAGAATATAAAAATATGACAGGCAGAGCGTTAAAATGGTTGCTTCCATTTACAGGTCCTGAACTTATGGAAAGATTATTTTCATCTGATACGTATATTAAATATTTGATGTGGATACCACATGACTTCCTCGTACGGCCTAGTAAGTTATGCATATTTTTTGCTGCAGTGCATTTAAACTGATTTCCTCTAATTTCGTGAGCGATATATTTCTCATTTTATCAGCTCACTTCGCGGGAAGGCAAAAATAAAAAAACTCAAAACATCTTCATTAAGAATTTTGAAATCCAGAAAAACCTAAATCATCGAATACAGTTAAAAACATTTAAAGAGAAAATTTTTACAATTAAAATCAGAGTTTCTAGGCCAAAAGCAAACAATTCACCGACGGGCAGAAAGACAAAATTTTGGGTGCAGAAACATTTGCTTTTAGTCTCACTGGGCGAAAAGACAGTTAATTCAGCGTACCTGCTAACTTAGTTCATTTTACTACTGAGAACTTGAAATGTAAAAAAAAAAAAAAAAAGTCGCATTTAGGCCTAGAGATGCTTAAACGTGTTGATAATTCTAAACCTGCTGCACGCGAATTGAATAAAAGCATAAAACCTTAACCGAGATATAAGAATAACATAATTCAATCACTTTTAAAGCAAAAAATGCAGAATTTGCCAACACACAAAAATAAAACTAAAAACACTGGGCTCACCGAGTCAGGTAACAGGATGGGAATACAAATATGTATCATATATGTACGTTTGCTGCGGCCGATTGAAACGAAAAAGCGAGTTGTAGAGCTAGATGTTACAGCAGTTCCATATACATTAAAAAAGCGCATTTGGAGTTCTGGAATTGTTTTTAGCAAAGGGAGCATATATAAAAGGTCTTTTATACAAAGAAATCACAGGGTTCAAGGACAGATTTTTTAAATAACTAGAACTCAAAATGCGCATTTCTAATGCTCTTGTTTTGGTGACTCCGGATATGCTTCAGAACGTACGGCGTGAAAAGAACTTAGAAGTACTCCGCGTAACTAAAGGGAGTCATATAGAGTATTTATAAAGAATCTAAACTAAATTTTGAACTTTCTTCTACATTCTATGTTATTCATTTCGATTTAATTCATTTCGATTTAATAGGTATAGTCGTTTGTAATCGTAGTAATGATTTTGAACCACCCTGTACATTACTTATTATAATCTTACTATTTTAGTTCTGTACATTACTATTTCGAGAATGACCAAGGTCTTAAATGTAGCTATAGATTTTATCATTACTGTATAAGATCATCATTCGATGATTTTATCATTTCCTTACATAAAATTTGATATTCAAGATAATTACAGTACATTGTAGAGTCATTAGGTTATTTCGGAAGTAGGAGGGATGAAAAATGAGCAACACCTTCGCCGGGAATCGAACCTCTCGGTTACTCGTCGAGCGTGCTGACCGCTAGACCACGAAACCATGCGAAGAAGGCGGGAGAAATACCTTATATACTTCCCCTTTTAAAGGGCGACTGGGGTTTTGGAGTCCCAATCGCCAAATCCCGGTGGTGGAGAATCATCATCCACCACCTTTTTAGTTCGAGCGCCAGTGTCGAATCATTAGGATTTTTTTTGGAAGCAGGAGTGATGAAAAATGAGCAACGCCTTCGCCGGGAATCGAACCACGGACTTCTCGGTTAAACGTCGAGCGTGCTGAATACTACACCACGAAGGCGTGAGAAATACCTTATAACATTAATGACTTTGGGGTCTATATAATGTTTGGGCTATATAATTACCTCTCGTGAAGGTTCTACCAACTATTGATTTTGAATAAAGTTAGTTTTTCTTTTCTATCACAGGTGTCCAAATACTTATTGGTAGTCAGTGTATAACCGCAAAGTCTTATTATGTCTGATGTCCACAGCACAGGAATTTCTTTTCAAATTTTGAAATTAAATAAATATCCCGCTCGATTTTTTTGTCATACGGAAGTTAAAACCTCCTATAATTTTATTTTTTCATAGCAAGGTATAAAACGTTCCGAAATATAAGTATAGGAACTGGGAGATCACATTAAAAGTTATGATTTCCTTGTTTGTTTAAAATCATTTTTGAAAAAAAAATTACAGTGCCAAAATATGAATATTTTCCTGCTTTAGCATGTCACAGAAGCATTTAAAACACTTCTGTAATTGGAAATGTATGACTATGGTGAACAACAGAGAAAATATAGGCCGGTTAAGGACATTTAAGACAGATAATGAAGCGGGTATAAAAATACACGCACACACACACATACGTATATATACATATATATACGTTTGGTAATGCCGATTGAATGACAAATGAGAGAGGTACAACTGGATATTATAGTAGTCTAATATACAAAATTCCAACGTTCTATGCGTAACTGTTTTTCAGTTAGGCGGGATACATACATACGTAAGTACGTACAGATGTAACGAAAAAAATCTGTTTTACAATCCATTTTGGGAAAAAAAGAGTCCTTCATTCTGTACAGACATTTATTCTGTAAAATAGAATTCTTTGTACTGTACAGATATCCCCCCCCCAAAAAAAATATCGTCCAGAAGGATTCCGGATCGGTGAGAACGATGCTAGGGAAAAAAAGGATTCTGAACTATTGCTCTAAAATTGAAGATAAGGTAAACCTCTTATTTTATTTGTGAGATATAACATTTCGAGTTTTTAATTGAAACGTTTCTGTCAAATAGCATAACTAATTCCAAATATTGCATAGAATAAATGATTACCGTTTTCTTCACCTTTCTTATTTTGGAATGAATAGAATACACTTATGATAGGAATGAATTTTCCACCATTACGTAACTACCACGAGACCATTACCATTACCATTACCTCCACGAGAGGTAAAACGAATAAATAATTATTAATCTTCTAACTTCATCTATAAATAATTAAGTCATTTTGTAATTTATCTTTTCTTATAACTTGGGCCATTTCTATAAGCTCTAAAATAATCATTTTTTAAGCTCTTATAGCATTAAGTATGGCTTTTTCAGTCTTTAGAAACCTGCGTCAAGAAATTCGTATACTAAAGATGTAAAAATTTGGAAAGAAAAATTACCGGAAATATCCTGTATATAATAGATTTATGACGATCATATATATTATGAGCTTAACTAAAATCTTATTAATGGCAATGCATTTGAAATTCATTCTTCCCTTCCATTAATCATTAATGAATCCTAATAAGATTGATTAATATCAAATCTTAATATTAATCATGTTCTCACACTAGGAATAGTTTGTACCAGTGGTTCCCAAGCTTTCTGAGTGGTGATGCCTTTTTCAATTAAAATTTTTTCATAGCGCCCTATCTAAGTAAAAGTATAACTAATCGTATTTAAGAGATAAAAAAATAAAATTTATGTATCTTCATTATTTAAAACTTTTCTTTTTACTTTATTAATATTAAAATAATAATCAATGTTATAGAGTAGCCTGAAAATCACTGCATATTTTCTCAAATCCTGGAGATAAACCGGTCGCGCCCACTCTCATTTACTTTACCTAGTTAATTTTTGCTCGATACTTGCTTTTTATTACAGCGACTGCCGAAAGCCAAGCTTGGCACAAATACGACGTCGAAAATGGAATAAAAATCTACTGAACCTTATCACTCGGAAATGGATTCATGTTTTATTGAAATACAAAATTATGTTAGTTTCATGCTGCCAAATTCTGCTTTCAAACTGTTGTCGCGAGATAACCCGACAAAATTTGCTGCAATGTTGAAAACTAGTCTTTGCCTGAATTTTCATTGAATTTTCTTCTCCATAGTTTGAGTTTTTTTTTTTTTATAAAAGCTGATATTTTTTCCGTTGACTCCAAAAAATGCATGTTTTTTACCTGCAGAGAGAGATTAAGAAAATTCAGCTTTTCAAAAATGTCGCATAAATATCCCAGTTTTATTAAAAAATCGGCATCAGCAAAATCTTCTGCATCTTTGTATTCTTCTTTAAGGAAAATAAAAAATTCTTGCCGCAATTAAAGATACGTGATAAAACATTACCACAAGAGAGCCATCGTTTACTGCTATAATACAACAAAGATGGGCAAGGTGGACAATGTTTTATAAAATTCACCACATGTACCGTCCATTCTAACACCTGATTCAATGCAGAACTCAGATGCTTTGACATAAGCGAGTCTGTGTTATAATGCAATGGGTCCACAATGCATTTGGTGATTTGCTTCGAATAAGTACCTGTAATCCTTTATAGCAGCCAGATACGGGGGAAGAGCATTCTCTTCTGGAATAAAAAATAAGTAGATTTCGTTGCATCCAGTTTTTATTTAAAAATTTGCTAATAGGGCGTCAATCATTCGATGGCCAGTGGGAAGAAGTTCCTTTTTTTTGGTATTATTTGCTTTACAAAAGACTTTACGACAGAAAAGCCTTTTAAGAAGGAAGCATTAAAGCACTAGCGAAACAAGGAAAACACAATTTTCAAAGAAAAATAATTAAATTTTGATCTAAATATTTTTTTAAAATAACAAAATCTTGAAGATATCATATAAATATTAAGTGAAAATTGAAAATTCTAATAAAATTTTGAAAACCTGCAAGCTCATTTTTCTGTGAAAATACAGCAAAGATTGTCCTAATGTTTTCAAGAAATAATTGCTAAAATTCACAGTCCTGGAAAATATTAGCTTATATATCATAATCATAGCATTTTACAGTCCTTTTATTTGAAAGTTGATCATAAAAATTGTCAGTATAAAACCAAAATTTTCGTTTAAACGTTCATGAAATTTGTATTAAAAATAATTATTTAGCATCTAAAATAAACTAAATTTCCTTAATTGTAAAACAATGTAAAATATACTTTAGAAATTAATACAGAACACTGACAAAATACAATACAATAATAGAACAACTTTGATCAAAATGGTCAGGTCCTCGCAAAGCGAATCAGCTTTACAGCTTGCTGATGGCTGAGGGATGCTTAAATACAATCGAACCTAAAAACGTTCCTTCCTTAATAAAGAGAACTGCCTTGTAGTATTGTATAATTATCAAAGTTTGTATTCATAACTTTTGGCCACAAGAATCTTGAAGTTAGTTAACTGAAATAAAAAATATACAAAAATTTAAATTTAAATTTTCTTAAATTTAAATTTTGTAAATAAAATTCTACAGTGCCTTATAATAATAATAGGGATTCTATAATTCTGTGGATATAAAATAAGGAAGTAAGTAAATTTCATAATTATATCTGTTTAGGGAAAGCTCTTAAAACTTTTCAAACAATGCTAAAATACGCCTATTAATTACGTTGCAAAATTACAAGAAATTTAAAAATATTATATTGTAATTAATTTTTCATTTGAAACATTATTTGAAATATTAGTAAGAAAATTATGCTTTCTATTCTTTCTATTCATATCGACATTTCTAATTTAATTATTTTGTACAAACTGAAAGATCCCACAGCTTTTTCTTTAATACAAACATTTCTAGCTTATGGACAAATTCCTATTAACGAATCAGTGTATACTCACCAAAAATAAAAGTGGGAGCCTTTAGTACTTACCTGAACATATAGTCATTCATAAATTTTAAAATTAGTTAACATAATTCCATGCTACTTATGATAATTATTCAGTTTCTTGAATTACTCATATTTTTATGTTATTACACTATTCTATATCAAAACGTTTAACTGTCTCTACAGTAATACTCAGAAACACTATTTATTTATCATATTCTATAGACAGACGTGGCCAAATTTAATATAATTTTTATTGTTGGACTCGAACTAATCATCGAAAACTCATTTTTTATTATGATCATGGGCGCAATACGCAGCCTACAATTTTATATAGCGTATCACATTACCCTACAATTTTATATAGAGTATTTAGATAACGGTGTAGTTAGAAGTAAAGGAAGCGAAGTAGCATCTTGACTGCAACAGAGCTGAAGCTAAAGCTAATTATCCAATATGGAGGGTCCCCAAGAGAAGGTTTGGGTTTGGATAAGAAAAAATTTAGTTCTCGAAATTTTGAATTCACGTTCTCAATTAACTATACCATCAAGGTTACGCAAGCCATGCAAGATGGATTGATCTAGAAATGACGCAGTCCAGAAAAGATATTGCGATTTTAGAATATGAGGTATTAAGAGACTATTACTAAATTAAATTATAAAGATGATTTATGTATTTTATCTTAAATATATATACATATGTAGTATGATGAAACTGAAATTACTGAGACGTACTGATGTAGGAACCCTCAGACGTAGAAACGTAGAAATTCTGATGACGAAGCACCTATATGGCATATTGAAGAGGGAGAATTTTGATTGCATAGAATGCTAATCTGTAACGAATAGGAAACTTGGTAGTTTAGGTAGATTAAATTCCATTTTTATTTAAATTCATATTTGTGGCCAAATATCACTTGACACTCTAATAGTGCCTATTTCTAGAAGATTTACATTTTTGAATACTATTGCGATATAAAGAAAGCACAGCGAAATGACATCCAAGTACCAACAAAGATGCAAGCAAAGTACGCATTATCTAGAAATGAAGCAGTCCAGAAATGTTATTTACTTTTTTTAGAATAAAGAGGAAATGCTTAGATTAAAAATGAGGAATTAAGAGGCTATTATTAAACTAAATTATAAAGCTGATTTACATATTTTTTATCTTACATAAACTCTCCCCCCCCCTTCGAAGAGAAAAAGGCTTGGCGAGAAAAAAGCCTTTTGAGAAGAAAGCATTATTGTGTTGTTAATACTTTAAGGCTTTTCTTTAAAAAGGCTTCACCATTTTTGAGTTGATATATATATATATATATATATATATATATTTCAATGCTTCGATTAATTTTGATTAGAATGACGCGTAAGAATGTAAATAAGTAAATAACTTAAACTACTTCAGGTTTTACTGTTGTTAGAAATATTCTAAAGCTTTTCGACAGTAAAGTAACCACCAAAACAAGGGAAAATGCAAAAGACGAAAAATGGTGAAAAGCAAAATACTGTACATGTTATTATAGTACATGAATACTCAGTACATAATTATGACCCTTTTATAAATAATTGCAGCACATTCATAATTTCTCACTTAATAGAAAATTTTGATAAAATACTTTTCAAAATTTTTTTGAAAAATTTTAATTACAAATTATTTCTTTCTACCCGCTAAGAAACCCGGGGAAGAAGTTTTGCATCTTTTTTTTTCCAAAGAGTATCTCTGGTATTTTCATTTGGAAAAAAATCAGTGTGGTGATATATTTAAAATTTTTATGTTAATATTTAATTAATAACGTTAAAGAATCACTCAAATCCTTTCAACATAGTAAATGGAATACCAATTTCTAATTATGATTAAGCTATTTGATGCAGCTGACGGCGATCTATAAACGAATTACTAAATTCTCCAGATTAGTACACTTCTAAATGGCTTGAACTAGTCCATTAATTTCACGAGGAAATTTAAATCTTTCCAATTAAGAGAATCACCTCTGTTAATCTCTTAGCTCTCAGAAGTCTCTTAGTCACATTTTTTTCTTAAAACACAAACCAAGCATATTACATTTTAATTCGCTGCGTAAATGAACTTTTCGCTTAAAATTTATTTGCGAAGAAAATTGCGTCTCAATTTAGCATACTTAAGGGATCCAATAGGAATATCTTTTGTTTTTTTATTTCGGTGAGACTATTAAATAATAAGAAAAAATTACTTTTGTGTTTTAAACAACATATCTTTTTAAATACCTTATGAGGTTTTATCTATTTATTTTTAATTAACAGTTAATTTTTAGTGCTTTTCTGGTCATCCTCTTTTCACCCACGCTTTTCATGTCAGAATGTGAAGGAGATAGCAAGCGTTTATTCAGATTAAAGGAGAAAGAAGTGCTGTTTAAGCGAAGGTTACTAAGTTAATTTTAGAGTGTGTTCTGCTTATTCCAGGCCACCCTTGATTATTAGCGATTTGAGTTTGTGGAGTTGATTGCTTCTAGCCATTTGGCTTGTCTTGCCGGTTTTCTCTAGACCAGAGGCTTTTCTGCACTTTTAAATTATACTGTAAACCGTTAGGCTAATCTGTCACATTTGAATTAGTTCAACATTATGTATTAAAGCTAAGTCAGAAGTACTGGCTTGTGTAAATCCAAGTTGGGCCATTGTTTATTTCTTTGTTTCAAATAAAAGGGTTATTTGAAACATTTATTTACATCCTTCTTCTGACTTTTTCTGTCTACAGTTTAAGACAAGAAGATTATTCTCCTGTAGTCTTTCTAGAGCTCACTAGTTTATGGTATCAAAGAAGGTGAGATTCTCTAATCTTTTTAAGAGAAAAGCCTATAATATCCTTCCGTTATAGTTTTATGTTCACATTTTAAGTATAGTTTAAGTTACTTACGTTTTAGTTAATATGCAAATTTTATTTTTAGATATGCTTAAACAGCACTTAAACTAATAATGGAATAATGCGAATTTGAAGAAATATTTCTAACATTACAGAGCCTGCATTTTAAGCCCTGTATTCTCTTCAACAGCTTAGTAAGAAGTGATGTTCACATATGTGAAACATCCAATATAGAATTTATTTGGCTTTTAGAAGGCATTGCATATTCTCAACGCGTATAGTTCAAAGAAGTTCTGGGAGAAGAATGAAAGCTGCCATAGCCACACTGTAAACGTGTTTCAATAACATAATGAGAACCCACTCACAGGGTACCTGTCTAGAGCTGTAGTGCCCTAAGCTTTACTTTGGAAGCGAAGAATCACGATAACCCTGGAGAAGAAACATGCAAAATGTGATCTCTAGTAGTAATGTAGTACCTGCTCTAGTACAAACCGAGTTAAAGCATATTTCCATCATTCTGTGCGATGTCGTATTTTGAATAAAGAGCGTTTGAGCAAAGAAGCTTGGATTTCTTTGAATAAAAACCCATTCACTTTACTTACGATATCTTTCATCCTCTGATTTCGCTGATCTGTCTATGGAGATAACGTTTCAGGCAACTGAAGCTTTGAAAAATGCCTCAATGGTCAGTCTATACAAAATGATAAATTTTATTAATGGTTAGAAGAAACGACAAGAGTGGTGGAACAAGCGTATGTGTTCTGATGGATGTCACTTCGAAGGCGACACGGTGTGTGAGAGTGTGTATACCACTGATCAGGCTTTATTACCACGTTAAGTGCATATTAGCAAATAGGCTGATCAGCAGAAATATACCTACTAGGTTGGGCCTAAAAATATTTCTTCTTATTTTTCTATGCCTTATGTACTCCCCCTTTTACCTTACATACATCTCCTTTTAAAGGACGATTAGGGATTAGGGAACCTAGCCATCAAATCCTGGCGATAATGAATTATCAACCACCTTCTATTCCGGCGCCACCTGTAGAGTCATTAGTGTTTTTCTTAAGGGAGAGGACGTGAAATATATGCAATGACCTCGCCGGGCTCGAACCTTGGACCTCTCGGATGCACGTCGAGTACGCTTACAATTGCAATACGAAGGCATGCGGGAGGCAGTAAGAAAATACCTTAACCAGTCCGGTTGGGATCCTAATAATAAAGGGCTGGCTGCAGGGTTGTTTCGTAATTTCTCCTGCACATAAATTGAAGTTTAAAGTTGTCAGAAAGTCCTTCGCAAAGGTAATCTTACGTTCGACAGCCTTCATGAGTTTTGCCATAATTGATTAAATAAGCAGACCCAACATTTATTGATGTTAAAATGGAAATGCCTCAGTTAATAACTCCAACCAGTATTGATATAAAAACTCAATATATTGTCTCGACGTAGCTGTAAAACAAACAAAGGCTGCATTGTAAAGAAGTTGAACCATTTTCAATTGATCACTCGCAATCCATAAGCTGTCTGGCAGGCATATATTCTCCTTCGAATGAGAGAAGGAAACGTCTTACCTAATCGAATCTAAGGTTCTCACGAAAATCATTTTCCTTACATATTAAATTTAAACAAGTCCTAACGCTTTCCTGTAACTCAGTAACAGACACTAATCATTTATATATTCCATTCCTTAAGTGGTTAGTGCCAGATAATCAAATCATAGCACGCCGTATTTTGTCAGCGCTGCAGTAATTACGTCTACGCACTTCAAGTCAAACTATAATTTGATGAATAATACTTCTTTTTGTTACGTATTTCTTGAATGGATGGGCATTTGAAGGTAAAGCATGGTTAGAAAGGTGAATAGTTAAAACTTAGATTTAAATTACAAGAGACGAATATAAATTTGTAATAACTGAGGTAACTAAAATATTTTTGAAAACTTTTTAAGAAATAAATATATTATACTGGTGTGTGTGTAACGCTTTTAAATATTTCAATTAAACCTGAAGTTTGAGCTAAAGAATATTTACGTAAGATATCCATATGTGCAATGATTGCATGTACCTTTCTACGTCAGTGAGATACAGCAAATGTATGATTTATTTTAGTCAGTTTTCAAATTTGTATTGGGTTGGAAAGATTGTAATTTCGATTTGCAGAAATAGTAGCGTTATGTTCGCGCTGCTATTCGTCTGTCAATCACACAATTTTTCATTTATTTATTTATTTACTTATTTTTTTAGATTTGGCAGCTGATACTATAGGTAACTATAGAAACACATTCCGTGTAGTTTTGTTTGGAACTGTTAGCTTAAGGTCAGTTTTAACATGAGGTGCAAGAATAACGATTTTTGACATATTTTACTTTTTTATTTTCATAAAGACAAGTTAGCGGCTGAGGATCACAAAGACATATGTGAAGTTTATGGCTTTGATTGCTTAACACAGCGCATGTGTCTGAATTGGTTTAAATAATTTTATTCTGGAGATTTTTCAGATGAAGATGACCAACGTTCTCTCCGACTTCCTGAAGTTGATGATAGCAAAATTAAATTCATAATTGAATAAACTCGTCATATAACTGTCCGAGATACTGGAGAAAAGTTAACTTTATCACACACAATAATTAAAAATCACATAAAATGTCTTGGACTCGTTAAGAAGTTCGATACCTGGGTTGTACATAACCTTTCTTGAAACGAATTATCACCGGTGATGAAGGATGGCTCATTTGCAATAACATTATTCGAAAACCATCGTGGTCAAACATGATGAATCGACACAACGACACAAATCACATCCAAAGCTAAATTCCACCAGAAAAAGATCATGCTGTCGATTTTGTGGGGTCAAAGGTGTTGTGTATTTTGTGCTGCTTCCTAGCAACTGATAGACCAACTCAGATATTTACTACAAACAACCTATGAAACTGGAGGAAACAATCAAAGAGGAAAGGCCAGAATTGGGCAAGTCGCAAAGAAATCGTGTTCCACCACGGCAGCGTGAGAACTTACACATCTTTAGAAACAAGTACAAAATTATTGGAGCTTGGTTGAGAAATGTTGTTGCATCCCCCCTATAGCCCCGAACGTGCATCATGTTATTATTGTTTAGTTCAAAGTTTACAAAACTTCTTAAATGGTAAAACGTTCAGTAATATTCACTTCGAATCGCACTTGGTTGAGGTTTTCGCTAATAAAGACCAGAAGTTGTATGAGAGCGGAATCATGAAACTACTAGAACGATGGCAAAAGATCATCGAATAGAATGGAATATTAGAATAGAATTAGTTTCAATGGAATATTAGAATAATTGTTTCATATTCACAAAGATTTAGCATGTTTAGTGAATGATTTTAAGTCCAATCTACTCCTTCCTAACGCTTTTAAAATTCTATTAACATAACTCTTGGTTCTTATTTTTGCCAATAGATGGCTGTGCCTCCTCGCTCGTGGTTCTACCTGAGGGTATAAAAAAGCCGTTACTGAGGTTGCTTTCCCTTTCTAGAAATTTCGTTCTCCTTATGAGGAGGGACCTATATCTGCCCTCGAAATCGATTGACTGTTTTAGTAAATGTACACCAAATACAAGGTTGTTTCAGCGATTTAGAATGGAATATATTTAATTGATTAAAATTCAATAATAATTTTTTGTATAGAAAACCCGAGTTATATTTTACACAAAAGTACCAAAATTATTTTCTTACTCACCCAGTATTAAAATATTTTGATTATATTGTCTGGTTATACAACTTTGGTTATATGTGTTTTTAATTGCAGAGTTTCACTCACTCAGAGACTAGAAAAAGCTTACTGTATGAATTTAAGAAATCAAAAAAGTAAATTTGGAAGTTTTATGTGCTGATGCACACTTCGAAAATCATTAAAAGTAATTCGATCTTGTATCATTCTCATTACAAAAGTATTTAATTAATTAAATAGTCGATTAACTGTCACAGTTACTGCGAATATTAATAATGTTAATCTAATGTTTATTTCCTTTTTACTTCCTAGTACGAATTAAAAGAATTATTGTAAATGTGAAAAATTTCTGGTATCGTATTTCAATGAAAATATCCATTTTGAATGAAAATATTCATCTCGAATTCCTTTGAATGATTTTTTTTTTGAATGACATCCATACCTACGGACAGAATAAAGAATGCTTTTTTCTAAAACGGATTGTTAAATGGATTTAAAATGTGTTCACAAGAGATTTTTTTCTGTACGTACGTACAGAATTCTTTCGTTAAATACGTACATACTCTCAGATATACATACGTACATACATACGTACGTACACACATACACAGTCCAGTCACATTAATGTGACCACCACGTACTTTCCATGTCAGAGTTAAATAACCAATCACAGAAGGCAGGTGGCAGCACAGTGCAGTTGAGCGTATATAAAGGGTGTGTGAGGGCTTCGGAAAACATTTCAATCGTTGGCGTAATGCAGAAACGAAGCGATTTATCCGACTTCCAAAAGGGCATGATCATTGGCTTTCGGGCCAAGGGTGGAAGCATTTCCGAAACGGCTGAGTTTGTGAACTGTTCGCGTGCCGCCGTGGTAAAAGTGTACCGTGCATGGCAAAATGGGACTGTCCAAAATCAGCGACGTGGCAAATGTGGTGCACCACGGGCCATAGATGACAGAGGCGAACGACGGTTGCGGAGATGCGTTCGGGCAGATAGACGGGCTACCGTTGAGCAACTGACCACCAAAATGAACCAAGGGGCTACCAAAAGTGTCTCCCAAAGTACTATTCAGCGAACATTGCTGCGTCTGGGCCTCCGAAGCAGACGCCTGGTTCGTGCACCTATGCTGACTGCTGTTCATCGACGGCGAAGGCTAGAATTTGCACGCCAGTACAGCAGCTGGACGTCCACTGAGTGGCGACAGGTTGCGTTTTCGGATGAATCGCGTTTTATGCTCCATCGGACAGATGGACGTTGGCGTATAAGGCGTGAAACCTCTGAAAGGAACCACCCTGCAACCATTGCCGGAACGGTCCAAGCTGGAGGCGGGAGCATTATGGTCTGGGGAATGTTTTCCTGGCATTCTCTAGGTTCACTGATCATTGTGGAAGGCACAATGGATCAATACAAGTACGCATCTGTCCTTGCGGACCATGTTCACCCCTACATGCGCATTGTTTTTCCTCAGGATGATGGCATCTTCCAGCAGGACAATGCGAGGTGCCATACAGCTGCCAGTGTACGTGCGTGGTTCGAAGAGCACCAGGATGAGTTTACCGTCCTCCCCTGGCCAGCAAACTCACCTGACTTAAACCCAATCGAGCATCTGTGGGACCATCTCGATCGAGTTGTTCGCGCCATGGATCCTCAACCGCGTAATCTAGCGCAGCTGGCCACGGCATTAGAGTCGGCATAGCTCAACATCCCAGAGAACACCTTCAGGGACCTATGTGACTCTCTTCCTGCACGTCTCGCAGCAGTCCGCTCTGCGAAAGGTGGTTATTCTGGCTTTTGACAGATGGTCACATTAATGTGACTGGACTGTGTATATACATACGTACATATACATAACTCAAAAAAGAGTAGCCGTAGGACTTACAAAATTAAACTACTACTTTTACAATTAAATTTTGTATATGGGACTGCTATAAGATGGAGTTGTTTACCTCTGTTTTTATGCTTTTAGTTAATTTGCATGCAATAGCTGGAGAATTATGAACAATTTAAAAGAGGCATTAGGCCTAACGAGGCCGCCATTTGTTTACATTTGAAACTCTTAGTAGAATAGCGAATTAAGTCAGATGGTACACCAAATTCAGTGCGTTTTGCCCAGAGGGAGCGGAAGTTAACTTTCAATTTTGTGCATCGCAAATTTGGTCTTTTTGCTCGTTGGCTGAATTGCTTGTTTTGACGTTGAAACTTTGATTTTAATTGTAAATTTTTTAGACTGTTTTTAACTGTATTTGGGGTTTTAGGTTTTTTTACTAATTTTAACGAAGATGTTTTGAGTTTTTATGAATTTTTGCCTTGCCGCGAAATTGAAAACTGAATTGATGGAATGAGAAATCCATCTCTAACAAAATTCGGGGAAATAAATTTGAATGAAATGAAGCAAAAAAAAATGTGTATAATTGAATAGGCTGTACAAGTCAAGTGGTGTCCACATCTGGTAATTTTATAATACGGATGGAAGATATATGTAACAGGTAACGACATCACATTTTTTTCATGTGTCTAAAAGCCGGCGAATATTGCAATTCTCCCATGATCCATTAACTTTGAAATGTTAATAGATATAAAAATAAAATATCTTTAACTTATTGTTTAAAGCTTAGCGAGGAATTTTAGTAAGAAAAATTCCAGAAATATTATTTATTTTAAAATTAGAATTAGATAAATAAAATATACTTCAAGAAACTCTCTGAGAGGTTCATTAACTGTCTTTATTTTAAAGTAGTTAATTATATATTATTAAGTTCGATAAAACGGAAATTTTTTTAAAACTAGTTGATCACTAGAGCTTCATATGATTTAATGATCTCAAAAAGAACTGTAACTTATGTCATACTTAAAATATGAATAATAATCTGTAGACTTTACAAAATCAATTTTACCAAACAAATTCATTACACTGAAAAACGTAGGCGATGAATATTCCCTTGTTCTTCATACGGTTTGAAGAGCATTTTTTAATTTTAATTATATAGAGTTCGTGTAACTATCTCTTCATCTTCTTCTAGAAAAGGAAAAGAACAAATTAGTACAAATTTTCCCAGCAAAGGTTTCACCTTTACAGTTCCAGCATTAGATTCTTCATCGCAAAATTTTTTTTCGTGAACTGCATTTCTATGGCAATTTTTGTTCAGTTCGAGGTTTTAAAGATATCCGAATAACTTAGACACTCAAATTTTGGAAAATAGTACAAATAAATCTATGATTGGAGTTATGTAGCTGAATACTGCTTAAAGTGATAGAAACAGGTGATAAACATATTATCAAAGTATAAATTTTGATTTTTTTCTAAATATGTTAAATTTCAAGATTACTAGAAATGCTTCCTCAAAAATACTTAACATTAATTTCACTTTTATAATTGTCACATATGTCTATTAAAGTATAAGGAAATTACATGCACTAAAATGTAAGAGATAAAGAAAAATATCTAATAAATATACTTGTTTCAGTGTAGAGTCGTTAAAGTATATAATGCAGTTATTTCATAGAATACCTAGTTATTCCATGAAATAACTGATCGTATCCGTTTAAGTGTGTAATATGTTAATAATTTGATTCACTTTGTTTGATGGTTAACAACGTTCTTTCGCACAGCAGTTGCCCGAAACTTGTCTGAACTGCCTATGCTGCGTGAATCGGTTTCTCTGCGTTCCGACATGCGCAGGTGTTTCACGCAGGACGTAGTCGACTGAAAAGTTTTGCATAAACCCAATGTTTCTTAGAAACGTACCATAAAATCATTTGTTACAACAAGGATTACTAAAATGACACTTGGAATTACAAAGAACGTTATTTCTAAAAGAAAAACATTTTTTGTTGACACACTGGGTTTTACACGAACATTCCATACTGTTAAACGAAACGTAAATGTACCTTATACTAAAAAGCGAGATATATGATATAGATTATTTTACAATTTAACGGGCTGCAGATCGTTATTCTATGAAATAACTAGTTAAACCATGAAATACAAGAGAGTTTTACACTTTAACGGACACGATCAGTTATTTCATGGAATAACTAGGTATTCTATAAAATAATGGATTTCATACTTTAACAGAGTCATTAGGTTATTTCGGAGCAGGAGTGACGAAAAATGAGCAACGCCCTCGCCGGGAATCGAACCACAGACCTCTCGGTTACGCATCCAGTGTGCTGACCACTACACCACGAAGGCATGCAAAGAAGGTGGGAGAAATACCAAAGTTTTTCGTAACAGAAAATGTGGAAAATAAACAAGTTTTAAGAAAAAAAAGTTTAATGTAATCCAAACACAAACAGAAGGAAAAGAAAATGTTGCCAAGTATGAATATAAATTTCGAAACTAAATTTGTTCTCGAACACTTAATAACAAATTGAAAGGTTCAAAATCATCCTTTGAATATCACCGAAAATATTCAAATGGAAAATTCTCATTTTAAAGTTATTTAGAGTTGTCTGTGTATCTTTAGACATCAGCTTCCGGTTTCTTAAACAGAAACATCTGGTTCACGGCGTAGAACAAGAACAATATAATTCTGCTTCTAACGACCGTAGAGAGAAAATAAAGTACTTTTCGAAGCATAATGTATAAGCTTTAAAAGGTAATAAAAGTTTTTGGAGAAAATTTCATCAAAATTTACGTTAGAACGAGTCGAATACCTTTTAAATTAGCATCGAAACTACCATAAGCAGTTTGGCAATTTTAGATTTAATATAGAAGGAATCCATAGAATGCATATTGCAATGTACAAGTAAACATTCTCAAAGATAATACATATTAAATCTGTCATCAAAATTGATTCTTGCATTGCTTTAGAGTTAGACGCTGGGAGCTTTTTCCTAGTATATATATCCTTTTGTAAACCTCTGTTTGCAACATTGCCTTTACGAAATTGATTTCGAAGTCCTTGTACATCTGACATTTTAAGGTATGGTTTGGCTGAAACGCCCTTTGGGTGGACTCAGGAGAAAGGTAAGTTATGGGAAAGCATGTGAATAATTATATCTTTGAATATCTTTTTTCTATAGTACCCAGTGGGAAAGCAGGACAATTGTATGAGAAAATATTTCCTGGTTACGCCCTTAGGATCGGTGACACATCGAACAACATAAAAGTTTCTCAAACATATTGAGAATCTGGTAGCTAAACCTTTCTCTGAACTTATTCCTTATTAATTCATTTTATGTGGGCTCAAAAAGTTTTATAAAAGGTAAGATGGAATTTTGAAGTAAGAAAACTGTCCTAGATGAGACTCTTTAAAGACATAATTAGTCAAAGAATTAAGGGAAACTCGCAATAAAAGTTATCCGCGTAAGTACTAAAACATTTTTGAATTAACAGTGCTAGATAAAATAATAAATAATTTAAAATTATTTTCCTTTCAAAAAAGAAATAATTATCAAAATAAACTGAAAATAAGAAATGGATAATTGAGTATATCACAATTAGTGTACTGACAATTAAGATGATTTAGAATTCTTACTTAACTACGGAATGTTTTAAAAAATTCTCCTTTGTTTTGTTACAGTTCTTCTCCATTACTTTAACAAGCAGAGTTTTAAGCTTGTAAAAGCCTCATGATCTTAGATACTAACAGAATACTCTTGATTGGAAGCCAAGTTTATTGGAAAACTTGATCTCGGACGGCAAACTCTATATATTAGGAATTACAGAGCTAATTGAATGTAGGTCTTCTAGAGTTTCAGGGCTGTCATTAAGGTAATGAGATATTCCCTTATTTTTTCAAATACTTCTCATATTTTTTATAAGGTAATCTTTACTTTCCGTCTTCTTAAATAAGGTTTCCTGTCCTCATATATATATAATCTCGCACATGGTACATTGTAATTAAAAACATGTTTACAATTATAATTTCGATTATAATACTGAACGTGTTTTTATTTTTTTGTAAACCCTGAGGATATATTTTTCAGACCCTGAGGATACATTTTGAAACGAAAATGTCACATTTTAAATCCTTTTCTCTTGACTGAAAATCATACTGGATTGCAAAACCCCTGATAATTTGCTTCTTATTCGCGGAAGGGCTTGCCTATTGGATTTTATGGTTTTCTCCATCTATTATCATATACAATGCATTATACTTATCGGATTGACAATAAAATGATTTCGTTTCTTTAATGTGAAATAAGACTCAATTAAGCAAAAAATGAACTTAAATCAGTCAACTTGTAAGGTTTTAGTTAAACTAACCAAGTTTATTTTAATTTAAATCTTTTCTATCTCCTCTCTGCTTCAACTTCCTGTCAGAAGAAGCGCGCGTTTTTAGCTTATGCTAATTTTGAAGTTCAGCCAAGCACTATTTAAGCCAGAGGTAGAAACCTCTCGGTGTGTGAGAGCTTTGCCTCAGATCACGGTCACGCTGCTCAACGTTCGCCTGACCAGCTAGCAGTTTAAATTTATAAGCCATAGTGCTTATTAAGTGATTGCATTGTAAAACAATTTGAAGTGCGTTAGTATTTAGTATATCTTGCTACGCACCCTTTTAGATAGAGGCCAACTTCCGCGAATTGCTCTGCGAAGCAAAGTTTGCTTTAATTTCTATTTTAGGTTTAGTATTTAAATTTATTTGACTGTTAAGTTCGACCCAAGTGTGGTCTTTTACTTTCTGTATCTCTCCCGAATTGGGAAGTTTGTAACTTAATAGTGCTTTAATAAAAGAGGATTTCAAATCCCTTCACGTGCAGTTATTATCCAGCCCAGCAGTTACATCAGAACATAGCGTACCTTCCGCTCCCTGTTCCAGTTCAGGACTTAGAACTTGAGGATAAGAACCCGATTACAGACTGTACTTATGTTTCCAAAAATGATGCACAGAACACTAAGTCCTGATAACCAGAAGAGACAGAGTCTTGGATTTGTCGCCATAAGGCTTGCGCGCAAAGATTTCCTCTTTCTAGTGAAAGTTCGCCTTCATAGGCAATTGCAATTTCTAGTTCTTACTCATGAAATTCACATTATTGCATTTCACTGAGAGTTAGGCTTCCTTCGCCGTCCTACTTAAGGTTAAGCTTAGGTATTTGAATTGTTAGCACACTTTATTTCATATTATTTTAGTTCAGCCCAAGTAGTGGCTTACTCAAGTTGGAGAGTTGTAATTATTTGAATTAAAGGGTCCTTTAAACCCTCCTTCTGACTTTGTAGTTCTTCAACACTAAAGGACATAGCCTAGATTTGCTCACTGTCCTCCACGTAGGGTTTCACAGCGTAGGTTTAGCATGAAGATTAAGAGATTACACTTAAACCCTGCAAGTCTATGTGATAACAGGAGCCCTAACAAAGGGTCAATGGGAACAATTTCGACCCTTTATAACCCGGCATGGAGTGGTGGGATTTCGATGCGGTTTGGTTTTTAATGAATAAAAAATGTCTTGCGATTTTTCGATAAAAACTTTGGGGGTCACAAAGAGAGGGCGTCCTCAGGCCCCCACTTTAGAAAACCGAAAAATCAAATCTGAAGATCTGCCAATTCGATTTTCACCAGAATTGATACGTATAGACGGTGGGCCAAGAGATCTCGAGCGGCGCAAGAAAGAAGTCTCTAAGTCGCCCAGGGGTGCCGTGCCACGGTTCCCAAAGTTAGGGGTCAAAAAAATTCACCCACTTAAAAAATATATACCACTACCGTGGTCCACTCCTCGAGCGCTATCAACAAATTATAAATTTTTTTTCTCTAGGCTTATATCGACACCCGTCACGTATAGTTGAAAATTGCCATAATGCTAAAACTATGGAGGGGTGTTTTGAAAATAGCGTAAAAGGAGAAATTTTTTCTAATGAAGATACAGCGACGAAAGTGTGGCCATCGACAGACCACCCACCCCGGGGATAGTTTTGCAGTAGAAGCGGTTTGCATCTATTTCCATTAGGATCCCCGTTACGCACACGTGACTTTTCCAATGCTAAGTCTAAGTAGTGGGGGGAGCCTTAACATAGGGTCCATGGGAAAAATTTCGAACCCTTTGAATCCGGCCGGTGGTCGTCCGATTTCAATGTGGTTTGTTTTTTTATGAATGAAAACGTTTTTGCGATTTTTCCAAAAAAAACATTTGGGATCACCATGGGGGTTCCCCTGAGGTCCCCCACCCCAAAATACCGAAAAATCAGATCTCAGGATCTGCGATTCGATTTTCACCACAATTTATGTGTATAGACGGTTGGGCAAGAGCTCTCGAAACGCGCAAGAAGCAAGTCTCTAGGTCGCCCAGGGGGTGCGTGGCAGGGGTCGAAATTTGGTGGTAAACAAATTTCACCCACTTAAAAAATAAATACGAGCACGGTGGTCCTCTCCTCGAGTGCTATCACCAAAATATAAAATTTTCGTCCCTTGTCCGAAATCGACCCCCGTTACGTATAGTTGAAAATTGACATAAAGCTAAGTCCTCTGAAAAGGGTGTAAAATGGGAATATTTTTTGTAATGAAGATACAGCGATGAAAGTTCGGCCATCGACAGACCCCCTGGGGATACGCTTGCATTAGAAGCGGTTTGCATCTCCCTCAATTAGACTGCCTTTACGCACACATGACTTTTTCGATGCTAAGTCTACGTAATGGAGGGAGCCTTAACATAGTGTCAATTGGAAAAATTTCGACAGCTTGGTAGTCCTTTTTCGATGCGGTTAGGTTTTCTTATGAATCAAAAATATTTTGCGATTCTTCCATAAGAAAAATTTCGGAATCGCCATGGGGGGTTCCCCTGAGGCCCCCCACACCAAAAAACCGAAAAATGAGATCTCATGATCTGGCGATTCCATTTTCGCCAAAATTTATGCGTATAGACGGTGGGCCAAGAGCTATCGAACTGCGCAACAAGGAAGTTTGTAGGTCACGCAAAGGGTTCATGGCAGAAGTCGAAATTTGGGGGTCAAGGAAAAATCCCACACTTAAAAAATAAATACCACCACGGTTTTTCTCTCCTCGACCACTATCACCAAAATATAAAATTTTTGTCACTAGTCCAAAATCGACCCCCGTTACGTATAGTTGAAAATTGCCATAATGCTAAGTTATTTCAGGGGTTCTGAAAATAGTGTAAAAGGGGAAAATTTTTTTTAATCAAGATACGTCAATGAAAGTGCGGCCATAGACAGACCCCTCGGGAATACGTTTGCAGTAGAAGTGGTTTGCATCTGTCTCTATTACAACCGCCGTACGCATACATGACTTTTCCAATGCTAAGAGTATGTGATGGGGGGAGCCTTAACATAGTTGAATGGGAAAAATTTCGGCCCCTTATATCCCGGCCTGCGGTGGTCCGATTTTGATGTGGTTTCGTTTCTTATGAATGAAATTTTTTTTTCCAATTTTTTCATTAAAAAAAATTGGGGTTCACCATGGGTCCCCTTTAGAAAACCCACCCCAAAAACCGAAAAATTAGATCTCACGATCTGGCGATTCGATTTTCGCCAAAAGTTATGCGTATAGATGGTGGGCCAAGAGCTGTCGAACCGCGCAAGAAGGAAGTCTCTAGGTCGCCCAGGGGATCCGTGGCAGGGGTCCAAATTTGGAGGTCAAAAGATATTTCACCCACTTATAAAATATATACCATCACGGTCTTCCTCTCCTCGAGCGCTATCACCAAAATACAAAATTTTTGTCCATAGTCCAAAATCGAACCCCATTACGTACACTTGAATATAGCCATAAAGCTAAGTCTGCGAGAGTGGATCTGAATATATTGTGAAAGGGGAAAAATTTACTAATGAAGGTATAGCGATGAAAACGCGGCCAACGACAGCCGGGATACGCTTGCCCCCGGGGATACGCTTGCAGTAGAAGCGGTTTGCATCTATCTCGATTAGAACCGCCGTTACGCGCACTTGACTTTTCCAATGCTATGTCTAAGTAATGGGGGGAGCCTTAGCATAGGGTCCATGGGAAAAATTTCGAACCCTTTGTATCCGGCCAGTGGTGGTCCGATTTCAATGTGGTTTGTTTTTTTATGAATGAAAACGTTTTTGCGATTTTTCAAAAAAAAGATTTGGGATCACCATGGGGTTTCCTCTGAGGTCCCCCACCCCAAAATACCGAAAAATCCGATTTCAGGATCTGCCGATTCGATTTTCACCAAAATTTATGTTTACCTATACCTATGTAATGTTTACCTATACATATGTACACTCAAGTCCATAAATTAAGGATAACGCAAAATCAGGCAAAGGAAGAGTTAGAAGCAAAACAAATTTGACTTATTTGTAAAGCTTATTTATTAAACAAAAGGTAAAGAGCAAAAAAAGATGCTATATGTTTGGTATTATTAAACAAATTAGCGATTTTTGTCTTCCTGGAGCAAATTACAAAAAAACCTATTTACAAAAAACCAATATTACATGGTTGGTATGATTGTTAATACATTGTATGTCTCCCAGGCGATGCAATACAGTCCGTACAACGCCTAGGCATGCTGAGTATCAAATTATCGATCTGATCTTGGGAGATATTACACCACTCAAAAAGCAAATAGTTCCGGTAGACATGTAGTAGAAGGTTGACGGGCTGCAACTCGTCGGCCAAGCATGTCCGACACGTGCTCTACCGGATTCAAGTC
>KK122527.1:0-36340 GCA_000611955.2 Stegodyphus mimosarum
CCCCCCCCCCCATTGGCGAACATTCAAATAGTAATTACTTCACAATCTTCTGCACCTGATTAGAGACGTAATATACTTCTACACTAAATTTTGTTTAATGGTTTATTTAGCCTATAACAAACACACAAAGACATACATCTAAATGAAAGAATACCTTTGTAAAGGTTTGGTTTGGTTTGGTTATTTATTATTGGTAAGGCTTTTATTTTACTTATGGCAAAGTGCACGAAGGCTATCTGCCTAAGGGGAAGGATACCTTTGTGGAGGACTTTCTAAGGGAAACTGGTTCGCACCCGCGTTACAAAAAGGAGAAACCATAAAAATGGTCTTGTAGTTAGTGCGTTCGCCTGGAATCGAATGCAGGTCGAATTCCTAGTGTTCAACGATTTTGCTGCTCGGTTGCTGGTGTGCTTTGTGGAGGAAGCTTTAAAGGAAAACGGCTTGTATTCACGCTACACATGAAGAAAGCCGAAAAAGCACCCATGCAGCCAGCCTATTCAATAAGATCTGAACCCGGGTCGAATTACTAGCTTTTTAGCATTTTTTTAGTTCGTTGTACGAGCGGGGCATCTTCCCTAAAGAAGGCCACTTAGAAATTATTGAAGTTTAAAGAATAATTTTACACTTCCTTTATGACATACCAGATAAACTTAAGAACCTTATGTGAATTATTATGAGCTTTATGTAATGTTTTGTGAAATTTTACCTATCTAAATAATAAAGCGCACACCGTCCAGACGGTATAGTGTTTAGGGGAGCCTACTGCTGTACCGAAGACCCGAGTACAAATCCCAAGTAAGGCTTCGATGTTTATAAATGTATAATGTCCTTGCGGCATGGAGGCACTCTGGATATATGGAGAGTCGAAAGTCCTCTCGAGAGGTTGATAGTAGGATAAGAGGGGTTGGAGACTTCGGACTCGTTATCTCGGAGTGCTTTTCATCAAAATTTGGGGGGTGGAACTGTGCGAAATCGTACTATCACCTGTATCTTGCCAACACCTACAATCTTGCTCTCCTTACCACGATGAATTTTGAGAACTTATTCTGACGTTACTGTCAGAGAAGTGAGATAAGTCACACACACTCTGCTTAACACACACTTAAATGGTTGTTCACTGAAACCTATCTCAAGGGCATTGACTAATTTAATAATTTACTTTTTGACTATGCATTTCAGTTTTAAAGGTATTTCTATAGTTTTAATTAATTACATAATTTATGAATTAAAGTTTTCAGCGAATTATATATTTACTTTTGCGCGAGAATACCAAGGAATAAATATAAAGGGTCCGAGATTAATATCTTCTGACCGTAATTTATCACGAGTAAAAATTATTTCAGACTTAGTCTAGAAACCGCCTTTAATAAAGCTTATGAGCAAACCATCTTTCATTTTCACATTTCCTTTAGTTATCCAGCATAAAATGAATCTAATCCAGCTAACACAGGAAGGAATGTGCATGGTTACTTTCAGCACTTCCTTGATCAACGCTACCATCTTCGTATTCGATGACCTCATCAATCTTTTTATGGCGGAGACATGAAAGTGAGGTGGGATTTTAGAAAGAAAAACATGGCCAACAACCCTTCTCATTCCCACACATCTAATGGTGAACGTAAGAATAAAGAAATACGCAAAGCAAAATAAAAAGAAACTGAGTCCTAAATAAAGTCAGAAACATAAAAAACAAGAGGGAATTCAATGAAAGAGGAGGGTAACATTCTCCACTGCGCTGTTATTGTAACTCAACCTGACAATAGCGGGGAATGAGAGAGCACTTGGAGAATCTAGAGATGAGCTTTTGGATGATCGTTGCTGTTTTTCCGACTGTACTTTTCTGTAATTTGTGTTTTAGTTGTACTTTATATTTTGAGTATATTCATTCATACTGCAGATTTGAATTTCGCTTTCATCAAAAGGCAGAATCTTCATAATATTCTTGCGAATTTTGTATATGCGTAAATAATTTTACTGAAATTATATATAAAATTGTAGTATCTTTTGTATAATGTAATCTGAAAAGTCTGAAGAGACGAAGCTGTAGCGAAAACAATAAGATTATAGGGGCAAGTCCTATTCAAGAATGAAGTAAATGGTTATCTCACTATATTGGCGAGATGTCGCCAAGCTGACGGTGGTTTTTGGCGACTAATTTTGTCTCCAAATTTGGCAAGAAACTCGCCGAGCTTGGCGAGCATTCGGCGATATTTCAGTCCGATCATGTATAACTGTAATTGATCCATAATGTAATTTTAACCGTATCTTTATATGTAACCTTAAAAGGTACTTCTCCCGCCTTCTTCGCATGCCTTCGTGGTGTAGTGATCAGCGCGTTCGACGCGTAACCGAAAGATCCGTGGTTCGATTCTTGGCGATGACGTTGCTCATTTTTCACATCTTCTGCTTACCTAATATCTAATCATCTTCTGCTTATGTACAACCTTATATGCATATCCTTATATGTATATCCTTATATGTTACCTTATATATATATATCTTTATATGTACTCTTATATGTAACTTTAACCATATATGCCTTCCAGTAATTTCGAGAGGTGAAAGCTACTAGAGATATCTTGGCGGACAGGGATAAACTATACAAGCCGGAGATAGCATCAATTCTCAGTTGCTAGTACAGAGGTCACTTCAAAGTATTAAGTCCACTTCGGAGTTGCTAGTTCAGAGCTCACTTTGGGGTAATATCGAGGGAGCTTCGCCTTTTATATGCGTTTTGCAAGGTGTTCTGTTTAACTTTCTTAGTAGTTTAAAGTGGTAATTACTTAATGTGCTCCATCGTACTGAGAAGAGCTGTATGAGCCCTTTTTGGAAAGTTCTAGAATTGTAAAAGGTTCCTTTGTGAAAATAAATTTCATCAAGCTGTAGAGACATTAGGTACTTTTTAAAGCAGAAGAGATGAAAATTAAGCAATGCCCTCGCCGGGACTCGAGCCTCTCAAATACGCGCCGAGTGTCCTGACCACTACACCACGAAGGCATGCTAAGAAGGCGGGAGAAAACCCCTATCAAGCTATTTTGGATTCTACGTGCATTCAATCCATAACGAACCCATACGCATGCAACACTATAAAAGTAATTTTTTTAATCATGTGCAATGAGGTATATGTAATTTGAATGAACGTAGATGTTATCTTTCTTATATTTCTAGCCTTGCTCCAGATGGCATTCAGCTGAATCATACAATGTGGAACTTGCATTACTAATTGCAATATAAAAGACATAAATATGTATTATTAGCAGCGCATGCAATATTAAAAAAGCATTTATAACTGTATATGCTTTATCGATACTAAATGTAATATAGTATTATAATGTATTATTTTAGATTACATACGCTATCAAAGACTGTAGGTTAGATTTTTGTTTCGACTGTCTTCCTGATTAAAAGCTTCTTAAGAAAAGTGATATACGAAATGCAATACTAACTAGTACATTGATCTATTGGTTACACGAACTATTATTAACTTAGTATAAATTTTACGAACTGAATATAAACATAATATCAGAAAAACCTAACTTAAATCTTGATTCCTTTTGGTTGGCTTACATTTAGAGGATCACAGCAAGCAAATCATTGTCGGTAATCTAATACAAGCAACAACAACAACAACAACAAAATCTGAAATGTTTCAGATTTTAAATTACGTCCAAAGGGATGTTTATTTAACATTTTGTGTGTTATCTTTATTTGTTAAATACCATGTTCTTCGCACTTAAACCATAAAATTCAGTTCAACAGCAATAATAATCAGTTCAACAGCAATATCGCAAAATAATTTTAAATTGAGCATATCTTTAGAAATTTCGGTACACGCTCTCACGCGCTGGAGATAAAAATGTTTTTCTGTACAACGTTGGTATTGCTGGCTTTGAAATCTTTGAGTTTGTTAATGAAAAATTCGTTAAAGGTTTAGAGAATATTGTTTCGAATTTCACATTTATTTGGCTATTTATTTAGAACTGTAATTAAAATTCCTTTTTATTTTCCCGTGCAACGCACGCAGACGATTTTTGAAGAGAAAGCTACGTCAAAAAAGAAAAAAAACATGCATACATTTATGCAGATTTTTCATTTTTTTAAATTTAATGCAGAGCGATAACATTTAGTGGCAACAATTTGAAAAGTGATACGCCGTTTTTGTGTTTCCGACGCAAAATCGCAAAACGCAAGTAATAGTCCTTCGGGACTAAATCCCTTTGGACTAAAAAAGAAAGAAAGAAAAAAAAGAAGAAGAAAAAGAAAAAAAGAAGAAAAAGAAAAAAGAAAGAAAGAAAAAGTAAAAAAGAAAGAAAAAGAAAAAAAGGAAAAAAGAAAAAGAAAAAAAGAAAAAAATAAAAAAAATTGAAAGCTTTCAGAATTTACATTACATCCAAAGGGTCTTATATAAGACCCAAAGAGTACATATATTACATATAAGGGTATCTAAAGCTTTGTGGGTTATCTTTATTAAATATCATGTTCTTCGCACTTTAACCATAAAACTCAGTTCAACAGCAATATCGCAAAATAATGTTGCGAAAAATTCGGCGGTTGCGCCTGTATGTAAGATTTCCGGCATAGCACTAGGGTTGCCATAAAATAGTGTATGGTAGGGTTGCCAGATTGGCAACTTTATCGCCCATTTGGCGACCAAATGGGCGATATCCCATGGTCCAATCGGAAGCTTCTAGAATAACTTCCTGTCGAGATATTTCTCGAAACGTGTGGAACCTAAGGAAAAGCTATATAAACCCGTGCGTTTCTGAGAGGCGTTGTTGTGAAAATTGTGAGAATAGCTGCTTACTGTTAGTGCTAAGCTACGCGAGAGTTTTGTGAACGGAAAGCGATCGAGATAGTGCTTTGCCGTGAAGCTATCTTTACAGTATAGCTTGACAGTGTATTGGTGATTGTTCCACGGTGTTTATTATAAGATTAGTGTTGCCGTGAAGCTACCTTTACAGTTACAGCCTGAAGCTGTGTTGCTGATTGTTTCAGCGTATTTATTGTAGACTTTCGACGCTTTTAAAGGTAATTTTGGAACTGTGCTGTAAATAGTGATTCTTGTAAATAAATTGTGCTTTTTATTGTTCTGCATCGTGTTTTCATCGGATACTCTCAAATCCACGAACCCGTAGAACGCAACAATAATTTTAAATTTAGCATATCTTTACCATTTCCGATACAGTCTCAGGCGATGGAGACAAAAATGTTTTTTTTTTTCGTACAGTGTTGCCATTTTTGCTTTGAAATCGTTGAGTTTGTTAATCAAAAATTCGTTAGAGTTTTACAAAATATCAAATAGATAATAAAATAAATTCCAAATTCCAAATTTGGGCTTCCAGATGCCCATATTTGGGTGGAAATGTACGTTATTCAAAATTTGTGTTTCTAGGTACCTTTGTTTTTTCACAGTGCTAGAAACATATATCCATTTATGCAAATTATTCATTATTTAATTTCTTTAAATATAAATACAGGGCTTTAATATTTGGAGGCAACAATTTAAAAAGGGAACCGACATTTATAGTGAACCAACGCAAAATGCCAAATAGAAATTATTAGTACTTCAGACCAAATTGCCCCTTTGGACTAAAAAGCGCAAAATAGAGGTACTCGTCCAACCTAAGCTTCTAAATGCTCTAACGCTCTTCGCTGACTTTAAAACTTGAATTTTACTGATATTTTACACTATTCAGCATTCTGGTGAGGAAAATCAAAAATATAAGACTGTAAAACAAAAAACTTCGTCGCTGATTGGTTAATGAAAATAAAACGTGCTAAAGACTATCCAAAAATAATTTTTGCACCTTTTTAGCAATGTTAACAGCGAAATTATTAAAGAATCTGCATCTTAATTGAATATTTTGTGTTTGAATCTGCATTGCCAGTTTGAACGTATAGGAAAGTTTATAGGCATTCTCTTGATTTGCAAATTATGCCCAAATATTAAATTTTGTAAAATTTGGTGCGAAATTTACGGAGAAATTCCCAAATTTAATTTGGCAAACTTTTTTCAGTTTGTGCCAAGAATAATTCACTTGGCGAACTTCTTAATACATGGCAACCTACTTTCCAATACCTTTCATTGTGCAGGAGAGGAAAAAAATATGCCAAATTTCAAAATGCGCCAATATATAAATTCACTTATATCTTCGGAAATTTTGAATAAAAAGCTCTAATGTTTTGCAAGTGTGCTTAGAAATACATCTACATTAAGGTGATAGTGAAAATTTTATAGGTTATAATTCAAAACGTTTTTCGAAAAATTTATAAAAATTATTTAAAAATGCAAATTTTAAAAATAAATCATTAAAAAGGGGTGAATTTTATTTGGAATGGACCTAAATTTCGAACTGTGTAAGAAGGATTCAAATAAGTTTCATAAAAAAGTGTTGTTAATAAATACATACCAAACTGAATCAACATTGAGAAGCTAAAATTTTGAGAGCTAATTTTTTAAAAACTACTCCTACGACTTTTACAAAGCTTGACAGTTTGGCATAATTTGAGTCGTAGAATCGAACTATGGAAATACATTGGCATGTCATTTCGGAAAAAGTTCGATTTTGTGTCAAAATACCTATATTAGAACAATGCTATATATAAATCTAATACATATCCTAAGTCGCGCTTTCGAGACATGAGAAACGCAAGTTGAATTTCGTCAATCGGCTCAGTAAAACGATAGATATAGAATTGTCCCCCCTTTTTTTTTCGCAGTGTTCTATGATTAAACCTATATTAAATCTGAAGCAGACAACTTCTTTAAAATAACACATATCAGTTTCTTCTGAATTTTACCAAACAATTCTTTTGCGATTAAATACTATGACAGAAATTCTTAGGGAAGAGAATCATTTTATCGCAGACTTTCAGACAACAACTTCAAAACAAACCGTTTTTATTTTGTCTTATCGCTACTAGAGTGGGAGACATATCTCGTAAGATATATTGTCTGAGATTACTTTTTATGCCAACTTTTTCCGAAAAAAACAAACAGACGAAAACCGATGGCCACTTAATGGCTTTTTCGCAACTGACTCCCTCACCAGTACGGTCATAATCCCATCATTTGAGTCATGATCAAGTTATATTTTATGTTCCAGTTATGGCTGACTTTGTCGCTTGATACCAGACAAGAAAAAGGAATTAGCCCAAAAGTCGCTGCAGTATTCTACTAGTTAGAGCTGTTTACTGATTGGTCGGATATAATAAGTTCCGGAATTCTGCCTGTCTTCCCTGAAGCAAAATGTGTTTTCTCTCCTCAAAACTGTACTTCCAGACGATAAGACGTTTAGTTTGAGCACTAAGCTACT
Source organism: Stegodyphus mimosarum (assembly GCA_000611955.2). Lineage (NCBI taxonomy): Eukaryota > Metazoa > Arthropoda > Arachnida > Araneae > Eresidae > Stegodyphus > Stegodyphus mimosarum. Next base: position 7,317 of record KK122527.1, read on the forward strand.
TTTATATAAAGAGTTTTTCACCAGATGAGGCCTGTTAAATACCTATACAATAATAAAACTTTGTTGAAAAAAATTATGATATAATAAAAGCTGATAAAAATAGAGTTCTTTTTCATTTTGTAAGAGGCCATATTCTTATATTGCATGAAAAGAAATTGTGCTCACTTAAGATTTGGTTTGTTATTATTTTTTTATTGAAAAATTGTAACTGTAATTTAATTTTGTTGATTAAATTGCAGTTATAATGTTTGATCAGTATGCAGTTTGGTTTGCTTTTATATTTTATGAAAGTATTTCTTTGAAATTTTCTGAAAGTAAACTCAAACAATCAATATTTGAAGCTCAGTTAATTAGTCTAAAACAGGTTATTTGGAAGTTCAAAAGATTTATTCAAAAGGAAATATCAAATTTTCTGCTTAAATTTCAAATTTAGTTTAAAAACCGTAAACAAATGTTTGTGCAAGTTGTATTAATTAGATAATAACTCTCAAAATGTATGAAATTGATGAAAGATATTTCAATATTGGAATAAAGACTAAGATTGTTTTATAAATTCTATCTGGCTACAGTATGGGAATTTAAAATATAACGTGGAAATGCTTCACATTTTATGAAAGAATTAATGAAAGATTTATAAGTTATTTCTACCGCCCTCTTAGTGGTGCAACGGTCAAGCACACTCGGCGCGTATTGGAGAGGTCCGTGGTTCGAGTCCCGGCAAGAACACTGCTCATTTTTCACATCTCTTACTTCGAAATAACCTATTATCTCTACAGTGGCGCCCGAACTAAAAGGGCGATGGATGATGATTCTGCACCACCAGGATTTGGCAACTGGTTTCCCTAATCCCCAGTCCCTTTAAAAGGGGGAGCATATAAGGTATTTCTTCCGCCTTTTTAGCATGCCTTCGTGGTGTAGTGGTCAGCACGCTCGATGCGTATTCGAGAGGTCTGTGGTTTGAATCCCGGTGAGAACATTGCCCATTTTTCATGTCACCTACTTCCAAATAACCTAATGTCTCTACACTGGCTCCCAAACTAAACAAAAAGGTGGTAGATGATGATTCTTTGCCACCAGGATTTGGTGGTTGGGTCCCTCATCCCCAGTCGCCTTTTAAAAGGGGGAGTATATAAGGTATTTCTCCCGCTTTCTTAACGTGCCTCCGTGGTGTAATGGTCAAACACACTCGGCGCGTATTCGAAAAGTTCGCGGTTCGAGTCCTGGCAAGGACGTTGATCATTTTTGACAACTCTTACTTCTAAATAACCTAATGTGTTTACAGTGGCGCTCGAACTAAAACTGGTGTTCAATGATGATTCTCCACCACTAGGATTTAGCCATAAGGTCCCCTAATCCTCAGTCGCTGTTTAAAAGAGGGCGTATATAAGGTATTTCTCTCGCCTTCGTAGAGTAGTGGTCAGCAGTCTCGAGGCGTATTCGAGAAGTCTGTGGCTCGAATCCCGGCGAGGGTATTGCTCTTTTTTCATCTCTCCTGATTAAAAAAATCCTAATGACTCTATAGTTTAATGTTTTATAAACTCCAACAAACATTATTTGAAGCTCAGTTAGTTAGTCTAAAGTAATTAATTTAGAAATTTAAAACATTTATTCAAATGGAACTATAAAATTTCATGCTTTACGAATCATAATAGAGCATTTGTGAAAGTTGTTGCATTAATTAGATAATTACTCATCAAAATGCACGAAATTAATCAAAGATAAGTTGACATTTGAATAAAGACTGCAATTCGTTTAAAATTCTGTCTTCTAAAACATTATTTGAAGCTCAGTCAGTTAGCAATCCAGCTGTACAAGACCTGAACATTCCTGAAATACAAGAACAGATCTTAATGATTTCGCACAAATTCTTTATCCAAATTCAGAATTCACCATATAATGCTATTAAAAATCTCGCAAACTATGATCCAACAGAAGAAAATCTGGTTAAGCGACCACGTTCTATTCATCACAACTCAAAGTGGTGAAAGTGTACATATTGTAAATAGTACCCAGTATTTGAGTGCATTTCATATACTCAAGAATTCGTGATATGATTAACAATTTTTGTGTTGAGTTTTAAGTGTATTTTTATTATCTGGCAAAGCCAAATTACGGACTTTGTGAAGAGTAATTTGAAATAGCCTTATGGACTATTATTTTTCGTCTTGAAATCGCTTAACAGATTATCCTGCAACATGATTGGTCCATGTGACCCCCAAGCCCAAAAAAGGAATAATCAAATTCTATCTAATTAAACAAGAATTACGTAGCATAAAACTCACCTCTCCATAGTTATTAGATCATTATTATGTAGTAGATTGCAATACTATAGGCCTACAAGAGTTATTTACTCTTAAATTAATAAAACTTTGAGTAATACAGCAGTATTTATCAACGAACCAGAACGCGACCTCAGGTTACGTGATTTGATTCTGACTTACTCTCCGTATCTCATGTTCATTTCAGTCACTCAATTCCTCACTGCAAATAGCACGCACCCAGCACCTGCTCAAAAATTTTTCGAATGTTTCTACATCTACAAAAGTATATCAATTTATAATTTCATGACTGCCTTCCTGTATGACTTTGCCACATAGACCATTCTTTCGCCTAAGGGCGCGGTGCTAAGCACCTCTGATTTATCTAAACAAAAGTGAGCGGCCTCCGGCCTTACTTGATATATAGGTTAAAACTCATTAGTAGTTGACACCTTGAACCGAAAGTACTATCTTGATCTTGAGATAGTTAGCATAAAACAATTAATTCTAAAGTTTAAAAGACTTATTAAAATGGAACTGTAAAATCTCCTGCTTAACCTTCAACTTTAATAACCATAATCGAGTATTTGTGAAAGTTGTTGTATTTATTAGATAATGCTTTCTCAAAATGCACGAAATTAATCAAAGACAAGTTAACATTCGAATAAATAAAAACTACTTTTTTTTTAATTCAGTCTTTAAAATCATTATTTGAAGCTTAGTTAGTTAGTTTAAAACAATGGATTTGGAAATATAAAACAGTTATTTAAAAGGAAATATAAAATTTCATGCTTTAACTTTAGTTTCCCAACCATAATTACGTATTTGTGGAAATTGTTGTATTAATTAGATAATGACTCTTCAAAATGCAGGAAATTAATCAAAGCTATGTTAATATTCGAATAAAGAATACGATTGTTTTTTAAAATTCAATCTGGCAACAGTTTGGAAATTAAAATGCGATCTCGAATATGAACTAAATTTTTTCAGATTATTCATATATTGCTTAAGCATATCAGCTGTAATGAAAAATAATTTAATAAAAACAAACTGAACTCCAGAAAGGATTGCTATTTTTTACAGCGTTACAGAAACGGTAATTCTCTCAAAATAACTTCTTATCTAAAAGCCGAAATATAAAGCATTTGGAACATGCGGAAGCAAAAATATTTATTGTCTTACCACGCAAGAAACACATCTTATCAATGACAGACTTAGAGGTAAAGTTTTATTTAAAAAAATCTGATGTATACACTACATGACTTCCTTGTACGGAATATTAAATTATACGCATTTTGCATTTCATTTAAACTTATTGGATGGATTTAAATCTACTTCGTCAATAGGACATAACCCACAATAGAATTAATTCGCTGTTTAAAATCCACTATATTTGTATACCATAGAGACACTCTGGCGCTATGTTCACTTCACAGCGTTACATCTCATTCATTTTATAATTCAGAATGCACAAAAATTATGTATATCATCTGAAAAATTATATAATCGTTGCCACATGTTCTATTCAAATACTATAAAAAATTCTAAAACGATGTATAAAAGAAATTAAGCAAACAAAAAGAAATAAACAGTTTTTCACAGACGATTCAGTAATTCTCATTCAATTAATTCAGTTCTCACTTCGCCACAAGGCAAAAATACATTAAAAACTTAAAATGTCTATATTAAAAATTCCGAAGTAAATCTTAAACACTTATTTCCTCGAATAAATTTCAGAATGGATTAAGCATAATTTAATTCGCGATAATAAAAGAACGCATTATCTTCGTTGTTATGAAGCTTAGTTTCTCTAGATTGGCAACAAATCCACTATTCTGATAAATTTTAAATGTAAACAAATATGGCCGCTACGAGAAAAAGGATTAGGCTTAGCTGCACTTAAACAGCTTTTAAATTGTAGATCATTCTACAAACTTGCATGCAGATTAACTAAAGGCATAAAAACCTTGACCGGAACAACATAATTCAATCATTTTAAAGCAAAAAATGCACAATTTACCAACATATAAGAATAAAAACCTGAGCTCACGCAGAAGAGTAACAGAGTGGATATATGTATATATACTTTTGATGCGGCCGAATTGCAACTAAAATAGGAGGTGCACGTCTACATTTTATAGCAGTCCTATATACAGAATTTTAAAGTTCTGAGGCTACTCGTTTTTGAGGTATGCGAGATATATACCTACATACGCACAGACGCCACGAAAAAAATCTCTTCAGAATCCATTTTACATCAGTTTTATAAATTTTTTGGGGGAAAATAGTCCTTTATTCTGGCTTTACGTACTCATGTCACTCAAAAAACATCGTTAAACTGCATTCGATAGCTGTCAGAGTAGATATTTTCATTGAAATATTATTTTTTCGCGATTACAACACTTCCTTTTTACTTCGTACAAGAAAGTAAAAATACAATGACATTTAAATTTGCCTGCAGAATCAAGTTCCGCTTGACAATATGAATTTAAATCGTTAAAACATTAATTAATTTACGCATTTAGAAGTTTACGAGAACATCGGATTCTTCAAGACGAAAATTGTTTCTTCTTACCAAATAACCAACCATTAAAAAACATTCTTCGAGCAATTTTGCTTGAGCCACTAACGCGAGATTAATGTGAAATACATTGCCCCGAGGAGACAGAATCATAACCAGTCTTAAATTGAGTCTAAATATCTAAGCGTTTTGTAGCGTGCCACGATGCCCTGATGACAGTTATCAATATTCTTTATAAATTCGGAATCCCGATTCTCGCAGTTCCCGTAGAAAGAAATAATTCACTTTTGTGGAAATATCATTATCTACATAATGTAGTCCTTCTTATACGAAGGACCCCCATCAGTTGTCTCAAGGTTATGACCCCTGAATACTCGAAGATAGACCCGGGTTTAATCGTAGGTGTAAGAGCTTGCTATATTTTTGGTTTTCGTAGTTTTTCCTGTGTGTAACGTGAGCAAGAGCTAGTTTCCCTTGGAAAGCCCTCCACGAAGGCACCTCTCGCCTTAGAGAGATAACTATTGTGTGATTTACCATGTCCAAATTACCTAGAACTTGAAAACCTCGTATGCGACGGAGCTTTGAGAGAACTGTGCAAGTCCTTGTAAAGCTTGTGGAATATAAGTACAGACATTAATTTTGATTTAGTACTGAGATACTTGCTTCCTATTCTGGAACATAAATTCATTCAGAGATTTAAGCGCCTTATATCTAACTCACGTGATATATCCATACGTCAATAAAGCAATATTTAATCTCCTATGATTGATTTCCAGGTTTGGTAAGTGAGAGGGCGGCTTAAAATTTCCCCGAGTGTTCTTTATACTGTATGCATGGATAGTATTGCAAATGATAGCTTCTTCCAGTAGCGATTTCGAGAGGCTTTTATTGATGGCAGAGTCTTCTCACCAGCAGCCGAGCGGTAAAGTCACTGAATACTGGTAGTTTGGTTCGAGGATCGAATCCCAGCGAAAGGGTTAGCTGTATGGGCATTTCCGTGGTTTTCTCCATTTGTAACGTGTTCATTATTGTTATTATTATTATTATTATTTATGCGTTCCGCCGTAAGGCACTACAAGTGAAGGAGAGATGCTTTCGTGGAGTACTTTCTAAGAGAAACTGGCTCGTATTAACACATTACACAAGAGTAAAACCACGAAAACGCCCATGCAGACAGCCCGTTCGCAGGATTCGAACCTCAGGCCGAACTATCAGTGTTCAGAGATTTACCGCTCGGCCACTGGTTGGCCTTGTAACGTGTATACAAGCCAGTTTATCTTAGAAAGACCTCCACGAAGGCATCCCTCCCTTTATGCAGATAGTCCTCGAGGGCTTTGCCATAATCAAATAAACCAAACCAAAAACTTGAACAATTAATTTTGTAGAATCTAAGCTCATTATAGAATCCAGACATTCCAACAATCGCTCCATCGCAACGACGGGAAGAATGTTCTCTGACTGATAAAAATATACTAAATCTATTCAGTTATAACGATGACTTTTTATAAAGCTTTTCTTTCTCCTTAGGATGAGACGGTTCATTGCAGTAAGTGTCAACTGTAACATGTAACAGGTTTCCTGCACAAGTATAAATCATTTTTCAGCATTACTTTTCTCACGGTTACTACCGTCGATGCGCCCTGTATTAGTTAAAGTTTCAGATGAACAGTTATCCCTTGATTCCTCCTCAAAACAAATCCCTTCTTACAGTTCATAATTATGTGGATCAACCTTCGTTATACATTTTTTTTGTTCAACTGCATGAATTTATAAATTCTTTCTGTTTTCTTCTAAACTGCATGAATGTGCTAAATCATATAGAAGCTATTTATTTGCCTTAAGAGAGACATTTTTCACAAAGGACTTCCTGAGAGGAGCTCCCATTTTGTCGGCATTAAAAATATGTTAATTTGCTTAAAACGTCACGTAATTTCGATTGCATATTGTGTAAGGTTTCCCTTAGCTTGCGTAACAAATTATTTTAAGTTTGATATCTTTCCTGAACTTCTCATTTTCACCTCGCATTTCCTAACCAGGATGCAAATTTAAAGTTGAGTGATAAGACTATAAAAACAGACGAAACTTGAAATTTATTCAGAGCATGATTTCGCTAGCCAGCTCACATTACTAGTTTGTCCTTGCTGGTGTTATGCTGAGTTGCTAATACGACCTTTGGCTATTTAATAAGTCTATCGTCGGGCAGGTGGTTAAGTCAGCCTAGTTAGCCTTAAACTAAATTGTTAATCCAGCTCTTCTATTTTTTTTAAATTCATTTTTACATTATTATAAAGTTCCACCGTTAAGTCGTTGGTGTTATTGTTAGTCGGAAGTGCGTGCATTTGTGTTAAGAGTTTGACGAAAAATAAATTGTTTGATTTACCCTTCTTTTGCACTGGTAATTACTCCCTCCTGGGCAAGAAGTCGCCATGTTTCCTCATAAGCTCACTTTAACTGTATGATAGCAAAAAATAGTTAGATCTTACAGTTGAAAATAGATCAATTTTAAGAAGGTTCATAATTTTTGTTTCGGTTAATAAACTTCGCTAATTTACAAAAATCATGCAAATTTTCCTAAAATGAAAAAGTAATTTTTCTTCTAACTTTTTATTTATCTTCCTTAAGTTTTCGTTTTCCAAATTCTTTCCTCTTTCTTGAATTTTGATATAAAACCTTCGTCCATGATTTTGAAGAAGACGCTCAGGTATTGTTACTTGTCAGATGTCTATTATAAAATCGCACTGACAGGCATTATGATTAATCACGAATGCGTGCCTGTACATAAAAGTTGTGATAGCTTGACATCCACTGGCTCGGCAAGCCTCATAATCTACTACTCATATCACTGACATTCTTGCCATAAAATGGCACGATTCATTTGACATTTAATTTGGCAATATTCGAAAAGTTCGACAGTTGGTTACCTTCATTATATCATTTTCAATCAGTTTTTCGTTCAAAATTTCGCGTTTATATTGATTATTTTCTTTGTGTCTATGTTCTTAGAGCATTTTCATACCTTGATAAAATTGTTAAAGGGAAGAAAACGGAAACACGTAAATTTAATAATTCACCAGGAAGTAGACGATTAAATCTACTAATTATAGAACCTACGAATATTAAATCTACGAATCAAGGAGTTATTTAACATTTTAATCTCGGGAATTATAATATGGAATTTTCATGACGCAAAATTTATTAATTATTTTATTATTTATTTACCTAATAAATAAAAAAAAGTTGAAAGGTTTCTGATTTTAACGGTCCCCCAAAAGGATTTGTTAAGGTTTTTGTAATCTCTCGCAGTCTACTCAGTCTGCTGTTGCACTCACTCCTGCTAACCCTTTCTTTGACTTTTTAGCTTTATTATTAAGCATCGTTTTCTTCAAACTTACGTTATATACAATTCAACAGAAGAATCACAGTTTTTTTCTAATTTAATTTAGAATTCTCGAGGCAGTGTTAAGCGCTAACATGAACTTTTATATTTGTTTGAATCATTTTTCAGTTTATCATATCATTATTCAGTTTTCTTAGTAGGATGACTAGAAAAAATGTTTTTTTGTCTTCTGATTATTAATGTTTTACGTGTTAACTTTATTTAATAAATATCACGATTTTCGTCCTTACGCCACATGAAATTCAACTCAACAGCAAACTCACCAGATATCTTTAGAATTTTCGATAAACAGTTTCGCTCGCTGGCGATGAAAACGTTTTATTCCGTACAGTGTTGCCACTACTCTCTTTCAAATCTTTGAGTTTGTTAAATTCGTTAACGTTTACCAGATATGAAACAGATAATAAATTAAATTCGAAATTCAAAACTCTGACTTCTAGGTGCGCATGCTCGGGTAGAGAACTACGTTATTCAAAGTTCAATGGCTGTAGGTACCGTCGTTTCTTCACATTGCGGAAAACATTCATACATTCACGCAGATTCTTCGTTATTTAATTTCTTTAAAAATAATACAGGGCGATAATATTTGGTGGCAACAATTTTAAAAGTAATGCGCCGGTTGCAGTTATTCAACGTAAAATTCCCTTTCGAAACTACCAGCCCATTTGGGATAACATCTCTTTTGTAGTAATAAACATAAAATAAATAAATATTTGTTTACGTATTATCAAGAACATCATCATCATTATCAGCATCAAGAACATCGAAGCTCATGCGGTTTTTATGCCTCGTGTTGCCAAGAACATGCAAACAGTCACAAAAAGTTTGGCTAAAGTATGGCCAAATGCCATGAAGCAAAATTCTGTCGAAGAAGTCGAAAATATTGATGATATAACGAACAAATCAATCTAAGGTATGGGTAACAATTAAAAGTGTTCCTTCGAAAAATAGATTAATCACGCTTTCAGAAAATGAAATTATTGAACGGACTCAAAGTGATAAAAGTTTGAGCTAATTGTGGAGGAGTTAAGTGACGATGTCATTATTCATAGTGAGTTGAAATATCGCAGGTAGGAAAAGAAATGAAGGACGATGAAGAAAAACAGTCAAACAAGATCGTTTGTCGTAAAGCTAATGCAGTGTTAAATACATTTATGTATTCTGCTGGACAATTCTGAAAAGCTAAAAAAATATATTACTGCCGGTATAATTTATATTTATATCCTGTGGAATAATTTTTTCTTTCCGTATGAATCAAGTGGGTATTCGATTTTTACTTGTGGAAAACTTCCTGCACTGGCAGTACGGTATTTCATCACATATTTTTCCTTTTCCTTAACTAATTTTATCGTCCAGAAATCGAAAGAGGGACATTGTGCGAGTGCTTTAATTTCCGAAGATAGCCAGTAAAGTAATAACATAACAAATGAAAAGTAGTCATGGATAAACTATAGGCAATTTCCAAATATTATTTTTTTAAATAAACCTAAATCCCAATAACTATGCGTAGCAGTGTTAGCATTACAATACCTGACGGATATTGAGCCCATGTCTGACGGTTATTGAGCAAGCAATGGCAACATTGTACGAAAAAAAAAATTTTATCTCCAGCGCGCGAGACTGTTTATCGAAAATTCTAAAAATAAGCTCATTTTAAAATTCTTTTCTTATATTGCTGTTGAATTGAATTTTATGTTTTAAGTGCGAAGAACATGGTATTTAATAAATAAAGGTAATCTACAAAACGTTATAAAGCCCCAGGGACACCTCACATGAACGAGTGTTCCCAAGAGGGATGGAAAGAAAGAGAATAGAGCTGACGAAAGACCAGCATTTAGGAAGATGGAAAATACCAGCTGTAGATAAGGCTACAATGAGCTGAAACGTAAATAACAGAAGTGAAGTCACATGTTTAAAAAGTTTGTCAAATGTGAGAAGAACACATGCCACATTCCGGTAGCTTAATGAAGAATTTTCCAAAAATACTTCTCAACTAATAAATGCTAGGGAAAATCCTTATTCAAAAATGCAAATATAAATTAAATGCTCTGAATAAAAATAAAAATAAATAAGGGAATGCAAATTACCTGTAAGCTACTCCCCAGAAAGAAAATCTACGTTCAAAAGACATAGAGGAAAATTATGCGAATACCTTACAAAATTTTAAAACCCAGAGCTACAAAAGCTGAAAATAGCGAGAAATATGGTATTGATTATTTCAAAGCAAACATTCATTAACTGAACTACGAATGCATTGATTTGTGAACAATTTTTTCTGCTTAAAATGATTTCAGAAATACTCTATACAATATTTTCATTGCTTAATATATTCAATAACGCGAAAAATATAGTTTTGGGATATTATGTAATTTTAGTGGGAAGCTTCCTGCATATTTAATAATTCGATATCGCTAAAGTCCTAGAACCTAGAAGCTGATAATATGCGAGGAATACGGTATTGATTATTTCAAAGCAAATATTCATTAATTGAATACACGAATGCCTTTTTCGCAATGTACTGTCAAGGGAAAGTTTTATGTCGGATATTTCCAGAAAAATTTACAGTCCCAATGACTTTGAGAGAGTGAAACATAGTATAAACAAAGCTACAAGATGTATTTGGAAAGACCACTGTATTCTTTCAGGAAAGGAAGACTGATACAGGTATTGCATATATACCTTTTAAATGTATTCCTGCAAATTCCCCTTACGTTTAACCTACAGGCTATTGGCTTTTGCTGCTTTGAAAAGAGCTCTTTCTAACCGCAAACCCATATGGATTGATGGACTATGTAAAGTAGCTTAAAAAATGTGTAAACACCCTGGGAATATTTATGCCCCATAAAAGAGTCTCAAAGTCACAAAACATCATGTTTTGTGCGTAATTCAAATTTGGTTTACACCCTGCCTCAAACGATTATCTTACGAAATGTAGAGCGTTATTTACAGCAAAATCGAACAGGAAATTACAAAATTTCATTTTTTTTTACTAAATACAATCTTCAACAACGTGTAATATTTATATCCTGTGAAACTAAGTTGCAATAAATACTTAAAAAAGTACCGTTTATTTCGGTTGGACTTACATCATCCATAAAAATGGCGATTAATCAGAAAGCCGGAACACAAGTAAGTTTCCTGTCCAAGAAAACAAAAGCAGAATCCACTTGAGCTAAACAAGAATAACGAAAGCTTTCTTAATGTAAAACCATTAAGGATTGCCAAATTGTTGCATTTTATTGAGTGTTTTCTTTCTTGAAAGCATTTAGCCGTGATTCGGAAGGCACATCTGAGTGATTCTGAGCTAAGGCCCTTAAACGCCAATTGAAAAGAAATTGTTAGTGCATTGTGATTATAGTTTTTTAATCAACAAATGAATAAAACAGTGGTATTTTTATACCTTTTCATTTTGAAAGGAAAAACCTTTTCATTATTCATTTGCTTATTTATTGTAATTCTCTTGAAAGTGTATAATAGCTTTGCGTAGCGTTTCAAAAGATCAATCTTATAACATGTATCAAACGTATAAAAACAAATTATAATCCTTTATTTTGTTTTAAAAACTTAGATATGCACATAAATCAATAATTACCTTTAGTTTCATTCAACTCCAGATATTTAAAAACTCTTAAAAGTATATATTTTCCCTTGAAATTTTTGATAAATATATTTATAGTTTAATCTGACATTATTAATAAAAGTTCATGCAAGGTTTCGATTTGTTTCAGTGTAGATTCAGGCATAATATTAAATTAATTTCTTTTAGATGCATCCAAAGTACCAAACATTTCAATAAAATAAATCGTCAACAAAACCTTCAAAATTAGACTTTATCCGGAAACTTTTACATTCTGTAATTAATTTCATTATTAATTTCACTTTGGCCTTTTGCGTCGATTCAGTTTCTGGGTTGATTCACTTTTCAAACTGTTGCCACCAAATATTGCAGCCCTGTATTATATTTCAAGAAATTAAATAACGCAGAATCTGCATAAATGTAGGTATGTTTTTCGCGTTGTGATAAACAACGGCAGATAAAGCTATCAAATTTTGAATAACGTAATCATGCACGGAATATGCGCATCTGGAAGGCCTAATTTGGAATTTGGTATTTGTTTCATTATCTATTTCATATTTTGTCAGACATTAAAGAATTTTTGGTTAACAAACTCAACGATTTCAAGGCAAGGTACTGCAACACTGTATACAAAAAAAAACTTTTTTATCTCTAGCGCGCGGGACTGTGTATTGGAAATTCTAAAGATATGCTCATTTTAAAATTATTTTGTGATATTGCTGTTGAATTGAATTTTATGCGATTAATTTAAGTGCGCGTGATCATTTATAAATAAAGGTAACGTTAAAAACATTTCTCTTCGGGCGTAACGTAAATTCTGAAAGTTCTCCTGAAAGAAGAGTTTTTTTTGCTTAAAAAGAATTAAAGACCAATTGAAATTATTTTTTTAGTTAATACAATAGTGTTCCAAGAATTTTCAGTTAATGATCAGCATTAACCTGCTTGCCTTTGAGCTCTGTAACTCAAATACCTTTACGTATATCCTTTCTTTGAGAGCACGGGACTGAAACGCATGGTGAGGTCATAATAAGTGCATCAAATTTATGATTGAAGTTAAAAGCAAAAGAAATATTTTCAAATTTGTTAAAATATCTCAGTAAACAGTAATGGTATTATATATTTCCATTAAAGCATGATTTTCAGTCAATAAGCAAAGTAGATTTTTTTTTCGTAATTGTTTATCTACGTACCAATGTACAGTAATCGAATAGACGAACGGCGATGTCTACGAATTTAACCACGCATCTAAGGGCGTGTCTAAATGCCACATCTGAATTTCTGCAAGCAGTGTTTCAGTTATTATTCTATGATCAAAATCTAGTTTTTAAAAGGATTTATTAAATACTAAACATATTAATCTAGTCTAGAATCGAATCTAATGTTGCTTCTGACGAACAGCGCTCGAGCTGTGTCATTGCAAATTGAAAGTCAAGTTCTCGCTGTTGCCATTCCGAGGCAGAGAAAAGTTTGTTTCTAATCGAGACGGAACATCGACAGCGGAAAGTTCCTAGTCAAACCGGAACAGTAATTAAAAGAAAAAACTGCCGATATCTATTTTAAAATTAAGAAAATTGCTCCCTTTGATTGGTATGAATTTTGAATGAAACTCTGTCGGTTTTAAGGGAAATCACACATAGGCTGGTCTTCTCGAGGAACAAAAATATTTTGTAAAGGTCCCGATGCACAGAAGCGACAGCCATATCTATCGTGAAATCAATGTTTGGAGCAATGAAAAAATAAACTTTGTACTAGCTATCCATAAAAACATGAATCATTTTAATATTTTAGCATTTCATGTTTCATTACTTATTTCTCTCAGAAATGATGAACATTCGTGGACGTTGGTGCAATGTCAAACTAAGACACTTGAAAGGTTAAGCATATTTTTATGGTTTCATAAAGTAAATACACAGAGTTTTCTTCAGAAAAATTTCCACAAAAGCATTCTGCCCTCAAGTCAGGTCCTGGTATATTTTGTAATATTTAACTAAATAAAAAAAGTCTGAATGCTTTTAGATTTTACATTACGCCCATAGGGACTTTTTTAACGTTCCGTGTGTTACCTTTATTTAACAAATATCACGTTTTGGAACTTAAACCATAAAATTCTATTCAACAGCAATATCGCAATGAAGTAGCAGCAACAGCAGCAATATCGCAACAGTAATATCTTTAGAATTTCCGATGCACAGTCTCGCGCGCTAGAGATAAAAATGCTTTTTCTTTCCGTACAGTGTAGCCATTCTTCGCTTTGAAATCGTTGAGTTTGTTATTCAATTCCGAATTAGGATTTCCAGATGCCCATATTCGGTGGAGGATTACGTTATTCAAAACTTGTTCGCTCTAGGTGCCATTGTTTTATCACAATGCGAGAAACATACATATATTTATGCAGATTCTTCATTATTTAATTTTTTTAAATATAATACAGGGCTGTAACATTTTGTGGCATCAGTTTGAAAAGTGAATCGACGCATAAAGTGGATCGACGCAAAATGCCAAAACGAAATTAATAGCCCTTCTGAGCTAACGCTCCTTTGGGGAATAAGAGATTCTTCAAGATTACTTTGAATGTTGTATCAAAAAGAATTTTCATAAGTACTTCAGAGGCTAGAATTCTTGTGAAATTTCTTTTCCATATAAAACTTTTATTTGTAGGTAGGATCCAAGTAACACAAGTCTACGACATGCACAATGAAATATGCTTTTTAAAATTATTACTAGACACGTACGAACCCTTAAAAGGGCATACCATATTTACACACATAACCCCCTTTTCCAACTAACTATACCTCTTGAAAACCGTGATGGGGAAAAATATGACCTATTTCTGAAAAGACGGCTTAAATGGTAAACACAGCACAATAAACGTCATACACAGATATACGCTAATATTATTATATTATGTATTTCTAAGGATTTATCAGTTTCAATGACATTATCAGTTTCGTTTTGCATACAAAACCTTACCAGTTTATCAGTACTTTTTATGTACATACACTTGTCAGATATGTCTTATCATTTCCTTTTTTACATACACGAACTACTTTTCCATTTGTGAATATTTGTGTATACATTTTGCATTGCAATGATAAATCAGAAGATTAAATTATGTGCTGAGAAAACTAGGGGGAAGCAGAAGTGTGACAGGGGGAAATATGTGCAAATACACACTGTATATGTAACATACTGTAATATTTCCGTATTTAATGCGTATAACGAATACTATCGTAATTGCTTACTGCCTTAGGTCAACAATAACAATAGGAAACAATTTATTGCTCTCCAAAAGAAGGAAAATAGTGCTTTTAGGGGAAACTTATTCAAACATTGCGTAAAACGGTTGGCAATGCAAACAATACAAAAATTGTAGTGATGTAAGCAAAAAAGAAAATATTTATTTATAAAGTTCTTTCCCTTTTTCTTTCGGAATATTCAATTGTAAGGGAAAAAATTGTAATTTCTATACGGTAGTTTTTTAACCTTGAAGTGAAATGTAAGATATTCTTTCAATCAAAATTAGTTATTTTTATTTCTTTTTAGTTATACGAGCTAAACGCAAAATTATATTCCTTAACTCGAATTCTCAATTCATTCAAAATAATTTCAAGTAAATCTTTTTAGCCCAAAGGGGCATTAGCCTAAAAGGGCTATTACTCTCGAAACGTCATTTTGCGTCGAATCGCTATAAATGGCTCCATCACTTTTCAAATTGTTGCCACCGAATTTTATCGCAGTGTTTAGATTTAAAGAAATCAAATAATGAAGAACCTGCCTGCATATATATAGAGAGAGATAATATTTGTTAAATTCATGTATATATATTTCTCGCATTGTGAAAATTCATCAATACCTAGAGCTATCAAATTTTGAATGACGTAGTCCTCCACCCGAATACGGTCACTTGGAAGCCCGAATCTTGAATTTCGAATTTGGTTTATTATGTATTTCATATTTTTTAAACTTAACGTATTTTTTATTAAGAACTTCAAGATTTCAAAGCGAGCAGTGGCAACACACTTGTACGGAATAAATTATTTTTATCTCCAGCGTGACAGACTGTCTACCGGAAATTCCAAAGATACTAGGGGGCAAGCCCGTTAGGTAAGCGGGCTGCAGCCAAAGCAAAATTTGTAATTTCTGTGTACAGTTTCAAAGCAAATGTATGAAAGTGTTGCAATATGGAAGACATTAGTTCTTTCTTTCCAAGCAACAACTAATCCGTAAATAATTTTTTATTGCCAAACCGGGCAACAAAAAATTTCGATACTTCAGGTTAATACCTATGACGTCATGATTTAAACTTAATGTAATACAGCAACATTTTCTCAACATTAACAAACGAATTAAGTTGGTAATAATACATCGTGTCATTTATACTAACCTGACACACAAATGTTGCCAACAGCAGCCATTTATTTAAAATACTGACAGTAACGAACAATTTTTAGCATACAGGGACATCATGCAGTCGCGTGCTTTCTTCACCATCAGAATATGACATTATATATAATAACATGTTTAATGTTTGGCAAAGTTATTTTTATTTCATGTTCTGTAAACCTTACAAATTTTTCATTAACAAATTCTAGGATTTGAAAGCGAGCAGGAGCAGCACGCTTTGAAATAAAGCATTTTTATCTCTAACGCACGAGACTGTTGCCACTCGGAAGAGTGAATGCACAATTCTTTCGGAATCGGGAATAATATATTTAATGTTTGGCAATGTTATTTTTTTTCATATTTTCTAAAATTAGAAATTTTTATTAACCAAATCTATCATTTGAAAGCGAGCCGTGGCAACGCTTCTGGAAATAAAGCAGACTTTTGTCTCCAGCGTAGGAGAATTTGCCACTCGAAAGAACGAGGGAGAAAGTGGGAGTTTTCAGAGTTTTTAATTAATATCTCCGCTACTTAAAATCGCACAAAAATGAGAAAGGCCGAAATGGTTTCCTACGAATTTTTGGAATCCGGGAGCAAACAAACAGACAGACGCGCACAGATCTTAATGATACAGAATGGTGTATTCAAATATTTTTAGCACAAATGTTCTCGAAACGTGTATGTATATGCAAATGATAAAAAAGCCCCCCTGGGGGCAATATAAAACCTGAAAGCTTTCAGACTTTAAAAAAAATCCGAATATCCAATATAATAAAATAAACCTTATTTCATAAGTCATAATAAGTTTACTCAGGTACCTTTCTATGCATAAACGTAATAAATTGTTTCACCACAAGTCGTACAATTAATCAAAAAAGTTCCTTATATAAAAAACAGAAAAGGAATTCGGAAAAAAAATATTCTTCAATTGTCCTACCGGTCGTGTTACAATCTCACGCTTACCCCTTTAGATAAGTTAACCTTAACCGGATTATGCGTCACGCTTCTGACCCCTCGTCATGTACCCTAAAAGAGGCAGGACAAAGATAATGAATTTTAAGGTCAAAAAGATGACCCTCGGCGTCATTATGTCCTTTTGTAGTCAAACGTTGCTGTTAATGTTATAACCGAAAAAAAGAGGGCAAGAAAAAGAAATGCTTAAAATGGTCGGTATATACTACCGCTTTAATGTGAACAGCAGGGCTGAAAAATAAATCTCGTTTCATTTTCTGTTCATATTCAGGAGGTTCAGATATAAAATACGTTAAAAATCAGGCTTCCAAAAACCTTTATTTTAAGATAGACTGAATTTTTATATGTTTACGTCAAGCAAAAATTAGGTGTTATAGTAGAAATGTTGGCAAGTTACTAACTACTCAAATTCCACCTACCATAATTTCATTTCATTTAAAAACATCACTTTTTGTTTGCTTTGTTTTTATGTTGTCCAATTTATAAAAACAAAGCAAACAAAAAGTAGTGTCCAATTTATAAAAACAAAGCAAACAAAAAGTAGTGTCCAATTTATAAAAACAAAGCAAACAAAAAGTAGTGTCCAATTTAATTAAGAATTTTGTTTATATAATTAGGGGTTACTAATGCTTCGTTATTATTAATACTTTCAGATTTTACATGACACCCAAAGGGAATTTTTAACATTTCGTGTGTTACTTTTATTTATTTAATATCATATTCTTTGCAATTGAATCATAAAATTCAATTCAACAGCAATATCGGAAAATAATTTTAAAATGAACATATCTTTAGAATTTCCAATGCACACTCTCGCGCGTTGGAGATTTTTTTTTTCCGTACAGTGTTGCCATTCCGCGCTTTCAAATCGTTGAATTTTTTAATAAAAAATTCATTAAAGTTTTACAAAATACGAAATCCAATAAAACAAATTCCAAATTAGGGGTTCCAGATGCCCATATTCGGTGCAGAGTTATATTATTCAAAATTTTTATGGCTCTAGGTGCCGCTGTTTTATCACAATGCGAGAAATATGCACACATTTATACAGATTCTTCATTAAGTGGTGCTTAGGACAGATTTTACCATTTCAGCTTCAGATGTTAAGTAAAACGAAAATGACATTGTATTTTTTCAAACTTTTTATAGTTTGGTTTGAGAATAAAAGTTTAAAATGTTGTTAAATGAATAACAGTTTTGACATAAAAAAATTATGTTTGATTTTCGGAATATTTGATTTCTTATTCTAAAACTAGTTATCAGCTGTTTTACAAGTAATATTCTCAAGTATTCTGGAGCGTCTCTTACAAACAAGATGCAGTAAAAGTCTTTAACATGTATCAAATACTTTATTCCTGTGTTAAATTCTGTATACCTCTCGGTGTATTAGATAATTTTCAAAAAAAGAAACTTCAATTTCAAGCATGTACTTACTTTTGAAGTTTTTCCTTTATTAAG
The DNA here is from genome assembly GCA_000611955.2 of Stegodyphus mimosarum. Lineage (NCBI taxonomy): Eukaryota > Metazoa > Arthropoda > Arachnida > Araneae > Eresidae > Stegodyphus > Stegodyphus mimosarum. The sequence goes on from KK122527.1 coordinate 25,883, forward strand.
CAGTGGCTGGTATTGTAATAAAAAAGATAATATTTACAATTTAAATTTAAATTAACCCGAAAAGACCTGTAAAGCATATTATGAGAACTTATTTTATTTTATTGAAAAGCAAAACTTATAAACAATTTTTAAAAATTCAGAGTTATAAAAGTACTAAAGACGTGTTACAGTCGGAAAAAAATTACGATAAACAAGCTGAAACAATCAGCAACACAGCCTTCAGGCTACCACGCTATAACAGTGAAGACAGATTCACAACAAAGCTTTAAAGTACTGCTCCCGATTTGATCGATAGCTCTCAAGCTAATCTCTGAATTCAAAGCACTGCTACTCAACACATCACACTCAAAATACTCTTCACGATAAACTGCTACGACGCGCACAGCCAAGGTATTTATAGCTTTTGACCTGCCTTCGAGAACATTCTCAGGAAAACAAGCAAGAATTCGTTCTAGAATTTTCTCGCTCCGTCTATGACATATGATCAGTTTTGTAGCCAAATATGGGATTTCGCACCAAATCTGGCAACCCTTCTATTCCTCTCCACTTTCTGGCAAACCTAAACCCGCTCTGCGGGGAAACTATCTTACCGCAGCTCGGCATTTGGTAGCAATACTAATAATAAAGAACTAAAAATCTGTTTCAGGTAGTCTGAATTCACATATATCGACGTAACGGAAATAGTGTAATAATACAGATTTATTTAAATCGATCCAAAAGAATCAAATTAGATTATTGTCTTGCCTACTTGGTACTTTGAATCATAATTATTTATTAAATGTATTGAGTGGATAAAACCATAATAACTGTTATCAATTCTAAAGAATCTAGAATTCGCGGGAAATTATACTGCGAATCTTCTGGCAGTCTCTTCTGGCTTAAAACATTCCCATGCAGTATATCAGCAGTCATAGAATTAATCCCACTACACTGCTTCCTTACCTTCTTCTCTTTCAAGCAATTTAAATATTATTAATAGTTTAAATGTTAACAACAAAAGATTTAACTAAAATCAAATGCTAAAGCCGATGCATTTACAAGTGCTTTAAAAATTATCAACTAAATCTGTAAAAAAAAATAAAATGGAAAAAAGGGAAAGCTTCCAGATTTTATATTACATCCAAAACGGCATTTTTTAGAGTTTTGTGTGTTACCTTCATTTATAAAATATCATGTTCTTCGCACTTAAATCACAAAAAATTCAATTCAACAGCAACGTCACAAAATATTTAAAAACAGCAAATTTTTAGAATTTCCCGTACACAGTCTCGCGCGCTGGAGATATGTTTTTTTTTCCCGCACAGTGTCGTCATTGCTAGCTCGCTCATTGCTCGCTTTGAAATCGTTCAGTTTGTTAATCAAAAATTCATTAAAGGTTTACAAAATATGAAATAAACAATAAAACAAATACCAAATTCAAATTTCGGGCGTCCAGGTGCCCATGTTCGGGCGAAGGATTAAGTTGTTCAAACTTGGATGGCTCTAGGTACCATCCTTTCTTCACAATGCGAGAAACATTCATTCAGCTTCTTCATTACTTCAATTCTTTAAACATGATACAGTTCGATATTATTTGGTAGCAAACATTTAAAAAGTGATTCGTCGTTTGTGGTGTTACACTACAAATGCCGTTTGTAGTGGGAGATTATCAATCAGAAAAAGTATTTCTGATTGATACTTTTTCATTACAAACGGCAGTCCAGAATACGTTGTTATATGCATTTGCTGATTTTAGAACAGAAAGGGGAAATACCCAAATTAAAATTAAGAATTAAGGGACTATTCCTAATATAAGTTATAATTTTATTTACATATTTTTATCTTACATATATATACTATACACACATATCAGTACACTCATATCACTATATAAGTGTACACATATCAGTATACACATATCACTGTACACACATACACTATACACGCGATATATACAATCAGAAATGCTTTTTAGAATAATAATTCTTGGGAAAATAAATATTTGTGTTCACGTATGGTGGAAAGAAAAGTGAGGTTAAAAATTCTATGCGTCTTTAAATCTTATTGCAACTACAGCCAACTAGTTTAAAAATTCAAATAATCAGTGTATTGTAAACGAGAAACAGAAACAAACAAAATTGCTTTCAGATTTTACATTTAACGTTTTGTGTGTTATCTTCCCTATTTATTAAATATCATGTTCTTCGTACTAAAACCAAAAAATTCAGTTCAACATCAATATCGCAAAATAATTTTAAAAATAAGCATAGCTTTAGAATTTCGGATACACAGTCTCGGGCTCTGAAGAATTTTTTTTTTTTTTTTTCTTTTGCACAGTGTTGCCGTTGCTCGCTCTGAAATCCTTGAGTTTGTTAATTAAAAATTCGTTAAAGTTTTACAAAATATGAAATGGATAATAAAACAAATTCCAAATTTCAAGTTTGGGCTTCCAGATGTCCATATTCACGTGGAAAGTATGTTATTCAAAGTTTGATGGCTCTAGGTACCGTCGTTTTATCACAATGCGAGAAACATCCATACATTTATACAAATTCTTCATTATTTAATTTCTTTAAATATAATACATGGCTCTAATATTTGGTGACAACAGTTTGAAAAGTAAACCGACATTTATATTGAAACAACGCAAAATGCCAAAAGGAAAGTAATAGCCCTTCTGGGCTAACGCCCTTTGAGCTAAAAATTAATATAGATAAAATTTTAGTTACGTAAAAATATTTGCTGAATATGATAGAATATTTTAATATGGCGAAGCACACCAGGGCTATCTCTCAAAGAGGAATGATGCTTTCATGCGAGACTTTCGGAGGAAACTACCACGAAGTACAATATTCTCTAAATGAGTACCGCTCCGAAAAATGGGAGGAAGTATTAGAAAGCATGGAGTATAGCCACACTGCAGTATGGAACGTCGCAAGAGTACTTAGAAATTCAGGCAACTCTACTATCGGCCCTATTACTACTCCTAATGGTACATCCTATTTGGACAGAGATATCACGGAAGTACTCGCTACCCACTTAGACCATACGTTCACTAAGCCTCACTAAGTTCACTAAGTTTTGGAGCCTTTAAACTCAGTAGTTCGATATATAGAGAGCTCAAAATACGAGTGTTTTAATTCTGGCCACAATGTACATATGTATATAAATTTGATAGTTCAAAATTAAAAAGGAAAAATGAAAAGTTTTCCTCCAACTTTACGTAGCACTTGAAAAAAATCAGTTTAAACATATTAAATAGAGTTTGCTGATATTTGCAGTCATTTCCGATATAAATATTATTTAACAAAATGTGGCATTTCTTAAACTTTCGAACTGTCTCGTATTCAAAATTTTTTCCAAACTACACATTTAAAAAAAATAAGTAATATTAATCTAAATATTAATATATATGCAAATTTAAAGTGCTTCTATGCCGAAGAAAAGTTTTTATCCGTGCCTGAGTTAGAAAATGTATCTAATGTCTATTGTTTAACGAAAATTTGCCACTTCCTTTCAAAAATATATTATTGAGGGTGAAATTTTTATTTTTATTTTAAGATAGATATAAGAAGGGGAAGTTACAAAAAAAAAAAAAAAATGAAATACATTAGGTGGCCTCAGGCCATGACGTGCGGTGCTCCTGCGGCGAAATCCTATCCGAGGGTAATTCGCGAAATTCATACGTAATAGGACAGCATAGATCAGAAGTTGAACGTGATAACAATAGTTGACAAAAAGCGAATTGTAGCATATGATAAGATTGGAGGCAGGAGAAGATGAAAAATAGTCTCAGTTAAAAAATAATAAAGTGAACTTTGGGGATTTTTAAAGTGTGCGAAATGGGCGGAGTAAGTTAACAGACCCCGCCTCTTTCTTAAAAACATGATTTTTAGAATGTTTCGTTTTTGCTGGAGGCTTGGACATTTGTCTCTTACCAGTTCGCTAAATTAAATAAAGATTACGAATTAAATAAAGAGACGAAGATTTAAAATTTTCTTCTTTAATAATACGCAAGTTTGTTTTTCTGTTACTTGGTGGCTGAATAGCTGACCAAATGGCTTTATAAAACAAAAAATCAGTCTCTGCAGTTCCATGAAAAGCTGAAAATAGCTCTTAGCTCACTCTAACCACGCTTTCTCCCAGATTTTATACTGAATTTATGTGAAGAAAAAACTAGAACCGCCTAAATCAAATCCTCTGATACGACAACACAGCAAAGCAATAGTAATTTCAGAAAGCAGAAATTTATCCGTTCCTTGCAAACTTTCATAAAGGTATTATGAATTCTTTCACATGTGGGTGGTTACTTTTCACTCTTTAAATGTCTTACCTTTCGTCCTTAACATTGCTTTCCTGGAAAATAAGAGCATGTATTGGGAAAGTAGTTCTGATTTTTAAGTCCTGTTATTTCTAAAATAAAATATTGCAGTACAAAAAATATTTCTGCTGACTAATTTAAATTAGAGGAAAATAACGTACCGGAGCTCATTTTATTCAGCGTTCTGCAGCAACTCCAGACGAAGGGCTAGCAAATTTGATTAATATCCTGAATGAAAACATAAATAAAAGCGAGTGTTTTTCCCAAAATAAAAGATAACGTAACCCAAATTAAAAACATAAATCATAAATTTAATAAACCACCACTATTTTAATAAGAATAAATTTGTTTAAATATTCGAAAATACCGGTATCTTTATCAGGCACCCGAGAAAATCTCTGTAGATTAAAAAAGCCGTTTCTGCGGAAAACATTGACGGCGCATTAAAATAAAGAAGATACGTTCTTAAATCTTATTGATATTAACGGACCAGCTGGTATGTTTCCAGCCGTCTGCGCTTCTAAACGTAAATCAGTTGTTTACTGAAAGCCTGTAAGTATAGTGTACTTTGTCAATTTTGGAAATGAACTAGACAGACAATCCCGGAACGGCTGCTTTTGTTACCTGGACGAATTCAATTTACGCAGGTAAGAGGAATACAAAGGAAAGCTTCCGGAATGGCTTGCAACGGAAAGAATTTAGATTGTGGAATGGCTTTTAGTGGGCATTACAGATATGCTAGCTATTCCTAAACCATAGAAAGAGTTTCATTGCGTATTTTTATGCTCTGTGTTTTATTGAATATTTTGTTTAAAAACGGATTAATTTTTATCAATTCATGAAACAAAAATAATATTTTGAAGGAAAATACCTGTTTGAAATATAAAATTGTACGCATTGTATGCTTATTTAAAATTGTCTTAAAGCATTAAGTTGTGGCGAAATTACATAATTTTGTTTATTCCAACGAAATGTAATATTTACTGGAACTCATTTCAGTAAAGTAACTGAGTATTACATGAAGTTACAATAAGTAACTGTAAAGTTTTTATTAAGATATTGTAGAAAATTGTAACTGATATTTATAATCACCGCTAATATGATAATAACAAAACATAATCACTCACATTTTTTTCAATCTTTTTATCTTTCACCATTAGCTCCTGCCCTTTTGGACTCACGCTTCGGACTAATTCTCTCTTCAGCGCCCACAGTGTAAACATCTGATGACAGCCGGAACACATCAAGCAGAATGCCTGAGATAATCTCGGCATAAGTGGAACTTGGAATCTTTTTATCAATCAACTTTTTTTTAATCTCAACTTTAATTTAACGCAGAATTTTCAAAATTAGGTAATCAAAATTTAAGAAAAAGAGCAGACGATCAATAAAATTAAGAGTAATAAATTATTCGTACTAACGAAACGCTAGCTGCACTCCCAAAACACGAGCCGAAAATGGTGTAGCGCCGTGTTTTCCTCTTCTCTAACCACATGCCTACTTTCAGGTACCATAACTTCTAATCTTGAACTCTTCCAGCAAACAAAAGCAGCCGTTCCGGGATTGAGCGCCTTCTTGGAAATGAGCAATATATTCATGATTAAATGAAAAGTCCAAATAGGCGTTTGTTTAACATTTTGTGTGTTACGTTTATTTATTAAATATCGTGTTCATCGCACTTAAACCATAAAATTCAGTTAAAGAACAATATCGCAAAATACTTCTAAAGAAAACAACGTCATAAATATTAACGAATTTCCACCGCTTCCTACCAAAACTCCTGCCCAAAGCAGCAAGAAAGCGAAAGAGCTCCGCGCCAGGTAATCAGAACACTCCGACTCCCAAGAGACTCTCAAAACTCGACCCAGGAATTCTTATATGGATTAAAAATTTATTTAATCAAGGCAAATCACTTTTTGAGACATTTATAAAATCCAAATCAATTCTGGCGAAAATCCAAATTGGCTTTGAAGCATTTGAATTAATATCTAAGATTAATTATGAATTTTAGACCCATCAGTAACAACTTAAGATTCCAAACCATTACTAATAGCAGTATTAACATCGCATACTTCAACGCCAGCAGCATTCGACATAGGAAAGTCGAATTCAGAATTACTTGAACCAGAATGACATAGACATCTTCCTTGCAAACGAATCTCACCTTCGACCTTGTGACAAATTCTCTATCCAGGGCTACAAATGCTATCGAAATGATAGAACTTTCGACAGAGGTGGAGGCACACTGGTCCTCATTAAAAAACACCTACAATCAACCAACTATAACTTGACAGGAAATACCATTATAGAGAATACGGGCATGTTAGTTCATTCCCGAACTAATGAACCGATCGTGATTATTTCTGCTTACAACCCACCCAACAGTGTGATCAATACCAACGACCTTCAAAGTTTCAGTGCCATCACACTCCCAGTTATCATCGCCGGAGACCTGAACGCCAGACATCCTGCCTGGAATGCAAGTAGGACTAACACCAACGACAACACTCTTTATAATTTCGCACAGAATAATGCAATTAAAATTTACGGACCCACCTCCCCAACGAGATATCATCATACAGGTACCGGAAAAGTTTTGGATACCGTCCTCATGAAAAATATCCAGCAAATACCATTTCTTCATGTCAAACATCAGCTGCAGTCGGATCACCTGCCAGTTAACTTTACCTACTATTACGGCTTTGAAAACTCACTTCCCTTGAAGAAAGTAACTAGAATAAATTTCTCGAAAATCTGGATAAACTTCCCGCCCATCCTCCTCTAGCCAATATTGCCCACATAGAAGAAAAAATCACTAAAATCAACACTCGCATCCAAACTGCATTGGATAAATCAACTCACATAGAAGATTATAAAAAACCTAAACTTCCAGAAAATATTAAATAAAATAAAAGAGAAAAACCGCATAGCGAAACGATGGACAATAACTGACGAATCAAGAATCAGCTCAATAGAAAACGTAGCTCAATAGTCGCCTAAGATCGAACCCAAGTCAGACTACCGCGGTCTGAACCATTCTGCACTTTTCTAGGATATTCGCTATTGTTTTAGCTTAGTATCTGAAAGCACTTTTTAAGCAATTTTGAGTTTGTTTTTACCTCCTTTTTGCATTTATTCTACTTCTTTTTTCGAAGTATTTGTGATATAGAAATAAATTCAATAATTTGTAAACGCTGCTTGCTTCGGTTCATAGTTTATAGCCCATAGCGATTATCTCACAAAGAAAACTCGACTTATCTGTAAGTTGAGATAATCAGTATGGCGGTGCCCAATAATATGCACGCGTCATCACAAATCTAGTCATATTCTGTACGAAATTTTTTAAACGCAAATTTAAAAAGTCTGATATGACTTCCTTGTACGGAATATTAAATTATACCTATTTTTTGCTGTATTCCATTTAAACTTATTTCCTCGAATTTCATTCGAGATGGATTTCTCATTCAATTAATTGAGTTCTCACTGCGCGACAAGGCAAAAATACATAAAAACTCAAATATCTTTATTAAAAATTTTAAAATATAGAAAAATAAAAAGCATAAATACAGTTAAAATAATTTATAGAACAATTTTTACAATTACAATTAGATTTTCTACTCAAAAACAAGCAATTAAGCCAGCAGGCAAGAAGGCATATATTTCGGAGCACAAAACTGAAAGTTTACTTTTGATTTCATTCGGCAAAAAGAGACTGAAAGCGTAGAAACTGATTTAATTTCATGTGGATGCTATGCTAAGTCAATATATGGAATAATTTAATAAATTAAATGATAATTCCAGAATGGATTAAGCATAATTTAATCCGTAATAATAAAAGAAGACGTTATCTTTGTTGTTGCGAAGCTTAGTTTCTCTAGACAGGCAACAAATCCACTATTTTGCTAAGTTTCAAATGTAAAGAAATATAGCTGCTATGGTAAAAAAAAATTAGGCTTAGCCGCATTTCAACAACTTTTAAATTGCTGATAATTCAAAACTATTGCATTCAGGTTAACTAAAGGCATAAATCTTTAATCGGAAGATAAGGAAAACGTAATTCAAATTTCCATCAACATGGAGGTGCTATAGCTGTCCTATATACTGTCCTACATGCTATAGCTGTCCTATATACAAAATTTCAACGTTCTGAGTTGCAACGTCTTTGAGTTATGCGAGATGTATTCATACATACGTACGTACGTAAGTGCAGACGTCATGATAAAAATTCTGTTCTGAATGCATTTTTAATAATTCAATTGGGGAAAAGAGTCCTTTATTCTATCCTTACGTATAGATGTCCCTCAAAAACATTGTTGAATTGCATTGGATAGAGGTCAGAATGGATATTTTCGTTGAACTATAGTAAGCAAATGTCCCAATAAAAGATCTTCGGAATTTTCCATGATTACAATACTTTCTTTACTTCGTACAAGGAAGTAAAAATAAACTTTAGAATTTAATTTCGCAAAATTTTTCTTAAAGCATAATGTAGAGGACCTGATAACTTTGCAGACCCGTAATATACAGCATTACACGCACGCATGGCTACAGTTTGTCTGTAATGTTTTAACACTGAAATGTATTTGAAAGTATAATGCCGAACTGAATGATGACGAAACGTCATATTTCCATGAATTATACAGTAAATGAATATACAATTCTGCCACTTGAAAATTTAATTCAATACTTCTCAAATTCCATTTACAATGGGAAATGAAATTCGCAGCCCCACATTTTAGATTATAAGACTTCGCAACACTTTCAAGCCAGATTTAACTCGAGTCCTTATTAAATCAGACATTTGCTTTTGATTTAGCACTCACGACTTAGCCATTTTTCTTTCTTCAGATTTGATTTATGAAGATCATTATGCAAATTTACGATGCGCCGTTTTCTATATCATCCGCAGACTGAATCTTTTATTGGGACCATCGCTATGAACAAAGCGAAAGGCATAAACTTTTTTGAATACTTTTCTTGAGGTTAAGCATTAAATTATGTGCTAATCTGCCATTACTGATTTTACCTAGCATTATCATTGCTTTGTTTTTTCACTTGAATCAATAAAGTGATAAGTGAGAGGGGACTTTCAATGCATTTGGCAAGAAAATAGCTCACGAAAGTTTTATTAAGGCTCACCATATTGTGCTAATAAATTACAAAGGTAATTGCTTTCACTTATAATTGCAATGATGTATATCATTTTGTATATATATCTACAATATTTTAATTTATTTTTATACTCCAACCACGCTCTGGTGATCTTGTTGAGCAACAATTTAAACGCCACGTAGTTTTTCAAACCGAGGCATGTTTAAGACGCAATAAATTTTAAGAGTACTATGATGATAACTGTTCTTAATTTTTTTTGTTTGTGTGTGTATGTGTTCATTTACTGCGTTATTATTAGATTTATTTTGTTGAGATTAGCTCGTCCGGAAGAATTATTGCTTACAAGTAAATGTAGACATAATTGCTCTCATTAGTTGGCAACTTAAATTAGGATTTACGTTCCAGTAATATCTTTTTTAAACGTTTTGGCAGCAGTTATTTCACCAAATCAAAGCACGATTGGAGACGCAGCATTCAATCATCGAAGTTAATTCGATGGGCATGTGTTTTGCATCAGAAGTAATAATCGCCGCCACTAATCATTTCTATTCATCTATTAAAAATTCTTTTTCACCATGGATAGAATCCAGTAAGACAGAAAATAGCAGATAAGTAGGATACAAAACTTTCAGAGAAATAAAGTTTTGTTCTTTTAGCCAAAAGAGCGTTAGCCCAGAAGGGCTATTAATTTTGTTTTGGCATTTTGCGTCGAATCACTTTCAATGGCGTATCACTTTTCAAATTGTTGCCACCAAATATTAACGTCCTGTATTATATTTAAAGAAATTAAACAATGAAGAATCTGCATACATGTATGTATGTATGTTTCTCGCAATGTGACAAAAATAAGGTACCTAGAGCCGTCAAATTTTGAATAACGTAATCCTCCACCCAAATCTGGGCATCAGGAAGCCCAAATGGAATGTATTTTATTATCTATTTTATAATTTGCAAAACTTTCAGGAATTTTGATTAAGAAACTCAACAATTTGAAAGTGAGCAATGGCAAAACTGTACCAGAAAAGAAAACGAAAAAAAAAAAAAAA
>KK122527.1:36386-74733 GCA_000611955.2 Stegodyphus mimosarum
CAACTCCATGGAGCGCAGAAATTCTAAACATATGCTCTTTTTAGATTATTTTGTGATATTGCTGTTGAACTGAATTTTATGGCTTAAGTGCGAAGAACACGATATTTAATAAATAAAGGTAACGCACAAAATGTTAAAAAAGCGCCCCTTATTGCGTAATGTAAAATCTGAAAACCTTGCAGATTTTTTGACTTTATTTTTATTTATTTATGTAGTATTCAAGAGCATAACAAGCTTATTTTTTGTCTAATGCCACTGCTTTGAATATCAGCGCTTTTAGTGAATATTTCATAAATGGCGAACTGCCAAATAAACTGGAAAGCTACACTTCCATGTTACATCTGTATAATCCAAATTACAGTTAAAATGCTTCTTAAATTTCCAGAATAGTATAAACTCAATTTAAAAATTTTAGATTTGAATATATGATGAAAACTGTGCAACTATGTGAGTTAAAACTCAAAAGTCAAAATTCTTTAATTCCTAATAGTCTCGTAACTTTCCATTTTACTTGACAATTAGCCCAAAGAGGCGTTAGACCCAAAGGGCTGTTACTCTCAAAAGGGCATTTTACGTAGTTTCACTTTCTGCGTTGATTCACATTTCAGACTGTTGCCACCAAAAGTTATATTTAAAGAAACTAAATAAGGAAGAATCTGCATGAATGTATGTATGTTTCTCGCAAACGCATTGTAATAAAACAATGGTACCTCGCATTGTAATAAAACAATGGTACCCAGAGCCATCAACTTCTGAATAACGTAATCCTCCACATAATATGGTCATCTGGAAGCTCTAATTTGGAGTTTAGAATTTGTTTTATTATCGATTTCATATTTTGTAACATTTTAACGAATTTTTGATTAACAAATTTAACAATTTCAAGACAAGCAATGGCAACACTGTACAGAAAAACGCATTTTTATCTCCAGCGCGCGAGACCGTGTATCGGAAATTCTAAAGATATGCTGTTTAGCTTTTTTTTAACATTTTCAGATATTGCTGTTGAGTTGAATTTTATGTGGTTTAAGTGCAAAGAACATGATATTTAATAAATAAAGGTAATATATGGAACGTTAAAAAAAGTCTTTTTTTTGCCCTATAAAAAATGTGAAAGCTTTTAAGTTTCTTTTTTTCCCCCTTTTCCTGTCCTAAAACGAGTAACTGCTTGTAATAATCTGTCTAAAGTGCATCATTTCCCAACTAACCTATGTCATATGATCTTTGCATAAAGAATGCTTCAGCCAATAATGGTTTTAAATGGAATCGAAACTTTTTGTCAATTCATGGTGATTAATACAAACTGAAATCGATTCATTCTGAAGATAGCTTTCATCTTGGACATGTCGCATTCTTTCTCTCGTTCCAGTTCTGGGAACCTGTTTTCTCTCTACCTATTTATATATATATATGTGATGTTCCAAATGTAGTCGTAGCTCAAAGTATCAGACGATAAGTTTAAAGAAAAAACAGGCTCCATTTATTAATTTCCATGAAAAACAGCAGTTACAAAAATCAGATCCCCGGAGTAAATCAAAAGAACAATTAATAACTTTTTGTATTGAAGTTTATTCCATCGTTACATTAATGAAACGATCCCTCGATATTCCTTTGCGAGTCCCTTTATAATCTCTGGAAAGGCGGAGCTTCCAAAAATTACGTCAGCCTCGTCAGCCAATCCAATTCGCTTTAAATATTTCCAAAACATTCAATAACTGTACGTGTAGAAAAAGCGGGAAAATCAACTTGACTACGGGGCTGTAATTTAATTGCACGTACTTTCAAATAAGAGATCGTCGCCATTAAAATGAAAAGAACATGCATTTAGAACTGTGACTGGGGAAAAAACAAAAAGAAAAGACGAAATTTAAGTTAGGGTTTTAAGTGTATTTTTGACTATGGAATTTTATTATTACATTTATATATAGAAGAATGTTTGTTTATGTATGTGTTCGTAATTAACTCATTCATTGCTATAGCTATCGTCACCAAACTTTCTACCATTCTTTTCTGAGTCATTTAAAAGGTAGACGCCCACTTTGTTATAAAAAGAAAAATAGCCCAAATCAGAGATATTAATTAAAAACTCTGAAAACGCTAATTTTCGCACACATTTTTCTCAGTGGCAACAGTCTCGCACGCTGGACACAAAAATCTACATATTTTCAGAGAAGCGTTGCCACTGCTTGTATTCAAATCGTAGAGTTTGTTAATAAAAAATTTCGAAGTTTTACAACGAAATAAAAATAGCATTGCCAAACATTAAATACATTATTCCCGATTCCAAAAATTCGTGGTAAACCATTTCGACCATTTCCAACTTCGTACGACTTAATCAGCAGAGATAATAATTAAAAACTCTAATTTTCACACTCATTTTTTCAAGTGGCAACAATCTCGTTAATCAAAAATTTGAAAGGTTTACAAAATCTTTATTATATAAAGAAGAATACTTGTTTGTTTGTTCTCGTTATTGATTTCTGATCAATCATGATCAATTGTTTGCCACATTTAATCGCCTAAAATCGAATATAAGAGAAATATTGGATGGAACTTGAGCTTTTACGACCATTTGATTAGAAAGACGAAAATCATTAAAAACGGCGTGCCATAGTTGCTGATATAATGAGAGAGAATTAGTTAATTTTTTTATGTTAATTTTTTTATGCGGGTTCTATATCGCATCAGACTAAAAATGTATGACAATGAATCGTATTTTTTGCATCATTATTAGAGAAAGATTACAAAGGTATCGTTCTTTCTATTGTTAGATACATTACTCTCAATGTAACTGAACTGGCATCGGCTACTTCCCCTGGTAAGAAATGAAATTAAAAAATACGTAACTTACAGTAAAATACCAGCAATTTATCGGTAAATAAAGGCCACATTATTATATTGTTCATTTATTATTCTTATTGTTTGTGTTATGGTATGATTGTTTAGTAGTTATTTATTTTAATAAAAGAACATTAGCTTTACATAAGTGCAAACGATATGTTTTTAGCATAGTTATTCAATAAGAATGAAAAGAAAGATTAAATTGACCTTTACAACTGCAAATACTTATTTACGCATCTACATATATTGAACCTTCAAATTAATTATTTCATATATATATAATTTGATTCTGAAGGATATATTTGCAATAGTGGCCTGTTAAACACATAAATTATACCTCCAATGCTAGCTTACGAATGATTCAGTTATGATGATTTATACTATCTCTGTAGGCTAAGTAATATTTTAGTTAACAAAAACCTTATATAACATCTCTGACGGAATTAAAAGCATATTTGAGTGATTTATTACAAGCATGTTACTATAGCCATACTAAATAACAGACTTAAGAGGCAATTCCAAATTAAAAATAGAATTTTAATTAACTTTTTATGTTCTATATATCTATATACATTATTTTTAAGCTGCAGTAAGCACCGCTTTCCGTTTTATCCGTGATTTTACTTTTTTTTAAATTTTGGATACTAGTTCATATATCTCGATAAAACTTAAGGCATACTGGTATAAATCAAAATTATTCTAGATGTTTCCGACTAGAAAACTATTGACTTTATTCTAGGGTGTACTTTTCTGTTCGGAGAGGGGGGCTTTATAGATACATTATTTTCATAATAAATAAATAAAGAAAAAAATAAGAATAATAAAAGTGCTTGAAAATTATTTTTTCAGTTAGAAGAAGCATTCAAAATTAATTTTCAATTCAAATATAAGTTATCTTAAAAATAATCTGAAAGCTTTCAGGTTTTATGTTACGCCCAAAGCGGTGTTTTTTTTAACGTTTTGTGTGTAACCTTTATTTATATGTCACGTTCTTCACACTTACACCATAAAATTCAATTCAACAGCAATATCACAAAATATCTGAAAACTGCATTATCGCTAGAATTTCCAATACACAATCTCGCGCGCTGAAGATAATTTCTCCCCCCCCCGTACAGTGTTACCAGTGCTTGCTTTGAAATCGGAGTTTGTTAACCAAAAATTCTTTAATGTCTGACCAAATATGAAATGGATAATAGAACAAATTCCAAATTTTTGCTTCCGAATGCTCATATTCGAGTAGAGGACTACGTTACTGAAAATTTGATGTCTCTAGGTAGCGTTGCTTTTTCACAATGCGGGAAACATACATACATTCATGCAAATTTGCCAAATTTCTTTAAATATAATGCAGGGGTCTGATACTTGGTGGCAACAATTTGAAAAGCTGAACTGATAAATCGCAACAACAATTGTATAAGATTATATAAGACCGGAGCATGCTCTTATATAATCTTATGCAATTGTTGTTGCGATTTATCAGTTCAGCGTTTCAAATTATTGTAACAATAATTGTATAAGACTATATAACAACTATATAAGACCGGAGCATGCTCTCTCCGGTCTTATATAGTTTTCACCCAGCCGCTGAGATATTTCTAGAACTGTCTGCTACTCGAAATTACTGGAAGGCAATATGAGGTTCGAATTATGGTTAAAGCTAATACAGTGATCAATTACATTTACTCAATTACAATACGCATTACGATAAAACGGTGACTGGATTAAAACGTCGTCAAAGGGCCGCCAAATTTGGCGGCCTTTGGCTACTTCTCGCAAAATTTGGCTAGTAAAATGAATCTCCAAAACATCTGTTAGCTTAACGATATCTCGCCAAATTACCCAGATATCTATTTACTAAATGTTAAACAGACTTGTCTCTGTATTCTTAACCAGCGGCCGAGCGGTAAAATCACTAAACGCTGGTAGTTCGGTTCGAGGTTCGAATCCCGCAAACGGGCTGATTGTATGGGCCTTTTCGTGGTTTTTCCCTGTATGTAACGTGTATACGAGCCAGTTTCTCTTTAAAAGTCCTCCATAAAGGCATCTCTCAGCTTGGCCGAGTTGTCCCTTTGGGCTAATAAAGAATAGAAAAAATACTACTTCGAATGCAATGTTATAGCAATAAAAAGTAACTTATTATAATTCATGTTGCTGCTATATTGCTAATTTTCAGCTGGAGATTTTTTAATGTTCTTATTTGAAATCGATAACGAAATTCGTAATAAACAGCAATTTCTTTCTTTCATTTAATGGTGGTTTGATTGGCAAATCATAATTTCTTCTCTACACTCAAGCAAATAACACGGCGACCTGCTGCTTTAAATGGGATTTGAATCATGACAATCGAAAATTGCCACAAAGTTAAATTCACGTAATTTGTGGTTCTTTAATTCGTGTCATTCTACTTATAAAATAGACTAATTTGCATCCGAATGCATAACAAGATCAATTTGTAATTCCTTTTTGGCAGCATAATGATGCCAATCTATCCTTCACGAGGCTTGGCGAATGCTTCCGATTTGTATAACTTATAATTTTAACGTCATGTGCGTTCTGGTGCAAAGAAATTTGCAGAAATCACGCAACGAAAAATACATGATTACAATTCATTCACAGCGAAAGCAAGAACACGTTTGAAAGATAATAATAAGAAGTAATAACAAGTTTGCAGCTTTTCTTCCAATTAATTTCTTTTATTTCGAGAATTTCGATGCTTCTCTCTTTGTTTTACATTTATTTTACCATTTTTATTGCAGAGAACAGAGAAGCAAATTGGACTGACTTGACTTTTGTTGTGATCATTCCTTATTCACGTGATTCACTAAGTGGAAATCCCTTTCCTACAGTATACATGCAGGAATTCTCCGGACATAAACGCTTCGGATACTGATTAATAAATTGCAATTTGTATATACTGCATGATAATTTACTTTTCTAATTGCAGTGATGTTTTCTTGGCTAATATTTCTTCATAATTTTTGAAAAAGACCTTTTTTTTAATTTTAAAAGTTTTTATAATGTTATAAAGTATTTTCTCTCTTCTTCTAGCAAGCCTTCGTGGTGTAATGAAACGTATTCAAGAGGTCGAGGTTCCAGTTCCGGAGAGGGGATTGCACATTTTTCACATCTCTTGCTTAAAACAAAAGCCCAAATGAAACTGGCTCCCGAACGAAAAAGTGGCGAACGATAATTAGTGACCACCAGGATTTGGCGATGGAGTCACTCATCCCCAATCCCCCTTTACAAGGGGAATATATTAAGGTATTTTCCCCCTCCTTTCCGCATGCCTTCATGGTGTAATTAGAAGCATATTCAACGCGTATTCGGGAGGTCCACGGTTCGAATCCCGGCGAGGACATTATTCACATCTCCTGTTTTAAAAAAAATCCTAATTACTCTATAAATGGCGCCCGAATTAAAAGGGTAGTGGACGATAATTCTTCACTACCAACACAGTAACATAGGACTGTGTGTCCTAATCCCCAGTCGCTCTTTTAAAGGTATTTTCTCCCTCCTTCTGTCAAGGCCTTCATGGTGTAACTGTAACACACTCGGCGCGTATTCGAGATGTTCAGGTTCAAGTTCCCGCAAGGGCATTGCACATTTTTCACATCTCTTGCTTCAAATTGACCTAATGACACTACAGTGTCATTGGAAACACAATAGAAATACGGATTAAAATCCACGCTGATGACGGAATGTGGGAAAAGTTCATGTTTTTTTTAGAAATAGGTTTCTCTTCCCACACTTTTTGTCTACACTTTGGAAAGCATCGTTGATATGGGAGACAATCTTGAGATGAATTTCTTTTATGTGCGTTGTTAAAAAATTAGTTTAAGTGCATTCTAAATGCTCCAGAATCCTGAGCAATTGTTTGCTTGTTCATCTGAGTGCCGTTAATTTCACAAAGATGGGTTTTCACAAAGAAGATTTCAAAATGGGTTTCCAAGAGAAACAGGCTGTTATTTACGTTATACATGAACAAAATCTTAAGAATACCTATACAACTTTATATTTTTGCTAGGATCCGAACCCTCTTCTAACTATCAGTCTTTAGAGGTCTTAACGAATTGGTCTCCTTTGAGTTTTACAACATGTGACTTACGCTTAGGACACAAGTGAACATTAAACATTTTATCTACGTTCGGTTTGCTTCTCGTAATCAGCTGATCTCTTTTTAGATTGTAAAAAATAATTTCCTTATTAATGGATAATTAAGCCGTGCCATATTAAGTCTACGGTATTTTCATGAGGAAACATTATAAAGTCTGCATACTTAATGCAAGAGTTTTTAGTCCTAAGAAGCTTTGTCCCTGAAGGACTATTGTTTTCGTTTTGCGATTTTGCGTTGGAAACATTAAAAGTCTGAATCACTTTTCAAAGCGTTGCCACAAAACATTGCAGCCTTGTGTTATATTTAAAGAAATTATATAATGAACAATCTGCATAAATGTATATATATTTCTCCAAATGTGCTAAAACAAGGGTACCTACAGCCATCCAATTTTGAATAACATACGTTTCCACCCGAATATGCGCATCTGGAAACCCGAATTTGGAATTTGTTTTATTTTCTATTTTCTATTTTGTAAATCTTTAACGAATTTTTTATGAACAAATTCAAACGGTTTAAAAGCGAGCAATGACATCACTCTACGACGAAAAAAAAAAACTTTCTATCTAAAGCGCATGAAACTGTGTATCGGAAATCCTAAAGACATACTCATTTTAAAATTATTTTGCGATATTGCTGTTGAACTGAATTTTGTGGTTTAAGTGCGAAGAACAGGATATTTAATAAATAAAGATAACATACAAAACGTTAAAAAATGACCCTTTGGTCGTATTTTAAAATCTGAAACCTTTCAAATTTTTTTGAAGTCCAAATGGGCAATTTGCCCAGAAGGACTGCTAATTTCATTTTGATATTTTGCTTTGGAAACATTAAAAGCCTGAAACACTTTTCAAACTGCTGCCACCAAATATTACCGCCCTGTATTACATTTAAAGAAATTAAATAATGAAGAATCTGCTTAAATGTGTGTATGTTTCTGGCGTTTTGATAAAAAAAAACTGTACCTAGAGCCATCCAATTCTCAATATTGAACGTTTCCACCCGAATATAATCATCTGGAAGCCTAAACTGAAATTTGGAATTTGTTTTATTATGGATTTCATATTTTGTAAAACTTTAACGAATTTTTTATTAACAAACTCAACAATTTCAAAGCGAGCGATGGCAACGTTGTACCGAAAAAACATTTTTATCTCCAGCGCGCGAGGCTGTGTATCGGAAATTCTAAAGATATGCTCATTTTAGAATTATTTTGAGATATTGTTAACTGAATTTTATGGTTTAAGTGCGAAGAACATGGTATTTAATAAATAAAGGTAACACACAAAATGTTAAAAAAAACGTCCTTTTGGACGGTATTTAAAATCTGAAACATTTCAGATTTTTTAAGGGCAAAAGAAAGCGCTCCGTTCACAGGAACGCGAAAAATATTTAGGGCTGCATTTATTGCTTGAGCTGGTATTTACTTCAGAGAAAGAGTTATACATTTGAAGATGTGATGTGACATGGATTTCTCTTCTTCGAGAAGAAGAAAGGCAGAATATGCCTTCTCGAAATACAGAACTCATACATTTGCTGACCGAAAAAGAATTAATTCAGCCAGCTGCGTTTCGCGCTACGAATGAAAATTAAACTGCATTTTAGAGAGCAGTTTGTAATCGAAATTACCAGAATAAAATAACCATTATTTAGTATGTATAAATACTGAAATCCTTAAAAAGCTATCAGCATGAGGGTTTAGCTAATATTCTGGAGATTTAACAACCAAATGCTTAGAAAGTAGCCACCGAAACTGATATATTCTAAAGCCGCATGAATGAAAATAATCACTATATGTAAAATACCTGATGTGACTTCCTTGTATGGCCTATTAAATGATGAAGATTTTTTGCTGTGCTTCATTTAAACTTATTTTTTCGAATTTCATGAGAGAAATATTTCCCATTCTATCAATAGTTATAAACACTGAAAAAACACAAAACAATTTTTACAACTAAATACAGAGTTTCTACGCAACAACAAGCAATTCGGCAAAGACAAAACTTTCGGTGAGCGAAACTGAAAGTTAAATTTCGCTCATACTCGGCAAAAAGACTCTGAAATTGGTGCACCAAATGACTTCATTCACTATTCTACTAAAGTTTCAAATGTAAACAAACGGTGACCTCGTTAGGCTTAGCGACATTTAAGCTTTTAAACTGTTGATAATTCTACTTTCTTACTGGGAACGCAAGAACAATATATTTCAATCCCTTTCAAAGCGAAAAATGCAGAATTTACCAACATATATGAATAATAAAACTAAGCTCCCCGAGTAGGTAACAGAATGGCAATATATATATACATGTTTGTTATAGCCAGTTGCAACGAAAAGGGGAGGTTATCAGCTACATGATATAGCAGTCTATACACAAAATTTCAATGTTCTACGACTACTCATTTTTGAATTTTGGGAGATACGTGTGTACGTACAGACGCCATGGAAAACACCTCTTCTGAGTCCATTTTAAATCTATTTTATAATCCGGAAAAAGAGTCAGTTATTCTGTCCGTACGTAAAGACGTTATGCAAAATATCGTTCAAATGGATTGGAGAACGGTCAGAATGGAAATTTTCCTTAAAATGTGATACCCGACATTTTCGCGATTACAATACTTGGCTTTACTTCGTACAAGAAAGTAAAAACTTAAAAATCACAATGCAAGAGTTTTTCTTAATCACTTAAATTAAACGAAAAGGTTCAAAGATTTAAAATTTCTCAGATTCGGATTTAGAAATGGTCCTGTGTTTATTAAAGTTAAAAACGTCTTTTCAAAAATCTTTCCAAAAATTAGGAATGAGTGCAATACCTTACGCTACCAACCATATATCACCCATTTGGTTTGGTAGTCATTTCAAAGAATGCTGCCGTTCGGTGAGACATAAGATATTTCACTTATTGATTCACAAAATAAGCAAATTAAAAGTAATAAGTACAATTCTTAGTTCTTTAAATTTAAATTTTATTTTTAACAACGACTACCCCGGGGACTATAAATTAAATGCATTTAACTTACTTTATCGTATTAAATAACTACGTTTTACTTTTAGTTTCTTATGATTATCAGATGCGAGAATTTTTATTAACATTTGTGGCGTTACTGTAATTCATATACGCTTTATAATATCTTGCAATTGTACTTGTGCCTGGCACACAATTCGTTTTTCTCTTTTCTCTTCTGCCAATCCTCATTTCTTTCCCCTTCTTCACTCTTCTGTCAATCATATCTTGTAACTCTAGATGTGGTGAACTTTCCTGATTTGACAAATAAATATAAAATATTTAATTTTCGAATACATTTTAATTTATTCATTGAGTTAATGAGATAATTGAATACATTTGAAAATATTCTGTAGAAGACAGTGCAATGTTCTTGTGAAGTTGTAGTCAAATTTTATTTCGAACAATCATTAATAAAACTCTTTTATCGATTCATGAAACTTACAAAATGCTTCCTCGCCTTTCCTTAGAATTTTTTTTACCATCAGATCAGTTCAATCATTGTAATGAATAGTCATTGTAATGAATAATAGTAAAATAAGCATTTAAATTAGATAAATTGCGGATGCTGCTCAGACGTGTTTTGAAACATCAAATGAAAATTATCATTTTATAATAACTTTATTTGAAACTGATGTACTTCGTATTATTATAAGTAAAAAATAACAGTATAAATTTAAAAGAAAATAGTAGTATATATGAATGAACATTTATTTACACTTCGGATTGCTAGTTTACAAGGCAACAAAAGCTTTAACTCTGCTTTTTGTGCCTATGAATGTAATAATAATTTAAATATTTAAAAAAATCTGAAAGGTTTTAGATTTTAAATTACATCCAAAGGGACGGCTTTTTCTAACATTTTGTGTGTTACCTTTACTTATTAAATATCATGTTCTTCGGACTTAAACCATAAAATTCAGTTCAACAGCAATAACGCAAAGTAATTTTAAAAAGACATATCTTTAGAATTTCCGATACACAGTCTCACGTGCTGGAGGTAATTTTTTCCCGTACAGTGTTGCCAATGCTCCCTCTGAAATTCTTGAGTTTGTTAATCAAAAATTCGTTAAAGTGTTACAAAATATGAAATCGATAATAAAACAAATTTCCAAATTCCAAATTTGGGCTTCCAGATGCCCATATTCGGGTGGAAACGTACGTTATTCAAAATTCGATGGCTCTAGGTACCGTTGTTTTGTCACAGTGGGAGAAACATATACACATTTAAGCAGATTACGCATTTATTTAACACACATTTATAACATTTACATATAACACACATTTATGCATTTATTTAATTCCTTTAAATACAATACGGGGCTCTAATATTTGGTGGTAACAATTTGAAAAGTGAACCGACATTTATAGTGAACCAACGCAAAATGCCAAAACGAAATTAATAGCCCTTTTGGGCTAAAAGCATTATTTAATTAATTTAGATGATTAGGTTTTCGGTACACATTTCATGCAATATATCATTTGAATTGGAATTTTGACTAATGGAACATCTGGATGGGATACATGGATCTTCGGGATTCTGCGGAATACCGTTGCGAAACCAATGAGAAATATCATATGATGAGTACTAAATTTCTACCCTGGTCATGCATCATAGTGTAAACTGATGATGGGTGAAGAACTGAAATTATTCAATACAATAATGTCCGGTCATACGAGTTTGTAATTGATTGAATGAACACAGAACCCATGACAGCCTGATAACATTTATTTTGCCAAAAGAAACAATTTACAGCTCTGGAACTTTCCGCAAATGCACTCTTACATCTCTCCTCAGTATGCCAGAGTGCAATTAATTGTTTACACTTCAAACTACTAAGACCGTTAAACGCGGCGTAATGTAAAGCAGATCTTAAAAGCGAAGCTTACACGGGAATCTCTCAACGGAGCTAAACAGCTGAGAAACTGATGTTCTAACTTTGTAAGATCTAACTCTCTTTGCTATCATAAATATTCCTAGATCTGACTGAGGAAGCTGGCGATTTTTCGTACAGGCTTAAACAAATTCCAGCACGCAAGAAAGGTAAACTAACCGTTTATCAAACTATTAACACAAATGAACGCACTTCGGGCTTACAATAGCACCAACGACTTGCAGTGGAACTTGAGAATAGTTGCACAACAATTTCAAAGATAAAGAGTAGAGCTGGACTAACAATTTAATTTAAGGCTAACTAGGGTACCTCAACAACCTACCCGGTAATGTACTTGTTAAATATCCAAAAAGGCGTATCAGAACCTCAGCGTAACAGCAAGGACAAACTAGTAACGTGCGCTGGCTAGCGAAATCATGCTCTGATTAAACTACAGGCTTCGTCTGACTTTATACTCACTTTAAATTTGCGTCCTGGCGAGAAAATGAGAGGGCAAAATGAGAGGTCCTGGAAAGGTACAAAACTTAAACTAATTTGTTACGTGAAATAAGGGAAACCTTATAGCATGAGAGCCGGATACGGTTACAGATACACATACAAATCAATTACGTTTATTCAAGCACAGTAACAGTTACAGTCATACAGGAACGGGACCAAAACATCGCCAAATGGTCAGCGATTTTGGCGATTTCTCGCTAAATTTGGTGACAAAAATTTAGGCACCAGAACTGTCGCCAACTTGTTGATATTACGACCATTAAGCAAGCTACCATTTACGGAATGTTGAATAGACTTTTTCCTGTAATCTTATTTTTTCGGCAAAGCATCTTCTCTTTCAAGCATTTCATGTTATGTTATACAAATACTACAATTTCACATATAATTTTTCTAAAGTTATTTACATATATACAAAATCCATAACAATATATAGACATAATGTAAATGCATTGTATGTACATATAACGTGAAGAATACGTTGGTGGCTTGGCATATTCAAAAACAACTGCCAAAACGATCCATCGAATCTTTTATTTATGAATCCAACATAATGCAATTAAATGTTATGGAATCCAATGCGAGCGTTGTATAACGGGATTTAAGAAACAGCAATTATTGCGATTCTCTTATCACGTGAAGCTATCGAATCATTGTAATGTAACAGAGTGACTTAATTAAGAAAAACTATCAAAACTTGTTAGTTCTTGACAATATTTCGCAAAGATTTCTTGTCAAAATTGTGTGGTTCCTGGAATTGAAAAAGAATAGATGCCAAACCTTATTTCTTCATTGTAAATTAGTCTTATGTTTTCAGTTACTGACTTCAAGACCACTTAGCTAATTGCACAATCATAATTATTCAAAACACTTACAGATTTTGAAATAATTATGATTATGACATACATTTTGTAATTATATAAAAGTGTCTGGCACTTTATAAAAGATTTTTTGGTACTAGGATCGCTTGTAATTAAGTGATATGAAAATTAAAATTAATTGACTGTGTCGGATAGATATATTTAAAATGTAGAAAATACTTTTTTTTATATAAAGTGTTCACTGAAAATACTAAAACACTAATATTTTATTTTAATTTTAAGCCGCCTTTTACATTAAAATGTTAATTAAGGATCACTTTGAAACAAATTAAAAAATGCTATGTGCACTTAACATGACTTTCTTGTACGGCCTATTAAAAGTATACACATTTTTTGCTGCATTTCACTTAAACCTATTCCTTCGAGTTTCATTAAAGGTATATTTCTCATTCAATTAATTCAGTTCTCGCTTCGCGACAAGGCAAAATTACATAAAAGCTCACAACATTTTCATTAAAAATTTTAAAGGGCAAAAAAACATAAAATTAAAAATACAGGCTGTTAAGGTTTATCATAATCTTTATAACAGTTATTTTAAGTTTATGCACCTTTCCTATCTCTTCTAGCTCCAGCTTACAATTTCCTACCACAATGTATTTTCAGAAACGCGTTTAATGCAAATGAGTAAGAGTAGTATTTAAGTCGATGCTTCACTGACTTCATTAGAGAGCCAGAGTTTCTGACTAGCGCGCATTTGCCTTTGGGCTACGTCTCTCTCTAAGCTATCTCTACGCTCGGCCGTACTTCAGGCCCTTGATAGCTTCGCCTACTTAATTGAGATTTAGGGGCCAACTACTTAGAATCCTGATACCTTCGGCTATATCTTTTAGTTAAGCATTAATTAAGTTTTAATTCTTATTAATTTGAGTTCAAGACCAAGTGGAGGCTTTGCTGTACGCTCTGAGATAGGAGCCGGCTGTGTTTATTTTTATTTTGAGAAGTAAAGAGTAATTAACCCTTCTTGAGTCTTACATCTCTGTTCACACACTCAAACCTGTACACTATCGGTGTACAGGTTTCCTCACATTGAAGTTTAAAATAAAAAGGCAGAACCCCATAAGTTAAAAAAAATGTTTATAGGTAAAATTAGAGTTCCTACGCAAAAACAAGCAATTTGAGCAGCGGGCAGGAAGACGCACTTTCGCTGCAGAAAACTGAAAGCTTACTTTTGGTTCCATTCAGCAAAAAGAACACTGACGCCGATGCAATAAAGCGCTTGATTCACTACTCTATTAAATATTTCAATTGTAAGCAAATGGAGGCTTCATTAAGTTTTGTAGCACTTAAGCAACTTTTGAAATGTTTATAATTCTACAGCTATTGCACGCAGACAAATTACAGGCATAAAAAACCTTAACCGGAACACAAGAACAACATAATTCAATCACTCGTAAAGCAAAAAATGCACAATTTACCAACATACAAGAATAAAAAAACTGAGCTCACTGAGCAGAGTAACAGAGTGGATATATACATATATATGTGGGCGTATGGTTATATGTTTGGTGCGTCCGATGTTAATCAAAAAGGGGGGGGTGCACAACTATATGTTTTAGGAATCCCATATACAAAATTTCATCATTCTGAGGCTACTCGTTTTTGAGTTATAGATACATACAGACGTAAACAATTTCTTCTGAAGTAATAAAGATGATAATCAGAATAAAAAAACTCTATTCTCTCCGTTTTGAGTGGCAACTGTATGTTGGCACTGAAAAACATCGGTTAAATGGATTCGAGAACGGTCAAAATAGATATTTTCGTTGAAATATGGTACGCGAAATTTTTTGCGATTACATTACTTTCCTTACTTATACTTCGCACAAGAAAGTAAAAAAAAAGTGCGTTAATTCAACGTAGATCACGTTCTTGTAAATTATTTCAATCAATGGCTTTCTAAAAATACATATTCAGGAGTTGAAAAATATATTTAGTTTGAAATAATCACAGAGTTTTGTGTACTTTTATTAACTAATTATCTGTGTCTGCTCATAGCTACTGACAATCTGAAATAATTCTCCTTTAATAAATGAATGCTTTTCTTCTGAAAAGAACCACTTCATAATGGCGTTTTGCACATGTATAATTCTATAAATGTGGCAACACTGTTTCGAATTATAAAGGTTCAGGAACTTTTAACTACTGTTCGAAAAGACGGAAACCTTCTTAGTGATGCAACGGGACAAAGGTGCCGGTACTCTTATGAGGATCAATGGTCAACAGCCTCCCTAACGATAAGGCACATTTATGCTTGTGCCTTCTTCTTCATTTATGCTTGCGCCATGAAATCAGGAATTTGGTTTATCATTCGGAATAGGCACTGAACACTGCTAATTCGTCCGGGATTTTAATACTGGCGAACTGACTGGCTGCGTGATATTAATGTGTAATGTATTATCTATAATGTATTGATATATCGAATGCACCTTTTATGTTATGTACGTATCAATGTAATGGAAGTATGCATGTGTTACTAATGTATAATGTATATAGTTATAAGTTGCATAATGCGTACTGGTATTGCTCTCCAATATGTCTGTAGAATTAGGAACTTTTATTATTGTATGTTTTAATATACTGAGTGCACTATTAATGTATAATGTATTAATATATCGAATGCACCTTTATGTTATATATGCATTAACGTAATGTATGTATGCATGTATTATTAATGTATAATATTCATAGTTATAGGTTATGCAGTGCGCATTGATACTGCTCCGCAATATGTCTGTAGAGTTTAGGAAATATTATTATTGTATGTATTGTTATATCTTCCCTGCGTCGACAGTTATAATAGTGCACTATCGATGTATTTCTACTGTGGTAATTCAACATAGTAACAGCACTTTTTGATGTAAGTATCTGTATAGTGTCATATAAGATATAATGGGCATTGGTATTGTAGGAATCCACAATACGTCTGTCTTCCACCATCTGTCACTTGTTTGCAATATTGTTTTTTCCGGACAGTTGCGGGATCCGGATGATAGCCGAATAGTCAGTGAAAGCCACCCAGGTGTCCGGACCCTGCTGTCACTTATCACCTGGCTGCAAGATCATTTTTTTGTTTTTTCCCATGTGTAACGTGTATTTCAACCGGTTTTCCGGTAGAAAACCCACCACAAAGTCATCTTTTCCCGTAGGCAAATAGCCTTCAAGGCTTTACCATAATTGAAATAAACCAAACTGAACGAAACCAAATTCCTCTGAAGCCACCCTGGTAGTTCGGTCTGAAGTTCGAATTCCGCAAACAGGCTGGGTCCATGGGCATTTTCGTGGTTTTCCCCGATTGTAACGTGTATACGAGCCAGTTTCCCTTAGAAAGTTCTCCACGAAGGCATTCTTCCCTTTAACCAGATAGCTCCCTTTACAGAAACTGCATGTAGAAAATAAAATGCTGCTGCTTAAAATTAAAGAACTTTCATAAAGAATATTAAAAATTTATTATATGTCAGAAAATTTAATGAATTTTTAACACTGGCCTTTTTGTTTTTAAAATTTATGGCATAATGTCATTTTTATTATAATGAAAGTTAACTGAAAAGTTAGTTTCAGCTTTAAATATGAAATTAACTGCATTTATGAATACCATATATCTTTTAGCATCGGATGTAGACTGAATACAAAATATATATGTGAAAATGGAATAGAAGACTAGATCATCTAAGTAATTTGACGTTATTTCTAGACTGCATTGATTCAAAGAGTATAAAATACTGTAAAATATTTTGCAAAACCTAATTTTCAAACTGCAAAATATAATTTATAAGGTATTTTCTCCCTCCTTCCAGCATGCTTTCGTGGTCTAAAGATAGCACACTCGGCGCCTATTCGAGAGTTCCAGGTTCGAGGCGAGGTGAAACCATTGCTCATTTTTCACGTCTCCAACATCAAAAAACCTTATTGATTCTACAAATGGAACGCAATCTAAAAGTGGAGGACAATGACTCATCTCCACCCGGAATTTGGCAACTGAGTCCCTAATCCCTAATCGCCCTTTCAGAGGGGGAGTATATAAGGTATTTTCACCTTCTTTTCAACGTGTCTTCGTGGCGTAACGGTAGCACACTCGGCGCGTATTCGAAGAGGTCCAGGTTCGAGTACCGGCAAGGGCAATGCCTATTTTTCACATTTCCTGGTTAAAAAAAATCCTAATGACGCTATAAATGATGCCCGAACTAAAAGAGTAGTGGACGATTATTCGTCACCACTAGGATTTAGATGATAATTTGACACTACCAACACAGTAACATACGTTTGAGTCGCCTAATCTCCAGTCTCTCTTTAAAAGGGGTAGTAAATGATGTATTTTCTCCCTCTTTCCAGCATGCCTTTCTGATGTAACGGTAGCACACCCGGCGCATATTCGAGAGTTTCAGATTCGAGTCCCGGTGAGAAAAATGCTTATTTTTCACGTCTTCAGCATCAAAAAACACAAATGATTCTACAAATTTATAATTGAGCAATCTAAAATTGAAAAAATTTAACCTAATATTTTGCTTTAAGTCTAAATCTAACGATCTCTTCAAATTTGATATCTTTAGAAAACCGATTCTTATTGCTGAAAAAAACAACAAGTCATAAAAGGAAGGATTTACGTAAGACTTTCTTGATATAACATATCTCATAAGAATTTTGCTGATCTTCTTCCAGTAATCAAAGCAGGATGCCGAAATTGAGTGGCTTTTAAACACCGGCAATAGAATTATTATCCGTGCAGTTTTGAATGTTAAGCATGCAATAATTGATTTCAGAAACCATTTGAGTGAACATTGAAGCAAAGCATAGTAAAAGGCAATTTTTTGTGAAAGTTTATTAATTTTAACGCTGTTTCTAGCTTTGCCTTCATTTCACAACATGTTTATTTTTGAGTTCGAACCGTTTCGTTTGACATTAAGAAATACAGAAAAATGTAATACATAACATATTTTATCAGAAAGAAAGGAAAATGCCAATATCTGTTTGCAACGTTCCTATTTTGCAATGAAAGGAAAATTTCCAACATTCAAACCACGTAAGTCTTTTAGGCCAATTATTGCCAGGATATTGGGAACAACAGAGAAAGTAACAAAACAGTAGTTATAATGAAAGCATCAAGAAATTTAAAGTTCATTGCCAAATTGAAGTTTCTGCTAATTCTATGCCTTAAATAAGTTGCAACGAATAATTTCTGTCCAAAGAAAGTATAACTCAAAGCAGCAGCGTCATAAATTTTATAAAGTAAACAAAGCCACTTAAATATATTTTAACTGAAAAAAAGCAATGAAAATTATTTCTTATTTATTAAACGTATAATTTAAACAATTACATTAGAATATCGTTAGTAATAGTAGAAATAATAATAATTGTTATAATGAAATTATGTGTAAGAATTCCCTGTGAACTTTAAATTGCTAGGGGATCTTTACAATGATCCATTTAGAAGAATACTATTTTACATGAATATAGTTTTTCGAAATGTATGACCAGTAGCCGAGTGGTTAAGACCACTGAATACTGGGAGTTCAATATGGATTTCATACCAGGCGAACAGGTTGGCTCCATTATTGGTTTTGGGATTTCCTCCCATGTGTAAAAGGAATATCAACCTGTTTTCCTTAAAACGCCCTCCCCGAAGGCATACCTTCCCTTGTTAGAGACATTAGCTTATTTCAAAACAGGAGACATGAAAAATTAGCAATGCCCTCACCGGGACTCGACCCTCGGACCTCTCGAATATGCGCCGAGTGTGCTGGCCATTACACCACGAAGGCATGTTGAGAAGGCGCAAGAAATACCTTAAATATCCCCTCCCCTTTAAAGGGCGATTGGGGATTAGAGTACCCAATCACCAAATCCCGGTGGTGAGGAATCATCACCCACCACCTTTTTTAATTCGGACGCCACTTATATAAACATTAGGTTATTTCGAAGCAGGATACATGAAAAATGAGCAATGTCCTCACCAGGACTCGAACCTCGGAACTCTCGAATATGCGCAGAGTGGGCTGGTCATTACACCACGAAGGCATGCTAAGAAGGCGAGAGATATACTTTTTACCCTTAAGTAGACAGCCTTCATTTGCTTTGCATAGATAAAATTGTCTAATTTATACTTCTTCGAATAAGAAGAGGAAATCTGAATCCAAAAGATTTATCACATACGGAGAGGCAATCTGGGGCGGTGAAATTTCTTCCCACGTGAGACGATCCGTACACTCAATACAGGGACAGCACCCACTTCAAATATGCAGGTCCTATCGCACCTAAACCAGGGAGGCAACTATCTAAAGAGTGACCAGGCTTCGTCAAACGTTAATTCTGTGGGGTCCTAGTTATCACCACTTGGAGGAGCAAAACAGCTGCCATTACTTTCATCTAGCTGCTTTTAATCTCTCCGACGACATCAACATAAACGAAAAACCAATTCAAAGTAACAATAATAACTTTTTTACACATGACTCTGAAATGGAGAACGGCACGGGCAGCGGCTTCTGTAAACTTGAAAATGGTATTGTAACATTTGAATGGAAGAAGAAAGTAGGATTGAATAACTCTATATACAAATCTCAGCTCCTTAGCTCTCAGTGTTGAAATTCGGTATATTGACACAAACCATCACCCGAAATTCTTCATACTCAGCCATTCAGCGTCAAATCTGATGGCTATAGCAGGACAAAGCAGCAGGTGTTCCTTGCTATACCCAATTCAAAAACAGATTCTGGTAATGCGTATCTTCCAAACACCCACTCTAAAATTGGTTCGCGCTCGCGCTCATACAGGAATTCAAGGCAGTGAAACTACGGACCTTCTGGCCAAGCAGGCAGCCAATGACACGGAATTACTAGAACAACCAATTAAACTTCCTTAGTCTCACATTAAAAGAGCAACAATGATAAGCTTGCTACAAAATTGGCAAAGTAGATGGTCAGAGGCAGAGGTGACACAAATGGCATTTTGCTTATGGCCAAATGTTAAGATGAAAATCAAGACCAAGCGTACCAGCTTGAAGGTCAACATCCACCGTGCCAGCCTAACACAGTTCTTGACGTGTGATGGGCAATTCCCAGTGTACCTCGAAAGATTCAGACTTAGGGTGTATAAGTGCGGAAAGGAAGGTAACAAAAATTATTATTACTTTCATTGCATTAATGTAAGAATCTGGCACTTAAAGAAACCAGCGGACTGTGCCTGGGCAACGTGGAATTCTAATACACTTAAAAATATAGTTCTCTGTAAAGTATAGAAAATATCAAGACACGGAGTAAGCAGAAACCACAGTGATTAACGTTAAGTTTGAAATCATCAAAATTTAAGGCAGATAATTAGAATAACTCTTAGAGTCTCCAGTTAAACTAAAAAATCCTGGAACTGCTGGTAAATTTGTTATAGAACAGTAAACTTTGTTTTCATGCAGTAAGAAGTATAAATATCAGCGATTGTTTCAGGTACTCAGAACGTGAATTAATATGAACTAGTTTTTGACAAGAAAGACTTTGTAAAATACTGAAACTGTTATAGTACATAATATTCAACATTGTAGCTTAGTAGACTTAGTTGACTTAGTAGACTTTGGTATATAAATCCGTCTAGTTCGCCTCTGTAGTCTGAGACCATCGTAGCGGCGCTTTCACTTTACTTGTTAATATTTACAGAATCAGAAGTTCCATCAGCATCTTGGCAGAGTTTGACGCGTTTGCTTAATCGATTCGTTCACGAATCGGGGGCTTACTCTAGTTGGTGAATAAACCACCATCTATAATATAGATAGATTTTGCAAGTCAATCTTCGTCAGTTACAATATTGGAGTTTAGTACGTACCAGTTTAGTACGTACCGTAAGTTAAAAATACCAGACTCTATCTAGCACTAATACTAGACAAATTAAAATACTAGACTCTGTCTTGCATTAGCACTAGAGAAAGTCTTTAGTTTTAAAACAGCATTAAAAGTAAATATGAGATATCATTTAAAAAAGCAAAAGCTGTTAATTATTTTCATATTACTTTATAAAAATTTAAAGCAATAAACCCAACTAGCTATTTTTAGATTCTGTATGAAAATTTATAGCGCGCGCTTCGTGTTCCTATATTTCCATCACTTTATTCATCAGGATTCTGGCATCAATAAAAAATGGTTGAATAATTTTATGTTATTTACAATTCGGAGATGTAAAGATCGGAATTTTATGACTGTTTTATCATGTATGTATTTTTGTTACTGTTTTTGTTACTGCTACTAGGTCTCGGATACCTTTTCTTCGTTATCAGCTTCTTTTCTCATTTTCTTTCACGAATAATTCTACTCGTTTTTATGAGCTCATGGTATGGGAAGCATTTCTCGTTTTACTTTAATAAGTTCTTGTATCTTTTGGAAGTAAAAGAAAGTTTGTAAATTGTCTCCAGAAGTCGATAAACTGTGGAAAAAGAAGTCTTATGTATAAGATTGAAGACAAAGATACTGTATAAGGTGTAATGTTGTTTCTTTAATAGGATGCCTATTCCATTTTTCCTTGTTTTTAGGGTTTCCAGTTGAACGCAACTATGATTTCAAACACAGGATGAAGACATGAAAAATAGTTATAACACTTGTTAGATTATTGAAAATTTAAATTGGCTAGTTAGAAGTATTCTCTTGTTTTTTGGATTTTTGTGTAATGAATCTCATGAATAAGACTGGTGAGAAAATATTAGCTTAAAGAAATATCACAAAAAATAAGTCATCTACTGTCGATAAAATACAGATGAATAATATTTAACAAATTGCTATAGAATTTTTATCATCTTCTTGTTATTTTACCCAATGTTTGGAACAGTAATACATTTTCTTCAGCATAAATACATTTCTATACACCTTCTACTGTTATCCTGAAAACATAAGAAGTCCTTATCGCAAGGAAAGATGTTACACATTAGCTTATGTTACTTGTACAGAAGAATTCTTAAAATATTTAAGTGATAAATTAATTCATAACTATCTACTTCAAATTAAGTGGTCTGCAACTAATTATAATGAATTTGTTACAGAGAAATATTTCTCTACGACGACAGTCTCTGAAAGTAACCACTAATTCTGATAACTCAATCAAGCTTTAGTGTTGTCTGTTAAGTTTTTGAAAGTACCAGGAAACTCAAATGGCTTGAAATTATGAGAGGAGATGTCTTGCAAAAGGTCCATTGACTATCTGGACATGAGAAATGTTTGTTAAATTCTGCCTGATTCTGAAAATGAATTCTACAGCAGTGAGACAGGGAATGTATATCGCACTCTTTACTTATACCACAGGTTCTACAGGCAACACTGCGGAAAAAAATGGGACAGTTCTATATCTCCCGCTCTACTGGCCCGATAGTCAAAATTCAAATTGCGCTTTTCATGTGTCGAAAGCGAGACTTAGGATATATATTAGATTTACATATAGCATTGATCTAACATAGATATTTTGACACAAAATGGATCTTTTTCTGAAATAACATACCAATTTTTTTCCATATTTCGATTCTACGACTCACATTATGCCTAAATATTAAATTTTGTAAAATTCGATGCGAAATTTAACGAAGAAATTCAAACATTTACCTTAGCGCTTTTTTTTAAGCTTGAGCCAAGAATAATTCACTTGGCGAACTTGTTAATACGTGGCAACCTACTTTCTTAGCCCTTCCATTGTCAGAAGCGGAAAAAAGTCACATCGTTCCTGCCATTTTACATTGTGGATGAGAGGAAAAAAAGTCACATCGTTCTACTTTCAAATAATTTAACAAAGTACGTAAACCACATTAGATGTTATTATCGCTTTCAACAAACATGTCAAATTTCAAAACGCGCCAACATATAAATTCACGTATATCTTCGGAAATTTTGAATAAAAATCTCTAATGTTTTGCAAGTGTACTTAAAAATACATCTACTTTAAGGTAATGATAAAAATTTCATAGGTTATAATTCAAAATTTTTTTCCAAAAATATATAAAAAGGATTTAAAAATACGAATTTTAAAAATAAATCATAAAAAATGGGTGAAATTTATTTAGAGCGAACCTAAATTTCCAAATGTGAAGGAAGGAATCAAGTAAATGTAATAAGAAAAGATATATTAATAAATATATATCAAATTCAATTAACATTGAGGAGCTAAAAGTTTGAGATCGAATTTTTTAAAAACTACTCGTGCGATTTTTACAAAACTTGGCAGTTTGGCATAATTTGATAGAATAGAAATATGGAAAACAAAATTGCCATGTCATTTCAGAAAAAGTCCGATTTTGTGTCAAAATACCCATATTAGAACAACACTATATATAAATCTAATGCATATTCTAAGTCGCGCTTTCGAGACATGGAAAACGCAATTTGAATTTCATCAATCGGCCCAACAGAACGATATTTTTCGCAGTTTAAATGCTACAGGTTTGGAAGTTTTGCACCTTGTATAAAGATGATGGAAGGCTTTATCCCTTTTTCAAAGATTTGGTCTTCATTTGGATGCCTTATTCAATAATATTTAAACTTTACTCTTATTTTTTTTACTTAATTTATGTTATGTATATATTCTTTAACAACATTTGTATAGTACAATTTCGGGTTTTAACGAAAGTTTCCCACTACCGCAAATATCGTCTGCGCAAACAGTTCGCGTTGGCGTGTTTAACCATGTTTTCTCGAACGATTTTTGGCATTTGAGGGAAAGAAACTTGCTTTAGAACACTGCATTATGAAAATTGTAAAAACATATGGTTATCATTAAGTACAAGGTGTCTGAAATGGAAATCATCAGAACTTAAGTTTCAAGTCAAGAAAAATTAATTCAAAACAGAGCTTGGTAAATCAAAACAGATCTAAGCACCAAAGCCGTTGAAAAGAATTTAGTTAAATAGAATAGACGTTATTAATCAGAGTTTAGTTACATATGAAGAGCTTAAAATAAATTAAAGAACGTTTACTTAGAAAACTTCTCGAGCTTAGTTAAAGTATAGTGAAACTATAAGAAAAAATATATGATACTAAAATGAAAATAATAAAAACTAATAAGACAAGTAAATAATAATAAAAAA
Organism: Stegodyphus mimosarum; assembly: GCA_000611955.2. NCBI lineage: Eukaryota > Metazoa > Arthropoda > Arachnida > Araneae > Eresidae > Stegodyphus > Stegodyphus mimosarum. The sequence continues at coordinate 60,653 of KK122527.1, forward strand.
TGGTAAAAAATTAAAGATGTTTAACCTATATTAATTTAGAAGTCAAAAAACAAAAATCAGTGTTATATTTTCAAATTTTCACAGGACTAGTTTGGATGGTTTTACCGAACCATCAGCCTCAGCTGCAAAAGCGCAAATGAACAAGATAAGAAAGACATAGTGATTAGATAAGATAAGATGAGAAAGCCTGGACAGGAGACAAGCTACTGGCGCCACCTGTTAATGAAACCAGAACTAAAACATAATTTCTTTAAAGGCTGAAGGCAACGGTGGATTAGAATTAGGGTCGTTAACTGGAACAGAAAGCTATTTTTCAATGTGAAATGCCTCTAGAAAATCCAGGTCACCAATGCAAGATGTTTTTTAAATAAATTTGGCAGCAGAAAAATTGAAAGTGTGATTTTCGGATCAACAATGTTGGGCAACAAAAGACTTCAGTGTTTCCTTTTTTCTAACATATGCCTCATGTTCTTAAACGCGAAATTTTAAGGCTCTATTAGTTTGACCAATGTAAATTAAACCACACTGGCAAGGAATCCTGTAAATACCCAGGAATTCATATCCGGAACGGAGTCCTTGAGTATGGAACTCGTAATTTTATTGATGGGAGAAAATTTTGCGTTGAGGAACATGAGGCATATGTTAGAAAAAAGGAAACACAGAAATCTTCTGTCGCCCAATATTGTTGCTCCGAAAATCACACTTTCAATTTTTCTGCTGCCACAATTGTTCAAAAAACATCTTCCATTCATGAACTGCATTTTCTAAAGGCATTTCACATAAAAAAAATCTTTCTGCTCTAGATAACGACCCTAATTCCAATCCATCTTTGCCTTCAGCCTTTAAAGAAATTATGGTTCAGATCTGGTTTCATCAACAGATGACGCCAGTTGCTTGTCTCCTGTCCAGGCTTTCTTATCTTATCCTATCTAATCATTATATCTTATCTCGTTCATTTGGGTTTCTGCAGCTGAGGATGATGGTTCGGTAAAACCATCGAAACTAGCCCTGTGAAAATTTGAAAACGTAACTTGGATTTTTGTTATTTGACTTCTAAATTAATATTTGTTCGGCGTGTTATTGTATCTTAATGTTTAACTTTTTATTAAATTAAAGAATTTTTTAAGAGAATTTACCAAAATTTTGATAGATCTAGATAACAAAGCGTTAATCAGTTTATCTAAAAATAGAGCATATTTGACCTGCTGATAAAAGTGTTTAATTATAAATCTTTTATTAAAATACATCCATAATTTTATGCTTTTGAACTAATTTTGGTTATAAATTTTCGGTTATAAGAGATACATTTTAAAGTTCTGTTTTAGTTTTCTTCAACTTTAGATTTTGTTAAGTCGTTACAAATTTTGGAGGACATTTTAAGATTAACTTTCTAGCATTCAGAACAAACTACCAGTGTTCAGCGGTCTTATTGATTCAACCGCTCGTGATCCTTCAAGAATCGGAAACACGCTAAAAGATCAGAGAGTTACGAAAACGTAAAAGTTTCCTCCCCATCTCTTACTCCGTAATTTTTTAATCTAATTTTAGCATCAAGTTCTACTTGTTTTACTTTCAAATCGAGTTAATACTTATTAACTGCAAAGAAGAGAAACATCTTAACATTTATTTGATGTCGCTGACCTATTTTGCTAGATAGAAGGAGAAATAAAAGTACTATGTTCTTTTCTTGCAATTATCCCCAAGAGTATTTGGTTGTCTACTCAGCTACTAATGTAATCAATGATCGAAAGAGACGATAAAGATCCTTCTGTGACTATATACATCTATATACAGATATATATATATATAGATAGATATATATACTGCTGAGGTACTCTTTTTCTATTACGTTCACTTTAATCAAAATAGGTTAAATTATTAATCCTGAATATACCATTCGGCAAACACTTCAGTTAATTGCTAAAACCTCAATAACGCGTGTGTTATATATTAACTAATAGAACGATTTTCTTAAGAAATGGCAGCTCTGTGTACAGAATCATTTCTGCTAATTATTGCAGTGTACAAAAGCTTAATTTGATTATTTTCAGTATTATTTTCAGTTTGATTATTTTGTTTGATCATTAACTTATTTTTATTAGTTAGTTATTATTATTTCATTATTTGTTATTATTTAGTTAGATTATTAGTTTATTATTATTAAATTATTATTTATTGTTAGGTTATTTTGTATCAGTTTGTTTATTTTCAGTGTTTATTTCAGTTTACTTGATTATTTTCAGTGTAATTGCGAATTACATATGAATTTAAACTGCAAATCCTTCATGAATTCATTGCCCTTCAGGTTTTTGGTAACTTTCTTCATAAATGATTTGTATACTTTATAATAAAAAATTAATGACAAGAATGATTGACTTGTTTTATTGTTACAAATTTTAAACATAGATAGATGATTTTAGTGTAATAATTTTTGGAATTGCTGTATTCCTCTGTGGAATGCAACATGAAAAATCGAGAGAGAGAGAGAGAAGTCATGCCGGAAACGTCAGAATACAGGGACAAGTCTGCTTAAGGGGACGGTGGACTTTAAAAATTAAGTTTTTTAAGTTTTTGTGTTTTCAACAAGAAATTTTATACATATACATATTATAACATTCGTTTATAAAATACATGTCCAAAATTTCAATTTATTTGAAATTAAAAAATTTTCAAATAAATAATTAATTATTTTAATTAAAAATTTAAAATGCTCCTTGCGCTCTAGTTTTCAATATTAGTGATCAATTTAGTGATATTTGCATTATTTTTAACGCATTTTTAATGCCTTTTTACACGCATATAAATATCTATGAATTGCCTAAGCGATCTATTTGTAAATATAAACGAAAAATATCACGTAAGGGCAAATAAATTACAGGCTTGGTACCAGCTGATTTCGAATTTATCTTAGATAGCGATCTTATATTTATCTTAAATAGCTTCAATTTGTGTGGCATCACCAACCCCTCTCTTGTCAGTAATTTTCACATTATGCCATTTAGCTTTCTCTAATATGCACATTGCTGGCATTATACAACGTTAATCACTGGAAGGATATGGCATGTGAATGGCTTGCTGACTTATTCAACAATCCACGGGGCAGATTCACAGGGAGCTTGGAATTCCCGGTAAACTCTTTTCATGTCATATACAGATCATTTTTAATTTGTTGCAAGACATTTCTTCCAACTAGTAATCATAACCTCCCAATTGACATGAAAAGAGTCTGTAAAAATCTTTCATGGCCATCTTATCTCTAGACAAGATCACATTTCGTACGAAGACTATGACACAGACAACAATCAGATAAGGATTACCATTATGTAATCGACTTTGTAAATTCCCCCATTAATGATACAGACGGTCGTAAATCTAATTTTATCGCTTTGTTGACTACAGAATAATTAACTCAACGGCATTTACTTTACACTTTCGCACTCTTGTTTTTCAGCAAGAAATAAAAAAAGGAAAATAAAAAGTTATTTCGGAAAAGACTAATCGTGCTTATATGGGCAATTATGCCTAATATTCAATGATGGATCACGAAGGCAGTAACAGTATTTGGTACGCACACGACAGAGCAACTGGACTCTAACATATATCATCATCAAAATTTCGCAAATATACCAGATGGCAGGTTTTACTGAAATGGAAAACATTAATAAATTCACTATTAAATGTAATTTTGAATGCTTTTTTGTTAATATTTATGGAAGCATACCTGCAACGACAACTTATTTAAAATCATAGAAATTAAATGATGGGATTTATTTTTAATTGCTTACACATTCAGAATACTAACATTTATTTTCCTTCCTTATTTGCAATGTATATGTGACGACAGAGATTTTAAAGAGATAAAAAAAAAATATTTTTAAAGCGTTTCTACATTGCTAACGTCTAAAGACTTTCCACAGATTTTAGATAAATCGTATGTTTGTGAACCTACATCAATTTCACGTATTTTTGTAAATCTCTGTTTATTTAACTGCGCTGCTATTTTTGTGTAATGCTCTAATATAGTTATAAGGTATTTCTCCCTACTTCTTAGCATGCCTTCGTGGTGTAGTGGTCAGCAAACTCGGCGCGTATTCGAGAGGTCCGCGGTTTGAGTCTCGGCGAGGGCATTGCTCGTTTTTCATCCCTCTTGCTTCGAAATAACTTAGTGTCTCTACATAGTGGATTGTTTTATTTAATTATTTGTTTTCTTTTTTTTTATACTTTTTAGAGAGTTTTGCGATTTATTTTGCTTACAATTGAATCTGAGGCTACATGTTTTGTATGTAAGTAATTATTTCTTACAAAGAAACATAAATCTTTCATTTCCGAGTCGAACAGCTTTGTTGTTACTGTTATTGTTGTAACTAACCTCGCTTGTTTGACGTCAGAACAAGCCCGCGAAATTCTCTCACCACTTTTCCCCTACCACCAATCCACATGAGAGGACTCTCAGCACGCTATGTGTTTAGAGTTCCCCCATATCGCAGAGACACTGTACATTTACAAACATCCCTGCCATCTGCAGGATTCGAACCCGGGCCCTTTAGTACGGTAGTCAAAGTCACTATTCACTATCCCGGCTGGACGGCCTAGCAGCTACAAATTCTAAAAGTAGCTCAAGCAGAAGGCAAGATAAGTACTCCTGAATTCGTTTTGCGACAAATTTGGCAGCCAACATAAAAAAATTTGGCAATTTTTGCCAACCTGGCTACTTTATTTTGGGGGGAGAGGAATAAGGGAAATCTACGATCGGTTTTTTTCGGAAATTTACGGAAGTCTATGTTCTACTCCTATAAAGACGATTCTGAGAGCCCGGACTAGTAAGTTCTTTATCACTTCTGAGAGTTAGAGGTTAAAAAATATTTAGCTGAATTACGTGTTTGAGTTTACTCTGTGAGTGATTTGGGGAATTTGCGATACTTTAGCGGTAAGGAGAAATTGTTGACTATCTGCCTTCTCTTTGAATTATTTACAGTTTACCACGCACCTTTATTTTTTAGAATAAACTGTCCATTTTTTCCTACTTCTCTGCAGTGATTAATTAGACATCAAATCTGTAGTTCCGAACAGCATAACGATTTTTGAAGTTTTCGTTTTAACTAAATTACACACTTTCAGAATATGTAATTCTATCAAATTATCATTTCGGTTAAATAATATTCTGTTAAATTACCAAAATCAGCATTTCATTATGATTTTTCACTGTGCGACCTTCTTGCCTGTAATGACGTAATTAATTCACATTGAAAGAAAAGATAAAGCTAAATTCTTCTGGAACATATGAAACTCAATATTGTAAATTGCCAATATTTTCCCTAAGAAATTAGCTTTTTCAAAATTAAAATAATTTTTATGTTTTTTGTGTTAAACAGAGAAGCACATTAAAAAAAATCTAATATGGTTCGACAGGTCACACTAACTCTCTTCCTACTATCTTATTAAAAAAAAGATGGATAAACCCATCAAAGTAGTTATTAGAGGTTTACCGATGGATTGTCCCATTGAGGAAATTAAAGAGGAACTCACAAATTCAGTATTTAAGGTAAGAAAAGTCGCTCAAATGCACCGATGTCAGGTCGAGTGCACCAATGCCTCTATTCTGATTACAACTTGAAAATAGTAAAGGGGTTGAAAACATTTATGATGTCACATATTTTATGCTTTTTTTGTGTAGAAATTATTACTTACAAAGTGAGTAAGGGTGTTGTGCAGTGTTATAACTGTCAGCACTTCCACCACCATTCTGACTTCTGCAAACTTAAGCCAGGATGCGTGAAATGCGCAGGACCCCACAAAACATTCGATTGTGGAGCTAAAAAATTAACTGAAGTTAAGTGCTGCAACTGCCTAGAAACTGGACATACAGAAAATTACAGAGGTTGTAAAAATTCCCGAAACTAGTTAAAAATATCTCACCTGAAATTCCTAGCAATGACCATAACGAGGTTTAAAACAAACTGAAATACACACCGGTTACAACCGGCATTTCTTACGCAAATATTACTCAAAGTGGAAACACTGTTCAGAATAACACACAAAACTCTAAAATGGACGATAAGAAATCACGTAGAAAGCATGAAATAACTAAAGAGGTAGGGATTAATGTCTTCACGGACATATTCAAGTTGGTTAAGGAAATATGCAATATGTTCAAAGGTTTCCCCCTACCTAGTATTTTTTATAAAATCTCTATTAAAATGCCAGAAATTCAATCTGCTGAAAATTCTATTGACAAAATGTTTATCCTATTTAATTTATTTGAGGAAATATTCTCGAGTAATACTGATTAGTAATGCCCACATTTCAAATATCTGCATTTAAATTACTTTTAATAATGACAATATATATATTTAAATAAAAAAATTAACAATAATATATATATATTTATATATGTATATGCAAATAAATACTTTGAAACACTCTTATATATCCACATTCATATTATATTCTAAATCTCGGCTGAATTGCTTCTCTTATTTATTTATTTTATATATATATCCTTATCCTGTTTTTATCCACCAATGTCAGCAATCTCATTCCCCAAATTTTTTTATCTAAACATACCATAAGTTTCATACTTTGTTTTGTACTCTCATGCTCCTTTTACATACCGGGTGCGTCATAAATTCCCGCAAAGTTCAAAATTTCGCAATAAAAGAAGGAACGCACGGAAAATTTTTCTGTGTGCGCCAATATGGTCAGAAAGACATTTGATTTTTTCCATGTAAAAAAAATGTTTCCAAAAGTAACCGACAGACGGCGCTCACATGTCATACTGAGATGTCTTATGCAAATCAGGTTATCAATAAAACACTGTCCTGTATCCGGCGTGAAAAGCTGTACAGTCACTGCAGCACGGTATCGTACGCTTTCGAGTGATCACATTGTGCCTGCAAAGTCGCGGTTGTAAGATTTAGTGGCACTCAAGATCACCAGACTTGACCCCGACAGATTTTTGGTTGTGGGGATACTTAAAGTCTCGTGTGTACCGGGGCTCCCCAACCACACTGGTGGAACTGAAAAATGCCATTCGACTGACCGTCGCTGCCATCGATGGCGACATGCTACACTCCGCTGTAATGGGCGTAGTGACGCGCCTCACTCGCCTATTACCTTTGGTGGTAATGTTGAACATCTGTCACTATAAAATAAATGCATAGTGTCATGATATTGTGGTCTGTTTGATTGCCTGTTTCTCTTTGCGTGATTTGAATAAAAGGTCTCAGTATGACGTGTGAGCATCCTCTGTCGGTTACTTTTGGAAACATTTTCTTTTTACGTGGAAAAAAATCCAATGTCTTTCTGACCATATTGGCGCAAACAGAAAATTTTTCTCTGCGTTCCTTCTTTTATTACGAATTTTTAAACTTTGCACCTGGTATATTCCTCACCAGCTTGATTACTTCCGCTTGCATTCTTTAAGAACCTACTTCAAAATTTTTAAACATGTCAGCATCTTTTCGGAACTTTACTAAACGTTCATATTTACATTATTAAGAACAGCACAAATTTTCGATCAGGAGTAGGGCCTTCGGCCCAGGCACCCAGGTGTACGGACACCATTCTATGGCTGGAACCCTCTTCCTGCGCCCGCTGCTTCAGTGTTTGTATAGATGGCAAATGGGCAACAGAAAGCGTTTTGTGTTCAACCCTTCGAGAAGTGTGAGTTTGTAACAAGTGTTATGTATGAGTTTCGTCGACAATACCCTGGTGTTCAATAACCTACATTTCAGAGTATTAGCGGATAGAATAATTAACTCCAAAACACAGATTTTCTGTGTAAAAGGAAATCACTTAGACTTTCCCACATGTCAGACGAAAATGCGGAGCGCATCCACAGAATTTCGGACATGTAATCTACAGAAATCTATTCGCCGTGCCAATAAGGAATTTGACACTCCCGCAGCAGCTCTCTGGCGTGTTTTGCAACGACTTGTGTTCTTCGAACCATACAGGATTCGATTGCTGTAAGCTCTGCATACGGGTTACAAAGAACAATGTGTGGAATCTGTGAATTCATCCTATGGAATGTGTCACCAGATGACAGTTTTCTAACACCTTTCGTTTAGTGAAGAGTCAGCAAGTCATCTAAGTGGCAAGGTCAACCACCAGAATGTTAGATTACGGGGTTCTTCCCCCCCGTAGAGGCCACTGTCACGGGAATCATTATCTCGATATGCCTGAAAAGTGGCTTTTACCGCACTTACAGACCGATTCGGATGACTAACATCACCGGCCTCCAAGGTGGCCGGACCTCTCAGTATGCGGTTTCTTCTTGTGGGGGTTTATAAAGGATTCTCTTTCTGTATCTTCACCTCCATCTTCACTAACCGAGTTGAAGATACGCATAACAACAACCGTGGAAGCAGTGGATGCAGATATGCTCGTAAACGTTTGGGGCAAGTTTGTCTACCTTATAGACATATGTTATGAATCGAAAGGTAGACATATTGAGCACCTTTCATTTGATTTGTAAAAACACATTGTAATTATCCATGTAATATAAAGTAAATCTTAAATTTTTCAGTACTTTTCATAATATACACATTTCAAATCGGGTGACTCTTTTCAAACATCCTGTTTATAAATAAATGATTATTAAATTTCATTCGCTTAAATGCAAAAAAAGTCCTGTATGTTTTACCATCTATTAAGCCAAATTGAGAGAATAAACAAACATGCCTACCAGCGGCCGAAGAGTAAAGTCGCTGATCATTGGTAGTTCGGCGCGAGGTTCGAATCTCGAGAAAGAATTGATTGTATGGGCGTTTTCGTGGTTTTCTCCATCTGTAATGTATTTAAATACTATGTAGTAAATTCCCTTAGAAAGACCTCCGTGAAGGTATCTGTAGTGCCTAAGAGCGCCCCCGAGGGTCGACGTAGAGAACTCTGCGAAGCTACTGGCTAGGATCTGTACCCAGGCAATCTCGACCACGGGGGGTATACAAATTATGAGCCTATTGGGTCTGGAGGCTCCGGAAAGGTCACTTATTGGCCGACCTGGAGTCTGGCAAGTCTTAAAGCAGTTAGTTCTGGTAGTCCGGGGGTAGCACCTCGAGCTTGCTGGGTAAAGGCCCTCTGCGATGGGCAGCTCGAGGGACTAGTGTCAATTCTCCCCAAGGTAAGGTGAAGAAGTGAACCCTCGGATCTGTTCGGCGGTTAGATTGGCCTAGTTGTTCCAGCTCTTAGCATTGCGGCACACGTAATGAAAAACCAATGCTTAAGGGCGAAACACATTAATAATAACAATAATAAACGAACATGCGATTTTAAGAGGAAGCACTTTTGTAAAGCTAGAATTGGCAACACTTTTATTTAAATAATTAACTGAAGCTCTAAAATCAGTTTTAAATACTTTGATTAAATAAACTAATAAAATATTTATCCACAGGTTTCCTTTTTTATTTTTTCCTATTTTCCTTCCTTTCATTTTCTCCAACATCTGGTGACATACGTCTGTTTGTTTTAGTTAAGGCGATGGACCATTTAGAAATAGGAAAGAATATGTTCGTAATTAATAGAAATATTCCACAACAAATGCCACGGTATTCAAATAACTTCGTTCCACAAATCAGAGTAAATTTAAAAGGGAATATTGCCTAGTGTTAATAAGTTACCAATATTGCTGTTTTTTTCTAGCGCATTTGTTTGCTCCACTTATTCGCAAATGTGTCAAGTTTTATTAAGAGATGCAGCAATTAAGAAATGGTTAATAAAGACATTTATCTACGTCCTCTCATTAAGTTAACTGCAACCACTGCACAAATTCCTTTATATATTTTAGGCTGAAAACTTTCCAAATCATAGATAAAGGCTTATTTTTAAATTTGACATTTTTTCTCTTTCATTTCCTTCTTATTAGTAAATACGTTGACATTTGGAAGGGGTGCTGCAATTTGGAACGAGATTCCGAAATTCGTCTGCCTGTTAACATTAAGTAAACTGCAATGGAACCTCGTGATACGAGTTTAATTGGTTCCAGAATTGAGCTCATATAGCGAATTTCTCCTATTTAGAAACAAACTTTCTATTGAAAATAATAAAAATCCAGTCATACCGTTCCGCACTTTGAAAACTCTCATTGCCATTTCATCTTCAGTGGACGTACCTGGTGTTTCTCAGATAAGGTCAAAATACAGATTCTTAGCCTCAGCGTAAATGATAGCTTCAGACACAGAATTGCCTTTTAACTGCTTCTTGTTAATCTCCACCAACAACAGCTTCTCAATATCTTCTAGGAGTTTTGGACGGTGCTTGCACGTAACGGTAACCTCTTTGGCCACATCAAATTTTTTAACTTCTTCCTTCTTCTTCAGAATAGTGCAGATCGTCGATATCAAACAGTCGTAAGTCTTTGCCGAATCCGTCACTCTTACACCACGCTTATGTTTATCTATGATTTCTTTCTTAATTTCAACGGCCATGGCTTACTTCTTTTTCTTTGCAGAACTATCTGAGGCAACAGTCTTCTTGGGAGACATCGTGTCATAATTATTTTCTCATTAAAAGTAAAAATAATTAACTCACAAGCGCACAGATACGTAGATCAAAGAATAATGAGTGATCTGACGAGGGGATTCCCCGAGTCGAGCCGAATCGGAAAACGCGCCACGCACACCAACAAGCTGGCTTACTGCTCGTTACTCGAGTCATTGCTCGTGTTTAGAGATGAAATTTTCGCTCATTCTTTCCTTGTATCTCGAATGTCTCGTATACAGGGTGTTCCAAAACGACAGCATAAACTCTGCACAGCTGGATTCCTCGTTGGGAGTACATAAAAACTGCCCAAAGAAGCGTTTCTGTACGATCCACGATCCATAGTTTACGAGAAAAATATGAAAAACAAAGTATGACGTCACTGCCGGTGCAGGACAAAACACTTTATTGAACATTTCAACAGCAGTATATGCACAATTTAAAGCAGATGTTCAAAGCGTCCGCCGTGCATATCGAGGCGGGCTTGAGCACGCAGTGGAATGGCTGTCATGACACGTTACAGCATCGGCGGGTCCACCGAAGTACAAGCAGCATGCAGAGGAGCAACTAAGTCCATTGGTGTTGTCACTACGTCTCGATACACCAGTTTCTTGAGATGGCCCGTAGGAAAACACCCAACGGTGTAAGATCTGGCGAACGTGGCGGCCATAGAACCGGACCCCCAGGTCCGATCCAGTGGCCGGGGTATTCCATAACCAACCAACCACGTACAGGAGCACAGAATTGCGCCGGAGCCCCATCATGCTGGAACCAAAGTCCCTGTATTGCCACTAATGGTATGTCATCGAGGAACTCGGTTAAGACCTCATTGAGAAACATCAAGTACGACTGTCCCGAGAGCCGTTCAGGCAACAGATATGGTCCAAGCAGACGATCCCCGAGTATGCCGGTTCACACGTTAAGAGACCAACGTTCCTGACGTTTCTGCGGCAGGATTGCATGCGGATTGACCTGAGACCACATTATCGTCTCGAGAGATATGCCAATACTGTTGTTGATATATCTAATAAAGTGTTTTTTCTTGCACCGGCAGTGACGTCATACTTTGTTTTTCGTATTTTTCTCGTAAACTATGAATCGTACAGGAACGCTTCTTTGGGCAATTTTTATGTACTCCCAACGAGGAATCTAGCTGTGTAGAACTTATGCGGTCGTTTTGGGACACTCTGTATAGAGGTGCTCGTATCTCAAATTTCTACTCTAGCTCTATGAATTCCTTTACCGTTTGCATGTCCTAAGAACAAATATACTGCACAAAGCTTTCAGAAGTATACACGATTTTCTGCAAAACAAGTGAGGTATGAACACGCTTGTTACCTTATTCATTTACGGCAAAGAGTATGATCATTATCTGGCTAAGAAAGGGATGCTTTCATGGAGGATTTTCTAAGAGAATAATCGCATTACCCAAGGGAAAACTTTGAAAACACTCATGTAATGAGCCCTTCGCCGGGGTTCGAACCCAAGTAGAATTACCAATGTTCAGCGTTCTATCCATTCAGACACTGATGATCCAACTGGGAATATAAAACAATCAGATATGCAGATAAACGTTATGATTCCAAACCCAGGAAAGATATTAATTCCTCAAAATACTGAAGAATGGAATTTTCTAAAAGCACCGAGATATTAAATTTGATCGGGATAACGCCATGTAACTTGATTCAGTTACTGAAACAATTTCAGATTTCTTACCCAGAGTGGCCTTTTTGTTCCGTTAAAAGTTCTACATTTTATGTTAGTATAAAATCGTGTTATTTCTTAAGCAGATTTTGCATAGTAATAAATATAATACTGAAAAATGGTACAAACCTTTACAATGCAAAACTGCTAACATGTCTGAAATGATTTTAAATAATGTTATTCTTCCCATCTATCTTCCTCTAAATTTCATACAGAACTTTCTACTTCACTTAGAAGAGATATATAGAATCTCCTGCTTCCTGTTTTGCTTGTACATTATAGACATCTATATTGTTGCGAAAAATTCGGCGGTTGCGCCTGTATGTAAGCTTTCCGGCATAGCACTAGGGTTGCCATAAAATAGTGTACGCTAGGGTTGCCAGATTGGCGACTTTATCGCCCATTTGGCGACCAAATTGGCGATATCCCACGGACCAATCGGGAAGCTTCTAGAATAACTTCCTGTCGAGATATTTCTCGAAACGTGTGGAACTTAAAGAAAGGCTATATAAACCCTTGCGTTTCTGAGAGCAGTTGTTGCGAAGAGATTGTTGAGATTGTGAAGTGTTGCGAGCAGTGTGATTAGTTGTGAGAATAGCTGCTACGCGAGAGTTTTGGTGAACGGAAAGCAATCGAGATAGTGCTTTGCCGTGAAGCTATCTTTACAGTTTAGCTTGACAGTGTATTGGTGATTGTTCCACGATGTTTTATTATAAGTTTAGTGTTGCCGTGAAGCTACATTTACAGTTACAGCTTGAAGCTGTGTTGCTGATTGTTTCAGCGTTTTTATTGTAGACTTTCGACGCTTTTAAAGGAAATTTTGGAACTGTGCTGTAAATAGTGATTCTTGTAAATAAATTGCGCTTTTTATTGTTCTGCATCGTGTTTTCATCGGATACTCTCAAATCCACGAACCCGTATAACGCAACAATATATATAAAGAATGTCTGTGTGTTTGTTCGCGATTAACTTAGTCACTACTACAGCTATCGTTACAAAACTTTCTACGATTATTTTCCGGGTCCTGGAAAAGGTCAACATCCACTTTTAAAAAAATTATAATAAAAAAATAAATAAAAAAAATCTGAAAGGATTCAGATTTTAGATTACGTCCAAAGGGATCTTGCTTAATAATATAATAACCTGTCGAACGAAACAAACATTAAACTAAACCCAATACGAACACAAAAACCAACCCAATATAATTCCAATAGTCAACCAATACAATTCCATTAATCCATTCAGTACAGACCCAATAACCAACACAGTACAATTCCAAAAATTCTAATAGCCAACCCAATGCAACTTCAATTACCAACAAAGAAACATAAGCACTAAATTGAAAAGTGAATCGGACATTTTCTGATTGATGGACTGCTTGATTCTGCTTGATTTTGCTTGAATCTGCTTGATTTTGCCACTGCTTGCTTTCAAATTGTAGAGTTTGTTAATAAACATTACGATGAAATAAAAATACCATTGCCAAACATTAAATACATTATTTCCGATACCGAAAATTCGTGGGAAGCCATTTCAACTATTCCTAACTTCGTACGACTTTAATCAGCCCAGATATTAATTAAAAAAAAACCTGAAAGGATTCAGATTTTAGATTACGTCCAAAGAGACCTTGCTTAATAATATAATAACTTGCCAACAAAGAAACATAAGCACTAAATTGAAAAGTGAATCGGACATTTTTGTGAAACGACGCAAAACGCCCAAACGAAAGTAATAGTCCTTCGAGACTACATCCCTTTGGACTAAAAATTCTAAAAATTCTAATTTTCGCACTCATTTTTGAGTGGCAACAGCCTCGCCTGTTGGAGATAAAAATGCTTTTTTTTGAAAATTGTTGCTACTATTCGCTTCCAAATCGTGGAGTTTGTTAATCAAACATT
>KK122527.1:74805-158742 GCA_000611955.2 Stegodyphus mimosarum
AATATATATATATATATATATTGTAAAATATATATAAAGAAGAATATCTGTTTGTTTCGCATCGTTGATTTCTGATCAATTATAATATTTTTGACACATTTAATCGATTAAATATAGGTGAAATATTGGATGGAAATCGAGCTTTTACGACTATTTGGTTAGAAAGACGAAAATCATTCAAAACTGCGTGCCATTGTTGCTGATATAATAAGCTTATTTTTCTATCGAATTTTTTTCTGTTTGCATCGTTATTACAAAAGGATTACAGCGGTATCGTTCTCTCTATTGTTAGATGCATTACTCTCAATCTAACTTAACTAGCATGGGGGACTTCAGGTAGCATAATAATAATAATGCTTTTGAACATAGTTTCATTTTTCTTTCATGCAGCATTACTCTCAAAGTGCAGAAAGTTTGAAAATGTCTAAAAATAGTAGAAGTATGTAAATCCGAACTGAGAAATTACCTCGAATAAAGCATAAAAATAATAATGAAAAAGGATTGAAGAAAAGATTACTGACATGAAATAAACTTTAGAAGATTGAAAGTGGCATCGATAGACAGACAGATAACATCTTGACTATTCACATTGATAGATGTCAACTCAGTGACATCTTGCAGAAAAATAGGTGGATGATAAGACACTAACGTATCAGTAAAAAGGAGTGATTGAAAGGATGTCATCTTTGTGTTATTCGCAGGCATTCAAATAATATTACGTTTCTGCCGTGATATTTCCTTATTTTTATTATCCAAATGTTAAACCTTAGAGTAGTTATAGTGCATGAAACTGGCCAAAAAAGGCAAAATTAAAGCAATTAATGTCACTCAGATTCCTAAAATATTTGTCAGCATGAATTTGTCGTTTGTTAATATTTAAAAGATAAAACAGTTTAAGAAAAGTTTTGCAAAATAAATTTTCGAATTCGAGTTTTGTTGGTAAATGAAAAATTATTTTCAATTAGCGATTTGTAGAATTAAATTTCTGTTGCTGCAGTTATAAAAGAACCGGAAAAATAATTTCTTAATTCGTAGTTTAAAAATTCTTTGAAGTTTTCCACTGTAAATAGCATTACTTTTTTTTACAATATTGTAAATTTAATTTTCAAGCAAACATTTAAAATATAGCTATTAAGCTACGAAGTATAATTTGTTCCGAACATTCTCTCTCATTGTTGATAATCTGATTTAAAATATAGACTTTCTTGAGAGATTTGCTTTACATTTTAACTTCTATATTGGAAACGTTAGATTCAAAATCAAATTTGCTGCAATGAATAAATGAATATTAAAAATTTATTAATTAAAAAATTTCTTGTATCTTTAATAATTTTTTAGTAACATAAATCCCATTAGCTAAAATTTGATATAAAGCAGTTCTATTTTAGATTTCTATATCGTAGGAATTAGGCTTAAAAGGTAACTAAACAATAAGTGAACTTTAAGCCTGTAGAGATTCATTTAATTTTTAGTTTAAGCAACTTTCCTTTCATTCTCGTTTTCAGCCATGCTCTCCTGTCTCAATGCTAATTGGACAGCGCACAAGCGGATCTTTGGGTAGATGATTTGAGAGAACGTGTTATAACTGCTTGAAGGCCACGTTGGTATTTTGAATTACGAGCGATTTGAATCATGTGGAGTTAAATGCTTCAAGCCATTAGGCTTATTTCCGCCGGTTTCTATGAGTCAGAGCCTTCCTGCGCGTTAAATTGTCCTGTGAGTCGTTAAACTATGTTAATACATTTTAATTTAAGTTCAACATTAAGCTGTTTGAGTTAAGTCAGAAGTGCTGGCTAATGTAATCCCAAGTGGGGCCAACTATTTAACTATGCGAGTTTGAATAAAAGGTCCTTTACTCATTCTCACTGTTGCATTAAGAGTTGAGGATAATTAATCATGCAGCCTTCAAGAGCTCGTTAGTTTATATTACTCAAAAATACGAGACTCTATAAGCCTAAGAATTATAGTCTTCATTTTCTGCAGAACCATTGTTGATTACTGTCTCATAGTTTCTCATTTGTTTGTTTAAAAAGAGTGCCAGGATTTTCAGCACTTTGTTTTACCATTATAGAATGGAAATATAAAATTTGAACAGATTAAGTTTCTTAACTTTATGGTGCAAAAAACAAATTAATAGGAATGAGTTATTGAAAATATGCATGAATGTGAAAACGCGCGCCACGACTTTCGACAATTCGTATTTTCTTTTCTTTTATGGATTTTATTTCTAATTCATTCGTATTTCCTTTTTTTATTTCGCTTTCTTTCCATTTTCTTCATAGCAAATAAATTTCTTTTAAAATACTAAATAATTTTTACTTTGGCAATTTCTTAAAATAATAAATGTAATTGAGGAAAGAACGTGTATCAGATTTTGTTTTCATCATGGAATTTTTGCTATTGAAACATTTAAAAGTTACAAAAACCCTCATAGAACAATCTACAACATTTTAACAAACATACGATTCATTGTGTGGTATAAAATATTTTAAGAAAACAGAGACTGCGTCAGAAAGCGTACTTTTTCTTATATCTTCGGTTAAAATTGCCTATTTGTGGTCATTGTTATGAGTCTATTGATGCAAGAAAAGAAATTTCGCTGTGAATTTTGAAGAGTTTCATGGAAAAAAAACTTTAAAACCTGTTTCTAGAACTCGAAAAAGCAGTATAAATGGATGGAGGGATTATTTTGAAGGAGAGGCTATAAACAGTGACTACTAAATTGAAATCTTATGCTTTATGAAGTCATTTCCGAGAAGCTTTAGTCCCGATGATGCGTACTTAAAGCACTACAGCTGGGCAAATTTCCATAGGCTAGGCCTCTGGAAAAGCAATCTGTGAAGCTAAATTGTCTATTCAATTCTATCCTTAATCTCAGCCACACTGCAAGCTATAGCAAATAATACAAAAATTAGCTGAGATATTTTGTTACCACACTTTGCTGTATCTGAAGATGTATTGGGTGCTCATTCTTCTTCAGTTCTGTGTCTCTTTTTAAATGTTTCAAATGCTTGCTGTTAGATGTTTGGATCATGGAATACGGACCAAACATCGAAATGTTGTTATACTCTAAGAAGAGTTCCTAGATGTGGTTATTAAAAAGTGTTAGTCTTATCTACGACAAGGATAGTTGTATATTAAAAGTATACCTTTATAGTAGCTCTTCAAATAGGTTGCTGTAAAAGTAAATACACCAACAGACGCGTGCCTTGTCAAAGTTGTTTCTGCCAGTTTATTTATACGACGAATTCCATTTCCACATTCTTTCGTCTTATATCTTCTTTCATTCCCATACCTAAATGAGATAGTTGTTTAATAGGCATGTATATATTGTTCTGAAATGCCTAGCTGTGGTGAGACAGCTTCCCCACAAAGCAGCTTAGAATTGTCAGAAAGGTGGCAGGGAAAGGCAGGTTTGCCAGGTTTTGCGTGAAATCATCCTCCTTTGGCGACAAGTTAGCAATATGCCATAGACGGAGAGAGAACATTCTAGAACTCATTCTTAACGGTTTTCTTAGGAATGTTCTCGAATGTAGGTTAACAAAGCTATACATATATCCTGCCTGTACGCGGAGAAAGGAATATCTTGAATTCAGTAATGTAGAGGTATATTGAGTTCAGAGATTAACTTGGAGTGATCGACCGAGTCGGGAGTTACACTTTAGTGCTTTGCCGTCACTCTAACTTCACCGTTGTAATCTGAAGGCTGTGTTGCTGATTGTTTCAGCGCATTTATCGTAGTTTCTCGACGACAGTAGATGTGTTTTTCGAACTGTTCCGTGTAAAAGTGCTTACCGGTGAATAAACTGTGTTTTGATTCTTCATCAAATGTTATCATCAATTACTCCAAATCCACGAACTCGTGGAACGCAACAATATTAATAGAACATTAATAGGTACCATGTAGGAAAGAATAGCATCCATTTCAGTTTAGGACCTAATTTTATTTGACAAAGCTTCATACAGTCTCATCCTTTTAGTGAATACGAATTACTCAAATGCTAGAGGACTGTGTGAGAAATTATCCTCAAGTGCAACAAAGCCCAGAGAAAGATCAAAAGAACCCTTTATTAACTCCCTAGCTTTCCACAGATGGCACCGACTTGTGCATACAAAAGCCAGCACTTCTGGCTGAACTCAAAAAGTAACAAGTAATTTAAAACATAATAGAATTGAATTAGCCTATCTTTCTTTCACAGCTTATTAAAAGTGCAGGCAGGCTCGTATACGTCGGTACAAATAAGCCTAATTGCTAGCAGAGCTCAATACCACAGAAATCTAATCGGTAGTAATTCAAGATAGCAACATGGCTTTCAAGTAGGCATAAAACGCTCTAAAATCACCTTCCAAAACCTTCCCTTAAATACTACTACATTCCACCACATTTGAATACACGCACGCTGACTATTTAATATTCTGGCAAAAATTTTAGGTTGAAAAATACGAATAATAGGAAAAGTTTGTATCAAAAATTAAATTAACTGTTAGATGAATTAAGTGAATCTCCACACCTTAATATATAATTAATAATTTATTACCCAGAACAGTATGTTCTTCAGGAACATAATATTCTGAGTTGTAAATTATTCGTTTCGCTCTGGAAAAATATTAAAGAAACACTATTAAGTATTAAATTAAATATACAATTGTTATTGAAAACATAATTGATTATATTTTCAAATTCAGTTGGCAGCTGATTCTGGCATCATAAATAAAATGAACACATGAGATTCTTTGAAGCTATAATAGGAGAACAGAAGAGAAACACCCCAATGTGACATTCAAAATCGCTGAAACAACCTTGTATTTGGCGTACATTTATTAAACGCCAAAATTTATTTATTTAATTCTTAGGGAATTTATAGTATATCGTGTCAATGTGGCGTGAGATATATTGACCAAACAAAAGGAGCGTTAAAGTTTCGTATCAAGGAACATGAATCTTACGTCCGAAAGGGCGAAATTAACAAGTCTTTGGATCTGCAAAAATTATCCAAAAAGCTTCTTCCGTTGGTGAATTGGATTTTCTTGAGGCCTTTCATATTCACAAAGATTTAGCATGTTTAGTATATGATTTTAAGTCCAATCCAGTCCTTCCTAACGCTTTTAAAATTCGATTAACATAATTCTTAGTTATTTTTTTGCCAATAGATAACGTTGCCTTCACGCCCATGTTACTACCCGAGGGTATAAAATGCCGTTATTGAGGTTGTTTTACCTTTCTAGAAATTTCGTTCGCCTGATGACGAGGAACCTGTAGCTGTCCTCAAAATCGATTGAGTGTTTTAATAAATGTACGCCAAATACAAGGTTGTTTCAGCGATTTTGTTATAATAGCAGGCTTAGAAAACATATTACGATCAAAGTTACCTACGAGAAACCGCAAATACTATTTGATATCGAACGAAATTTGAATAAAAGCATTTATTTCGCAAACTTTGTTGAAAGCAAAATCAGCAACGGAAAAGAATTCCTCCACTGAAATTTTTTTCTGATTACTATTATTTTAGCAGAGTAAAAGAATAGAAGAAAGGCTAACGTCGATTTTCCAATAGGTACCTATTCACTTCTGATTTCCGAATAAAATTATTTTCTCAATTAGAAATTAAATGTAAAATTTAAAACTGATCAGAAAAGCAACTTCACGTTGCACCTGAAAGAATGCTGTCCCTATTGCAGAAGAGAAACCTGCATTTAATCAATGTTGAAGCTGACATAGATATTATTAAAGCTCTCTGCCTGTCGAAGGTCGCTTCTTTGTTTCATTTTAAGTTTCGATTTCCTAAAATTGAAATTCAGTTCTTTTAGCTTAAGCAACATCAATTTGAGTCATTGCCATAAAAAAAGAAGCTAAGATGCTAGAAATTTACCAAGAACTCCGGTCTTGAGTAGGGTTTTTAAGGAATAAACTAAAAACTATATCTATAGATGATAAAGTAGTTCGGAATTAAGATTATTACTGAAAGATCTTTTTCCATTTGATACGTTATTGCTTTACCTTTCTGCGACTAATGTATTAATCCCTTTGGAACTCTGAAATGGCCATATAGTTTCGTTTTAACTTTTTTTTATTCGACATTTCATTTTTGATCATGTCTTATTTAATTTTGGTTTCATTTCGCAGGCAGAAAATTTCTTCCAGTTTGATAAATTTCAACTTTGACCTATTCCAAGCCTAATCACCATGAAAAGCTATCCCCTAAATAGTTCATTTTGCTTTTGTTTCAAAATAATGATTGTAATCGATAAATAAATAAAAGCATATAATAAGGAAAGGGATTTAAGTTTAGACAGTATTCAAAGAGAAATTAAATCCGTAAACATAAACCTTCTGAATCTTGTATCTTAAGAAAAAAAAAGGATATTATCATAATTCATTCTGTTTTTGCAAATTAAATAAGATGTGTTCGAAACCTTTCTTCTAAAATGCATTAGGCACACCAGCGGCAGAACCGTGAAGTCGCTCAACACTGGTAGTTCGTCTAAGGGCTCAAACCATTGCGAACGGGATGGCTGCATGCTCCTTTCTGTGACTTCCCGATGTGTAAAGTATACACGAGTCAGTTTTCCTTAGAAATTCCTCCACAAATGTATTCATCCCCTTAGGCAGGTAGCCCTCGAATGTTTTGCGATAATTAAATTAAATAAACCAAACTAAACCGAATGTATTAACACGATGTTTTAAGCATTTACTAACTTGTAGAATCATTAGGTTATTTAGAAGTAGGAGGGATGAAAAATGAGCAATGCCCTCGCCGGGAATCGAACCACAGACCTCTCGAATACGCGCCGAGCGAGCTGATCAAAATACCTTACATACTCCCCATTTTAAAGGGCGACTGGGGATTAGGGGCCCAAATCGCCGAATCATAATGGCGAGAATCATCATCCACCACCTTTCAGTTCGGGCGCCACTTATAGAGTCATTAGCTATTTGAAGCAGGAATATTGAAAACTGAGCAACGCCTTCGCCAGGAAGCGAACCACGGACCTCTCGATTACGCGTCGAATGTTCTGACCACTGCACCACGAAGGCATGCGAAGAAGGTGGAAGAAATAATTTATAAACTAACTATTTAAAACTGAATAAAAGCACAATATTTTAAACATTTACTTACTAAGTGTTTGCTTTTATTACTTCTTGTTACTCAAATTAATTACCCGTGGATAGATAGTTCACAAACTGAATTATTTGAAAAATCATATACAGTCAGCAAGATAAGGAAGAAATTGTGAAATAAACTTCTTAATCCTAGCAATACTGAAGTGAATGCGACAACTTGCGTTTCGTTCTGAAATCGGGAGAATTATGTCATCAATTTCGTTAATAAGGGAAACTGTGTTTGTAGTCTTTCGGGTATAACTTTTCAATTACAGATGCAGCTAAAGCCGCAGTTAATGTAAACTTAACAAACAAATGCGCAATACCGAGAATAATAATTGCAAAGCATATTATATTAAAATGAAATTTTCACATACATATTATGATCAAAATATTACAGGCTTCTATCCAAATGGTAAAAGCACATGACTGGTTAATTTTGACAAGAAGGTACAAGATTTATAGTCTATTCCAAAAGGAAGCATGTGAAAGTACTAAAATGGGCATTGATCATTAATGTCAATATACAGACTTTAAATTATCACTGCTAGTCAATTTCCAAATACCATCTTAACTAATATTATAAATGCGAATGTGAGTTTGTTTGTGTGTTTGTTTGTTTGTTTGATACCCTTTCACGCCTTAAATACTTAACACATCAGCATGAAATTTTCAAGAAATATTTTTTATATATTAGAAAAAATATAAAATGTAACTTATCTATTGAAACTTAAACTATATAATAAGTTTTATAGCTTAAAATGATTTCTCGTTGTATATACATTAAATGTTGAAAGCTTCATAACGATAAGTTAAATGACGTAAACGTTCGCCTGCGCGCGCTGGTGCTTGGCTTAAACCAAGCAAACATTTTTAACCTTTTCTAATATATCAAAAATATTTCCTGAAATTTTCATGATGATCGGTTAAGTAATTAAGGCGTCAAGGGATAACATTTATTAATTAAGCGTTTATTAAAGAGTTTATTAGGTTTTATTTGTTTAATTTATTTATTATTTTATTATGTAATTAATAATTATTATTTACGAAATTTTACGCGGAGGCTATTTTTAACTTAAAAAATAAGTAATAGTAACTAAAATTTTATCCTGATTATCCTGGTCAGGCAATAAGGAAAAAAAATCAAATTATTTTCGTTTTATTTTTCAATAGTCTTTGAAACTTATTTAAGGATATCAACGTTAGCGAAGCCGCGGGTAAAAGCTAGTTCAATATACACTCAATGTCCATAAATTAAGGATAATGGAAAATCAGGCAAAGGAAGAGTTAGAAGCAAAACAAATTGGACTTATTTGTAAAGCTTATTTATTAAACAAAAGGTAAAGAGCAAAACAAGATGCTATATGTTTAATATTATTAAACAAATTAGCCATTTTTTCTCCCTGGAGCAAATTACAAAAAAAAACACTATTTACAAAAAACCAATATTACATGGTTGGTATGATTGTTAATACAATTTATGTCTCCCAGACGATACAATACAGTCCGTACAACGCTTAGGCATGCTGAGTATCAAATTATCGATCTTATCTTGGGGGATATTACACCACTCAAAAAGCAATGCTCTCCGAAGTTCGGATTGAGATGTAGGAGGTTGACGGGCTGCAACTCGTCGGCCAAGCATGTCCCACACGTGCTGTGCTGGATTCAAGTCCGGTGAGAATGCTGACCAATCCATGCGGGTGATATCCTCCAATTCAAGGCATTCGCTTACGATGTTTGCACGGTGAGGACGGGCGTTGTCATCCATAAACACAACTTGTGTGCCCATGGCGCCCCGAAACAAACGTACATGTTGTTCCAGAATGACGTCCCGATAGATTTGGCTTGTCATGGTTCCAATTTGAACATGCAGGTGAGTTCTGGAACCCAGAATTATTCCACCCCAAACGAGCACTCCTGCACCACCGTAATGCTGTCATTCAATGATGTTTTCTTGGTTTTAACGGGTACCTGGAGCTCTCCATATGAAAGTCCGGCGAGAATCAGACTGCAAGCTAAACCTGGACTTGTCGGAAAACATCACACAAGCCCACTGTTGCGATGTCCACAATGCATGCTCTCTACTCCAGGCTAACCGCAGGCGACAGTGAGTTGCAGTAAGTGGAATGCATCTGACAGGTCTACGAGCATATAGACCAATCTGTCCTAAGCGTCTGTACACGGTCTGCCTTCAAATTGTGGTACCGGTGGCTGAAGAGAGCTGACGAGACAGGTCTGAGGCTGTGCTCCGCTGTTTCTTTTGGCAGTAACTGCCAAATACCGGTCCTCATTCGGCGTTGTAACTCTGGGGCGACCTGTGCTGTAACATCTGCTCACATTAATCTTGGATTTGTTGCCAAAGCCTGGAGATGACACTCTGGGCAATTCCAAGTTCGTCTGATACTTCCAGTTACGCCCACATTCCAAAACGATAATTCTACCACGTAAAAAATCATCCAAATGGATCCTTTCTGTCATAACTATTCGGTTATTGCCCTTAAATGCTTATAAAGCGCCTGCGAACAATTTTACTTCTTTGCCTGTATTCCTTATATATCACTCTCTTACACTCTCGTCATTGTGACGTACCATCGGTGTCATCTAGTTATTTCCTGAAATTTGCATATGATTCTTGAAGATGCGTGTAGTGATTTTACAGGTGATATATTTATTTTAGAGTTCGATTTCCGTGTGACTCCGAATTATCCTTAATTTATGGACATGAGTGTAAATGGATTTCTTCCATATATCTGTAAAGCTGCTTGTGTCGAGGTATCTGTCTTGATAAGATTGTAAGCTGTAAAGTCAAGCTTTAAGTACTACTTTAACATGCAGTTCATCGAAAAAGTATTTAAACTGCTAAGCATGCATAAAAATTAAGCCCATTGCAAAAGATTTGTAATATTTGATCCTTGATGTGAAATTCGGGGGCTGGGATTTCATTGTTTCAACATTTGTCAGAAAGTAAAGTCTATGTGGAGAGCTTAATAAGTTTGTTATCTATATTTTAATTCGCTTTGTGAAAAAGAGAACAGAAATATCCTCTACCGAAAATTATGCAGTAAAAAGTGCTGGCATTTCTTTTTACTGAAGAAACACTTTACTCCTAGCGAAATATTTCGCAGCTCGAAAACAGCTTCCTCTGCATCCACCCCAAGCAGAAAATACGATTTAGGTGTTTTTTTTTTAATAATACTACGCAATGATGGATTATGTAAGTGCATATCAATTTCATTGATAAATTCCTTTGGAATGAGCTACCTATCATAAGGCGCAGCGATACTATATACTGTATTAGCTGTATAACAAAGTATTAAAAAAATTAATCCGTGATGACTAAATGAAACATCTGAAATTCTGTGTTACGAAGCATTCCTGTTTCACAGCACTGCAACACGTATCTGGAAATAACATATCTTTAAACAGTTGATATCAAAACAGAATTAAGCCATTTTGTTACAAAGCACTTTAATACTCTTATAATATATATCAAATAATATGCGTTTTGGCTGTTGTCAAATGCTTCCAGTGCAGGTAAATGTGATTAATTGATTAGCCCAGAATGAATATTAATTTCGTTTTGGCATTTTGAGTTTCAAACTTGTTGCATATCCGTTTCATTTTTCAAATTATTGTCACCAAATATTAGAGCCCTGTGTTATATTTAAAGAAATTAAATAATAAAGAATATGCATAAATGTATATATGTTTCTCGCGTTGTGATGAAACAACGGTACCTAGAGCCATCAAATTTTGACTAACGTAAACTTCCACCGAATATGGGCATCGGGAAGCCCAAATTTGGAATTTGGAATTTGTTTTATTATTGATTTTATATTTTGTAATAACGAATTTTTGATTAACAACCTCAACGATTTCAAAGCGGGCAGTAGCAACACTGCACGGGAAAAAAATAATCTCCAACGCGCGAGACTGTGTATCGGAAATTTTACAGATATGATCATTTTGACATTATTTTGAATTGAATTTTATGGTTTAAGTACGAAGAACATGATATTTAATAAATAAAGGTAACATGCAAAGCGTTAAAAAACGCCCCTTTGGGCGTCATGTAAAATGTGAAAACTTTCAGATTTCGTTTTAGTCCAAAGGGGCTTTGTCCCCGAAAGACTATTGTGCGGCATTTTGCGTCAGAAACGTTAAATGTCGGTTCGCGTCTTAATTTGTTACTACCAAATATTGCAGCCTTGTATTATATTTAAAGAAATTAAATAATGAAGAATGTGCATAAATCTAGACCCATTGAATTTTAAATGAAATAATCCTACTGCGAACATGGGCTTCTGGAAGCCCGAATTTGAAATTTGGAATTTGTTTTGTTATCGATTTCATATTTTGTGAAACTTTAACCAATTTTTGATTAACAAACTCAAGGATTTCAAAGCGAGCAATGGCAACTCTGTACATAAAAACCATTTTTATCTCCAGAGCATCAGACTGTGTATCGGAAATTCTAAAGATACGCTCAATTTAAAATTATTTTGCGGTATTGCTTTTTTGAACTGAATTTTATGGTTTAAGTGCGAAGAACATATTTTATAAATTAAGGTAACAGACAAAATGTTAAAAGAAAACGCCTCTTTGGGAGTAATGTAAAATCTGAAACCTTTCAATTTTTTTTTTTACTTTATTTTTCATTTCTGGTTGTAGACAAATTTAATAGATAACGTTACTCGCAACATAACTGTATACACGTAAACTACTGCTAAGCTCAAACGAGCCAAAATGTTCGGGTAACTTCTGTATATATGTATGAACGTGTTGTTTATTGCACGAATATGCTGTTTCTGCAGTCGCTGTGGTCTTACATTGAAGTATAGATTGCGTACCATTAAATGCAAGACGTATTAATTTGACAATCCCAACCTGCTGGGCCTTCAGTTATTACCGTGCAGCGTTTTCGCCATTACCTTCCCGGCAAAGCTTCCTAAACGGGAATGTTTCCTAAAAGGCATCAACAAAAGGGCTATATTGGATATTTATATACAGAAGACAAGAATCTTTTACCAAATAAACATTTTTAACCTGCTTTATAAACGAAACTGCAGCCTTTCAAATATAAACAATTTCTTCAGAACAGACTGAATGTTTCAGTAAAACACACCTACACAGATATACTTTACGAAAGCTTTAAAATATTGATTGTTGTATACATAGAGATGAATGAAAGTAGAAATTTTTATAAATACCTTTTATTGGTCTATTCTCAAATACAGCTCTGATGCTACATAAGGCAATACTGATTTAAGCTTAAACATAAGTACCTTAATCAACTTAATACTTTATGCATCACTACCTATTCTTCAAACGCCAAGTGCGGTGTCCTCATATCAAATCTCCAGCGAGCTATTACACATAAATACCTCTCGGATTTAACCATGAGGAAGATTTAAGAGAGCTTATCGGTATAATTTCGAAATAATCGTTATTATCGATAAATGAAGAAGCCATCAAATCCATTACTATGGCTGATTTGTAGAGGATGGTTAAAGAGAGATAGGAAGGCCACAGTTTCAATCTAATGGTTCTAATATTTCATCCAGAGCCAATCGACAAAGCGAGAAGACTGGAACCGCTAATGATTCGATCCACAGTTTGGAAAGATAAAGGGATTTTTACGTCGCTTGTGTTTGAGAATTTAATCATGGAGGGTTATATGTCAGATGTGCTCAACCAGGCGCATAATTGAAATCTGTCTTTATCAGCGGTGTTATTCGTGGTGATAATTCCATATCTATAAATGACATGTACAAGTAGTAAAGGGATCCGTTATCACCTTAATAAGAATTGCGATTAAATATCATTGAGCACTTAAGCATGGGTATTAATGTTAATAATGTATAATTGTATTAATATGTAATGTCGTAAGGTAAGATTTTAATATATAATCTCAGCGATTTTTATTTAAGTTTCTGTTATTCAAATCTCCTTCTTTTGAATTCAACTCTTTAAAAAAATATGCAAAATTAGCCAGAAATTTAGAAGACAATGAAGGATCAAATGTAGATAGATTACCGATGTTAGCAAAAAATGCCAAGTTGGTGAATTCCAAAGACATGTTTATTATCTGCGTTAATTTTGTCAAAGGACTTTGTTAGTAGCTATGTTTTGTAACGGACATTGCACTTGCAGCAGAGAATTGCAGCCCTGCCTTTTCCATAAAAAATAGTAAGCTAAGCATTAAAAACGAGATCTTGACATTAATACCCGCTATCCGAAAATAATGTTTGCGACCTTTCAATGACAGAAACAAAAACACCTATGATAGCAATTACGAGATTTTTCCATTGCCATCACATAAGCTAAACTTGTTCAATGGGATTCCAAAAATTTATCTTTGGTCTTACAGAGGTCGTCCATCTGCTCTAAATGTTACTCTTTAACACAGTTTTCATGAGCAAACTTCGGAAAATGGTCTAAGGAATCTTCAACCATTCTTCCTCTAACACCAAACCAAATAAGAGGACTTTGCTAGTCGTGCAATTTGAGTCCCCATGCGCATTTGAACGCGCACCGGCAGAATGCATTTATAAACATCCTTGCCTTCCTCAGGATTCCAGCTTGAGTTCACCGATGCAGCAACCAAGAATACTAAATGATAGGCCTAATCGCATAATAAGATAAGAGAACAGACTGACAAACAGTGAACTGCACAAGTGGACAAACCATGGACAAACTGTAGGACAGATTGACAAACAATGGTCATGATTTTCACGTCAAGAGAAGTGGAAAATGGTCGAAAAATGGTCTGAAGAATCTTTAGCCACTCTTCCTCTAACACCAAACCAAATGAGAGGACATTGCTAGCCGTACAATTTGAGTCCCCACGCGCATTTGAATGCGCCCCGGCAGAATGCATTTACAAATATCCTTGCCTTCCTCAGGATTCAAACTTGAGTTCACCGTTGCAGCAACCAAGAATACTACATGCTAACGGTAGGCCTAATCGCATAGTAACATAAGGGGACAGACTGACAAACAGTGGGCTGCACAAGTGGACAAACTGTAGGACAGATTAACAACAATGGTTATGATTTTCACGTCAAGAGAAGCGTAGATTGTCTCAGTCGCATGTCTTGTGTCATCCAGACACAAGTTCCTAGTTCAAGGCTTTTCTTTGACATTTTATGAAAAGTGTAAACGGTTTTCACAGCTCATTCCTTTAACGTTGTTTTACTGATATCCAAAAGTCCCTTCTTTACACCACAAAAAGTTCTTCACTCTCAATGCTGTCCATGATCTTGTGGTCGTTATGTTTACGAATATAAAATTCCATCGTCTTCGCAACGCCTCGCAAATTTGTCTCTTCATTCCTAATAACATTTCTACACGCACTTAGGCGTTGTTGCAAAAGGAATGTGGTGATATCTGCCGTTTTGTGCAAACAAAGACTTGCCATTTGCGGAAATTAAAACAAAACTGCCTACACGAATTCTCGCCTGGCCAATGTAAACATACAATACAGCTTCATGTGCAAAATATCCAATCAAAGTATTCATTAACAACTCCTTTGTTTTTACTCATCAAAGTGTTACAAACAGCTATGCTGTGCTGCCGCTGTAGCTGTTACACTGTTGTAAATGCTATTTTGGAGCAAGCTGTACCATTATTAACTGGATATATGTCTCCAAAAGCTCCAAAAGGTAGACTTAAAGCAAGTTTATTTAAATAAAGATTTTACTCAAGTTACAAGATGCCGCATTAATATCATACAATTCTCAGCAACGTTTCTCTGAGTTCTGGAAATGGTCAATGACCAGTTGCAGTGCCATTATAAAATCAATAAATTAAAAAAATGCAGTAAATATTTAGTATCACATTAACAGAAGCAGATTAAAGTAATTTGAATTTTAAAGTTACAATGCAAAATTTAAATTTTTTTCTCACAATCTGCATTGTTCAGTTTTTTTACTGATGGAGTAAGTAGAATATGAGAATTAGAAATGTAAACTGCTTTTAAATAATTCACACTTTTACGTTACATGTTCAACTAACACAATACAATCAAGCATTAGACTAAATGTGAGTGTCTGAGTTTAACGAAAGCTGTTCAACATCGAAACCTAGCAAACATAAGCAAATTTTGTAGCATAGAATCTAAAGGAATTGTACATTGTGTAATAAACTTAGATTAAGAAGCAACTCATGGTTGGAAAATTACTAAAAGTAAAGGTTTGTCATATATTAATTGTTGTCCAAATTGAAGGTAAAAATTAAATATTTGGGGAAATTATTAACTTATTTCTTCGAATCTGAATTACACTTACGTTCTTATACAGAGGTTTCTATAATCGAGTAGATAATCGCTTTAAGAGTAGATAATGTCTTAGAGTTTTTAAAGGCTCAGAAAAGGCAGAATGATAATTTCGCTGAACACTGGTAGTTCAGTCCTGGATTCGGTTCTAGGGAAACGAACGGGATGGCTGCATTTTCCGGTTTCCATTTCCTATTAGAATGAAATATATTTACATAAACTTTTCGGAAGTTTAATTCAGACCGTGTTCTTCCTCTCCAGGCCAAGGTTACTAGTGTTACGAACTTTGTACTTGTGTAAATAATTTTAGTGCAATGATATATGAAATTGTAGTATTTTTTATATAATGTAACTTGAAAATATAAAGAAGTGAAGTCTTGATGAAAAAGTAAGAATACAGAGGCAAGTCTATTTATTATTGAGAAAATGGCTGTCTCTTTCAATTGGGGAGATATCGCCAAGCTTGCGATAGTTTTGGCGACTAATTTTTATCATCGAATCTGGCAAGAAATCGCCGAAAGTCGCCGAAATTGGGGATTATTTGGCCAGGTCCCAGCACAGTTAATGGGTATTGTAATTGAATAACTATGATTGACCCTATATGTAACTGTAACCTTGTCGAGCCTTGATATGCCTTCCAATAACTTCGAAAACTGGAAAGTACTAGAACTTTCTCGACGGAAAGGCTAAAGCTGTATAAGACCGAGGAGAGCAACAGTTTCGGTGTAGTAGTTGTTGGCGTGAGTTCGGAGTATTGAGATATCTCCGTGTTAGCCTCGCTCGTCAGATGCGCTTTGCATTGCATTATGTTTAATGTTTTTAGTAGTCTGAAGTGTAACTACTGATTGTGCTCTGTGATACTGTGAATATCTGTACAAGTAATTTTGTGGGGAGTTCCAGAACTTTGAAGTGTTTCTTTTGGTAAAATTTTATCAAGCTATCATCAGCTCTGCTTCGCTAAAGAGAGAGTGGGTTCGAACACCAAAACTTTTTAATGTAGTACATTCAATCCATTAGAAATCCGTATGCAAGCAACATTAGCTCAGGTAAAATTGTATTTTTTTGCTTTGCAATATAGTTGCAGATATTGAAATTTTTACTTCGGTAAGAAGTATTGAGCCAACTTCGCGTTAAATCCTTTGCGTAGACCTTGTCTACTTAACTCAATTTTAATTTTAAATTTGAATTTACTATTTCTTTAAATTACATCGCCACAAATGGCTGCCTTATTTGTAATGGCATTTATGTTCAGATTTGATAAAAAAAAGGTTTGTGTAAACTTGGCAAGAAATTGCCGAAAGTCGCCGAAATTGGGAATTATTTGGCCAGGTCCCAATACAATTAATGGGTAGTGTAATTGAATAACTGTAACTAACCCTATATGTAACTGTAACCGTATCAAATCTCTTTCGCTAACTTCAGATGCAGCGATGATTCGCTTGCAGTCTCGTAAGAGTTAAGTCTTATTTTATGCTACCAAAGAAAGCAAGTCAAACTTATTTATATATTATTTACATAGTATTTAAAGGAAGGTTTCTGGATATTTAACCATAAATCTGGAAGAAACAGTAAATCTTTGGAGGCTAATGTTTACAAATATGATTTTTATTTTACTTAAAATTACCATTTTTCTTTTAAGACCTATCAAAATATCTAATGATGTTCCTTTAAGAAATTTTAACTTTTTACCTTATTTTGTGCACATGTATGACCTAATTTACGGCGTATAACTGCTATACTCTTTCGCCTTTGTACTATGTACTACTAATGTGTAGGATGAAATGTCATGAAAATTGCTAGGGCGCTAAACCAAAATATTCCTATTACTAAATTTAAAATAAAACATTAAAACAAATGCAGTTTTGTGTAACATTTAACATCGCGTAACATTTAAATAAATGCAGTTTTGTGGCATTGATTATCTGCTATACGAAACCCTGATAAAGCGCTTTCGGGGGAAGATTTCGAAGAGCTAACTCAACTATCTAAAGATGACGCAGATGAAAGTCAAGCTGATTCCGCAATACCAACTAGGACACTAACAGCGAGATCAATACGAGAGGTTACTCCACTTATTAATAAAACATATAAGATCTGTAAAACAACATTATTTATTTTTAAGACTACAGAGGTAGATTTATGACAATAATATTGTTACGGATTTCATATTTATTTAACTGTTTATTTAGAATTGTAATTAAAATTGCATTATTTTCCCGTGCAACGCAGACGATTTTTGAAGAGAAAGCTACATTGGAAAAATAAAAATAAAACAGCATAAATTTATTTAATAAATAAATATCTCGTAATGACTGTTGCCATCGAGAAAAAAAAAGAAAAATCTAGAAAAATCGAGATTGTTCGTAAACTTATAAAAACTTATAAAAGACGAATTTAAACACCTCATCTCAGTTGCAGTTGTAGCTGTTTAAAGCGAACTGCTGTTTGTTTACTTAATGCTGTGATTGATTGTAGCGAATTCGTTGTCAGATTGGATTAACTTTATCTGTTTTAAAGTGAATTCTGTTTAACGTTTGAGATATTGTGATATTGTAGAATCTACCTAATCTTCAGAGATATTGCAATATCTCTGAAGAAATATTTCAGCATTTTGATTTATTTCTTGTGGAAAGAATAAATTTTTGTTAACCTTTTAACTACTTGTTTATTCAGTACATAGCGAACCTATACGCACGCAACAATATATTGTTACGTGCGTACGGGTTCGTTATATATTGACTGCACAAGTCGTTAAAAATTTAACAAAAATTTATTCTTTCCACAAGAAATAAATTAAAATGCTTAATATTTCTTCACAGATCTTCGCACAATATCACAATATCTCAAACGTTTAGCAAAAACTCAGTTCAAAGCAGATAAAATAATTCTATCTCACAGCGAAATCGCTACAATCAATACAGCATTAAGTAAACAAACAGCAGTTCGCTTTTTACAGGTACAAGTATAACAGCAACAACAACAACTACAACTGAGATGAGGTGTTTCACCTCGGCTTTTATAAGCTTTTAAATTATCAGTAGAACAATCACGATTTTTCTAGACTTTTCTGGATGGCAACAGTAATTACGAGACATTTATTTATTAATCATTAAATGCGCGCGCTCTTTCATTTTTATTGCTATTTTTGTTAAATAGAGAAATCTTTAACCTTAAGGGTTTTTTTACTTTTAACTTTTAAAAATTTAAACTCATACTCAACTTCTCTCTAGGTGCCGGACAACCTAAAACTAAAATAAAACTTAAATATAAACTTACTAAAATGCACTGGTTAGAAAATAGAGGAAGGAACTAATTGGTTGATCTGACTCAAAATAATATTAAATATAACTTTTCTTAAAGCAGTTAATTCACACATAGCAAGGCAAAGCAAATTCTTCTTAATAAACTTAACCTGAAAAGGAAGCTGGAATAAATCTTCTCTGGAACTCGGTAAAACTAAATACTAAATCTCAACCAAGCATTTCTATAATTCACTCATTTTAAAATAAACTCAAGAATAATTCATATTCATTTCATAGCAAAAACCTCATAAGCACCAGAGAAGAAATATTCAGACACCAATCAATCAGTTCCGCTACTAAAAATCAAGCACTAGTTTTAACTTTCCTGGCACCTAAAAGTCATTTCAAATTCTATCTTAAAACACATTCAAAGTAACATTAATAAGTGGTTAGTACACATTTGCTAAAACAGGGCGCGTTGTGAGAACCCTAAAATGCATGAACATTTTTCAATAACCCCAAGCAAAAATAATCTCCATGTTTCTTAAAAGCCTCCCGGCTCAAACAAATGGAGTGACTGAACAGACCAACTACATACACACAAAAAAACAAATGCAAGTAATAACATATAATCAAACTCATTTATTAATTATCTAGGATAAGTTTATGGGAGACCTGGCCAGACTACCCTTACATACAAATGCAATTAATATTCCACATTAAATTTCTCCAAGAGTCATTTATCAAGATAACAATTTTTTTTTTTTTTAACACAATAACGGTTACTTAGAAATACTGAAATACATTAAATTAA
The DNA here is from genome assembly GCA_000611955.2 of Stegodyphus mimosarum. Lineage (NCBI taxonomy): Eukaryota > Metazoa > Arthropoda > Arachnida > Araneae > Eresidae > Stegodyphus > Stegodyphus mimosarum. Next base: position 94,242 of record KK122527.1, read on the forward strand.
TCATTTAAAACAACTTCTATAGAAATTACAATTTACATAAACTTCTTATTTTTGACAATAACTTTCCCCCTTTATTTTTTCTTATTTTTCAATTAAATTTTCCTCTTTCTCCCCAGATTAAGCAAGAACAGTTTAAATTAAACTACCAAAAAAATATAATCTTATGAAAAAAACTCACAGTTGACTTTCGGGATCATCATGATAAGAAGCTATAGGCTGCAGAGGAATTCCGCCGTTGAACTGGATCTTGGTAATGAGCTACAATAAAGTCCACGAAAAATGACCTCTTGTAGAACTTCAAAGATGAAAAAAAAAACCGGCAATCAATATTCTAAAACATTAAAGTTGAAGGAGAAACCGCTGCAGATGAATTCCGCCTTGAACTGGATCTTAGGTAATCAAATTCAAAAAGCCCACGAAAAATGACCTCTTGTAGAACTTCAAAGATGAAAACTCGGCAATCAAAATTCTAAAACATTAAAGTTGAAGGAGAACCTCCGGGTACAGAACGATGATACTTTTCCTTCTCACGAACAGAGAGCTTCATTTAGGTACGAGCCCTTACACTTCCGTTTTACGGGAAAACCCGCTTCAAACTCGGAAGAGTTCGCTCTGAGTTCTACTTCTCGCAAATTAGAAGAAAATTCTCTATTAATCACATCATGCCGCATCGCAAACGTGAGCCACCCGTCGGGGTACAAGTGCAGCATCGCAAATCTCCTCAGCTAAAAGCCGAGTTCGTCCGCAGAACGCTAGCGCCAGCCACCCAAGCCCGGGTAGGCCTGGCCGCAGGCCAAAGGCCCTCTCTGCTAAATATTCAACTCCAAAAACTCGAAGACTCTGGTAAAAACTGACTTCAAAACTCGCGCAACAACCGAGGAAAACTCGGTTTCTCCTCCCACCTACAATTATAGGTCCAAAGTTACACATAAAATTAAATTCTTGCCAATCCGAGACTTTTCAATATAATTTAATAGGACAAGTTCAAACCCCCAAACGAATCAGAATTAAGTCATTGTCTACAGTAGCACCTGCGAAAAACTGGAAACTAAACATTCGACCCCCTCTGCTAACAAGCGAAAAATATAAGAAACAACAAAAACTGCCCTTTCAAAGATTCAATTTACAACTTCCACCGAGGCCATAAACCAGGCGACATCACAGCGGGACGCCCGACAACAGTCTTCACTTTCAGCTTGGTAACAAAGACAAGAGAACCACGATATATTACTCAATGTTGCAACTGTCATCTTAAAAGGCATTTCCCACAGATGTTACTTCCGTTAGAAGACGCTCCCCTCTCTGCGTTAAAATTGACCGTTGAAGGAAAAAATAATTGCTTAATGATTTTAAGTACACACTTTCCAAATATATATATTCATTACGCTCTTCACAATTTCGAACTTAAAAAAACCAAATACAAATACAAATAAAATACTTAAATAATGGATTACTTAAATCATTAAAAACACTTAAATTAAAAACACAGAATTCGCGACACAACATTTTCTTCTTCGAAACAGCCCTCTCCCAAAAAATCGTCTGCGTTGCACGGGGAAATAAAAAGGAATTTTAATTACAATTCTAAATAAATAGCCAAATAAATATTTTCATGATAAAAAGATGATTTTAAAAAAATCTGAAACCTTTCAGATTTTATAACGCCGAAGCAGCGTTTTTTTAACGTTTTGTGCGTTACCTTTATTTATTAAATATCATATTCTTCTTACTTAAACTATAAAATTCCGTTCAACAGCAATATCACAAAATAATATAAAAAGGTATATCTTTAGAATTTCCGATACACAGCCTAACCAGCTAGAGATAATTTTTTTTAGTACAGTGTTGCTGTTGCAATTGTTTGCTTTCAAATCGTAGAGTTTATTAATAAAAAATACACAGTCTCACGCGCTGGAGATCAAAAATTTTTCAATCAAAAATTACAAAATAAGAAATAAATAATAAAACAAATTCCAAATTTCCAGTTTCGGTTTCCAGATGCTCATATTCCAGTGGAGAGCTACGTTATTCAAAATTAGACGTGTCTAGTTACCGTTGTTTTTTCACAGTGCGAAAAACACATATATTCATGAAAATTCTTCATCATTTATTTTCTTTAAGTATAATGCAAGGTTCTAATATTTGTTGGCAACAATTTGAAAAGTGAAACGTCGTTTGTAGTCGACTAACACAAAATTTCAAAACTAAATAAATAGCACTTCTAAGCAAATTGCCTCTTTTGCTCTAAAAATTAAATAAAAGTCGATTATGTTACTTTTCTTAAGACAGTTATTTAAATATAATAATTTTTAAAGTATCAATTTCTTTTCTTTTGATGATACCTGAAATTTATAGGATCGAAAACGTATTTTCATTATGTTTTTATTACAAATACCTTCAATTATGACTGATTTATTAATCAGATTTTAGGAATTTAAATCGGGAGTAAACAGAGTTGTAGCTAAGTACAAGGGTGCAATGCATATACAACAAGTTAACATTCAGAGCTTTGCTAAATACTCAAAGCTATCGAAATACACTACAAATAAATATCAAAATGTCAGCACTCTTTTTGTAAATTTAAGAAAAATACATTGGCCACCTCAAAATATATGTAAGTAATCTGTCGCAAATGAATACTGAATTTTAGATTCTTTCTGTTAAAATGAATACACAGTCTTTTCACACTTTTATTAGACGATTTAGCTTTACAGTAAAAAATAGTCTGCTTGAACATTTTTTAACTGCAACTTTATTTTTCTTTTACTTATTATTAGCTGAAATGGCGTTAACGCAAAAGGGCTATTAATTTAATTTTAGCATTTTGTGGCGTTTCACTAGTTACGGAGTTTTACTTTCCAAATTGTTGCTACCAAATATTAGAGCCCTGTATTATATTCAAGGAAATTAAATACTGAAGAATTTGCATGAATGAATGTATGTTTCTCGCACTGTGGAAAACCAACATTACCTAGAGACATCAAATTTTGAATAACGTAGTCCTCCATTCGAATATGAACATCTGGAGGCCCAAATTTGCAATCTGGATTTTGTTTTATTATCTATTTTATATTTTGTAAAACATTAAAGAATTTTTGATTGACAAACTAAACTGTTTCAAAGCGAACAATGGCAAAACAGTACGGGAAAAAAATCTTATTTCCAGCGCGCGAGACTGTGTATTGAAAATTCTAAAGATATGTTCTTTCTAAATTATTTTGTGATATTGCTGTTGAATGGAACTGAATTTTATGGTTTAAGTGCGAAGAACATGATATTTAATAAATAAAAAGAACACACAAAAAGTTTAAAAAAAAACCCTTCAGGCGTAATATAAAATCTGAAAGCTTTCAGATTTTTTGAATTTTTTATTACCTTTATTTAAAGTAGCCGTCATATTTATCTTTTTTAAGTCAAGCAATCCACTGAGAACTTAGATTTAAATGAGAATTTCGAGAAGGTGTTGTCTTTACACTTTTAAGTTAACTCAACAATATTTGACTTTCAATGTGTATCAAAATCAAACAAGTTTAAAGAAACCGATAATGGGAAATATGCCATTTCTCACTTCAACTGGAAATGTTTGAAAAGCGAAGAAAAACCGCATGTATTTAAACTTTTAATTTAACTGAAAATATTTCACCTTTAACATGTATCAGAGTCAAGTTTTAATAGAAACCTACCATGGGAAATACATCATTTCTCACTACAGCTGGAAATGTTCGAAAAACGAAGAAAAATTACATGTATTTAAACTTTTAAGTTAACTGAAAATATTTGGCCTTGAACGTGTATCAAAGTCAATTAACTTTTAAAAAAACCTACCATTGGAAATACATCATTTCTCACTACAACTGGAAATGTTCGGAAAACGAAGAAAAATTTCATGTATTTAAACCTTTAAGTTAACTGAAAATATCTGGCCTTCAACGTGTATTAGTGTCAATTAACTTTTAAAAAAACCTACCATTGGAAATACATCATTTCTCACTACAACTGGAAATGTTCGGAAAACGAAGAAAAACTACATGTATTTAAACTTTTAGGTTAACTGAAAATAGTTGGCCTTCAACGTGTATCAAAGTCAATTAAGTTTTAAAAAAATACCTACCATGAGAAATACATCATTTCTCACTACAGCTGGAAATGTTCCAAAAACGAAGAAAAATTTCATGTATTTAAACCTTTAAGTTAACTGAAAATATCTGGCCTTCAACGTGTATTAGTGTCAATTAACTTTTAAAAATACCTACCATGAGAAATACATCATTTCTCACTACAACTGGAAATGTTCGAAAAAAGACGAAACATTGAATGTATTTAAACTTTAAAGTTAACTGAAAATATCTGGACTTTAAAGTGTATCAAAATCAATCAAGTTTAAAGAAATTTATCATGGGAAATACATCATTTCTGATTACAACTGTAAATGTTCCAAAGACGAAGAGAAACTGCATATTTTATTTTATATCGACGTCTTTAAGTTTCAGTGATAATATTAATTTAAATTTTACCATGTTTAGAGCCCGATGAGAAATTATTAACGCTTTGCTAGTTAGAACCGTGAGAATAATAAACCATTCGTTTTAGATACGAAAGTTAGAAGTATCGCGTTTATGCAGATCTCCTTAGGACTCTGTGTACAAGGATTTCTAAGTGCATGTGGCTTAGAACTAAACCATCATCTATCCGCTGATTGTGAAGCCTATCTGCATAATGAGCACTATAAACTAGCAGAACACGCATGTGATTATCAGATTTTAATGCAAATGAATATGTTTAACTAAATTACATCGTGTTGGAAAGAGCTATCTTACCGCCTAATCTAAGTTACTCCTAAAGGAAGCTTTCCATTTCAATAGTCTGTTTTCGCACTATTACGATTAACGCTTCAGTTGTTTAGACAGGAAACTCAGCTTTTAAGCCAAGTTAAATATTCTATATTAAGCGATAAGCATTTTATTATCCTAGTATATTACGTTTCATAAATCTAACGACTCCAGATATACAAAGATGTGTTAAAGCAAAATTTATATATCTATAATAAATTAAAGAGACACAATACAGTATATTTTAACTAATAGGAAATCTGAAGAATGCATTATTTAACAAGAGCTTACATTTTATAAACATCATTAGATAAATCTTAATTATATGCGGTTTAGTGTCTGTTTGTCGCCGATAGTTTATTGGTTGCTTCCGTAACTGTACTAGCCAATGGGGTGAAGTTGCCACGGCATTCAAATAGTAAAATAAATTTTATCACAATAGTTATCATTGTTTTAATTAAATTATCATGATATTTAAATATATTTAATCCATACAATTGTTCCTTATTATGCATTTAACTATATTTACGTATGAGTTACCTAGAAACTTGCAAACGTTGAGAAATTAAAGGAGACGAAATTAACTAACGAATTGTGCGTCGTGCATCTCATCGGGTAGGCTTACTCAAACTCCTATTCTAAATATCCTTTCGCGTAAAGGGTTTAAAATTTTGCCCGATTTTATTCCGACATTGTATTTTAAACTGAATTTTCAGCTGAACGCAAATTGAGCGTGTCAGGGGGTCGTGAATATTTGTCTGCATTAGCAATCATCTGTTTTTGAAATGGTTTACAGCTGAACGCAAATTGAGCGTGTCAGGGGGAAGGTGAACATTTGTTTGCATTGTTTTACATAAAAACTACGTCTTAACGTAATTTCTTTTAATAATGCCTCCTAGAAAATACAGCACTGAAGAGGAGAGAAAAGGAGTTAAAGTTGAACAAAAACGGCTTTCTCGACAAAAAGAAACCGCTGAGCAGATAAAAAAATGTACCTCCAGTGGTTTCCTTCATTGCACTCTACTTTAAGCAATTAAGCAAGTAGAAGGGGGAACCCCGTGGGGCAGTAAGCAAAGGGATGTCCTCGCCGCCGACCCTGGGTAATTCAGATTGAATTAGCAGGCACCTTTGCACAAATCATTTTAATTACAATTTAATATCTATAACAGCGTTCATTTCGTATGATCGCGGGGTTTTTTAGTAACATTATAAGGAAAATGTACACTACCCACAAAAAAATGGGACAGTTCTATATCTCCCGTTCTACTGGGCCGATTGATGAAATTTAAATTGTGTTTCCCATGTCTCGAAAGCGCGATTTAGTATATATATTAGATTTATATATAGCATTATTCTAACATAGGTAGTGACACAAAATGGATCTTTTTCTAAAACAACATACCAATTGTTTTCCATATTTCGTTTCTACGACTCAAATTATGCCTAAATATTAAATTTTGTGCTAAATTTACAGAGAAATTCAAAAATTTAATTTAGCGAATTTTTTTTAGTTTGCGCCAATACTAATTCACTTGGCGAACTTCTTAATACATGACAACCTACTTTCCTATCCCTTCCATTGTGAAGGAGAGGAAAAAAAGTCACATCGTTCCTATCTTTTTACAATGTGCATGAGCAGGAAAAAAAAGTCATATCATTCCTACTTTCAAATAATCTTAGCAAAGTGCGTAAACGAAGTTAGATGTTATTCTCGCTTTCAACAAATATGCCAAATTTCAAAACACGCCAACGTATAATTCACGTATATCTTTGAAAATTTTGAATAAAAAGCTCTAATGTTTTGGAGGTATACCTAGAAAGACATCTTCTTTAAGTTAATGATAAAATTTTTATTAGTTATAATTTGAAATGTTTTTCCAAAAATTTATAAAAATTATTTAAAAACGCAAATTTTAAAAATAAATCATAAAAAATGGGTGAATTTTATTTGGAGTGAACCTAAATTTCGAACTGTGAAAAAAAGAATCAAGTAAGTTAAATTAAAATAGAGATATTAATAAATACATACCAAACTGAATTAACATAGAGGAGCTATAAAATTTTGAGAGCTAATTTTTTAAGAACTACTCGTGCGATTTTTAGAAAACTTGGCAGTTTGGCATAATTTGAGTCAATCGAACTATGGAAAAAAACTGGCATGTCATTTCGGAAAACGTCCGATTTTATGTCAAAATACCTATATTAGAAAAATTCTACATATAAATCTAATACATATCGTGGCATATATAAGAAAATATACATAATAAAATCAGAACAATGTTTAGTTGGAATCTGCGAACATAATCACAGATGTGCAATTCAGAGGAACACCAGACATTCATAAATAGCTTTTGTTATACCATGACGCTTGAATAGGTCCTTATAAAATTCATTAAATAGTTATAAAATAAATATATAATCTCACATATATATATCTCATCTCATATACAGGGTGTACCGTAAATGTTGCGACAAACTTCTAGGGAAAGTAGGGCACATCATAAGGATTAAGAATTGCATAGGAACCCATGCCCGGAATTGTCAGGGGTAAGTGGTAGCAGATTTAGAAGATGGAAAAAGAAGCAAGAGTGATTAATTTGAAACGTCTATTGGACATGAATACAAATGGTGTACGACAGTTTGAATGTTACAAAAGATGCTCGAAGTCGCCAAACATGCCTTACACCGACGGACCATTAATGGCCGGACATATTCAAACACACCGGGACTTTCTTTGATTGTAGCAGCTGCGCAAGTGAGTCTTTCCACAAGATCCATACACATTTCAGACAGAACAGGATCGTGATACACGACACTTTCGATGGCTTCCCACAGAAAGAAATCAAGGGTGGATAAACCCGGTTTAGCGTGGGGGGCCAGGGAACTGGTCCACCACGCCCAATCCGTCGATGCGGGAATCATCTGTTTGTTCAAATGGCTGCGAACATCCAGTCCAAAATGAGCAGGGGCCCCATCGTGTTGAAATCACATGTTACGCCTCCCATTTGGTGGAACACCGTCAAGCAAATCGGGAAGAAGCTGCTCCAGAAAGATCAAATAATTTGCGGCGTTCAAAGGGTCCGTCGGTGTCAGGCATGTTTGGCGTCTGATGGTGCAAACTTCGAGCATCTGTTGTAGCATTCAAGCAGTCGCAAACCATTTGTATTCATGCCCAATAAATGTTTCAAATTAATCCCTCTTGCTTCTTTTCCAATCTTCTACCTCTGTTACCACTTACCCCTGACATTTCCGGGTATAGGTTGTTATGCAATTCTTAATCCTTATGATGGGCCCTACCTCCCCTAGAAGTTTGTCGCAACATTTACAGTACACCCTGTGTATATAACGACCCATACTTAAAAATATTACCCACTAGATATTTGTTAATTTGGCTTCAGCTGTATTTTCCGCCCTATTTTATGCAATATTCTGAAATATTTTTATCACGATTTAAATTATGTAAAAATTGTTTTTGTTCATTCTGATTTGATAAAGATTCTGTAATTTTAGATATTCAAGATTTGAGATTGCCTATATAATTCTCTTTTCCTTAAACCATAGTTCTCAAAGAGCTTGAATCTTACCAAAAACTTCGACAAATTAAATAATTCGAGACAAATATTTGTTTCTATTACCTTATTTCTTCTAATTGAGATCAATAGTACCTCTGTGAAAAATATATCTTCCACATTAGCTCGTAACGTACGAGAGCTGTGCATAAAATAGTGAATAATATTTAGCAAAAGTCTTCAAACTAAAAGAATAAAAAGTAATTTACTCGCATTAGATGATGTATATACTTCAGATTGAAAACCATCCTATTGAATAACGGTATAATAGTAATAAATGTTACAAAATTTAATTTCAGAGCATAACACATAACATTAAAAATAATCACCATATTTAACAGAACCAATGCTCTTGGCAAACAGCATAGCATTTAACCAGGAAACAGTCAATATATACGTCCCCAGATCTTTATTTGACTTTGAAATATACGCAACGCGTTATTCCGCTAAGTGTTATGCTTAACTGTTTCCTCTCACCAGCACAGGAAATCCATTAAAATGCTTTGTTTTTCTCACAATAGAATTGTTTCGCTGCGAGAAAATTCGCCATTGTTAAATTCATTCGAAATCTCGAAGAAATTCACGTGTTTTAAACGGATTTCCTTCTACCGGAGAACGGAAAAACACGATTTAAGGAAGCCAGTCCGTCTGTCAGCGCAATGGACGGAACTAGATTTAGTGTAGTCTTTCGTCTGAGGGAGACGGGTTGATTTAATTTCCAATAACACGGTCGCCGATATCGAGGAGACAAACGCTCCGCTGTCTGCTTCGTCTTATGGTACTGTTGTAATGCAAGCTGTCATGTTACATGGCATAACATGCATGAACGCATTTTTGTCTATATGTTTAAGCCCACAGCAAAGGGTATAAAAAAAGGTGGATCTTAAATGAAAGCATAGAGTAATACATTCCTGCGGATTTCAGAGTTAACTTTCCACTGTAATGTGATTGAAAAATATTCGGAATTAGTGCGGTATCCATTTATTTACGTTTTACGTTTTATTTACGTTTTCTTTTCTGAGTCTATAGGCCCAATAGCGGCCGAGTTGTAAAGTCGCTGGTAGTTCAGTCTGAGGTTAGAATCCCACGAACGGGCTGGCTGCATGGGCGTTTTCGTCGTTCTCCCCGCGTGTAAAGTGTATACCAGCCAGTTCCCTTAGTAAGTCCTCCATGAAGGCCTTCTTCTCCTTAGGCAGATGGCCCTTGTGGCTTTGCCGTAACCATATAAACAACGAAACCTATGTAGACTATCATAAAACAATTATCACTGATATCATTAGCATTTGATGAAATTCTTCACTTTTTGATTGTGCGTTATTTTAAATTAAAAGTCTCATAATCTGAGATAATGTGTATAATCATTATGTTTGTCGGAACAGAATAGTTGAAAAATGCAATACCCTCCTCGGGATGTAACTCCAAGCCTCTCATTTGCTAGCAGAATGCGCTTCCAGCTAGACTACAAAGGCAAGCGGCAAGGAGGAAAAAATGTCTTAGAAATCAACAAGGTGCCCCTCCAACAGCCGACCAGTAAAGTCCCTGAACACTGGTAGTTCGATCCGAGGTTGGAATCCTGCGAAAGGCCTGGATGCAAGAGCATTTTCATGGTTTGTTTAGAGTGTTAACACGAGCCGGTTTCACTTAGAAAGTCCTCCACAAAGGCATGTCTCCCTTCCGTATAGTACCTTAGGGCGAAGCACGTAAATAATAATAATAAAGGAAAAAATTAACTGTAAAAAATGTACCTATACATGAACTTCTAATTTGACCAATCGAAATGAAATTTCAGATATTGCTATTTAAAGATATGCGCTCGAAATTGTGGTGCCCAGATTGATCAGATATTGGAAAACCATACATGGCGTTAGAACAATACACGCTTGATGAAAATTTCCGGGGTAAAACTTTTACAGAAAGAGCGTTGTAAATGACTATGATAAAAGACAGTAGAGGAGAAAACATTTGGGAGAATTAAACGTTTTGAATGTGTACAACGTTGCAAAATGGAGTCATCTTCCCCGTAACATCGCTATTAATTTGCCACAGCGATCCTCTGATCTTACTCTCGTGTGTTTTTGGTTCTAGATGGATTTGTGGGTGTAAAACGTGAAGTTATACAGATTCTTTCAGCGATGTTACGTTCGTCAGTGCTGTCAAAAAGCTCCCGCCTATAATGCGTTATCGTATGCGCAGGTGGGTACATGTCGATTCTAGGCTTTGTTGATTTTACGCCATGTCGAACTTGTGTCACATCGATTTTACGCTGTATAGGTCCTAGGTAAAACTTTCCAGTTCTTCTCTCGAGGTTTTTCTTAAACTACTCCTTTAATTTCCAGCAAATGTTCTACATTTAAAGTGCAATGCTCTCCAAGGCTACTTGCTAAACTTAAAATGTCTTTTGACGAAAAACCAACTTTACTTTTTACAAATGCTTTTACAAATGAGATTCAGCTTTTCGCAGATAGCACTACAAAATCGCGCCTTTTAATTGGACTCAAACCTCAGACCTCAAACTTTAAAGTGCTCTTTGATAACAAATTTGTTGAAACTTATTTTTACCTCCTTGTGCGAAGTAAAAAGGAAGTACTGTAATCGCGAAAAATTTCAGGTATCATATTTCAACGAAAATATCTATTTTGCAGCTATCGAATGCAATTTAACGATGTTTTTCAGTGTTATTCGTACGTGAGAACAGAATAAAGGACTCTTCCCCCCAGATAATTATAAAACTGATTTAAAATGGATTCTGAAGATTCGTGGCGTCTGTGCGTACTTACGTACGTATGTATGTATGTATCTCGCATAATTCAAAAACGACTAGCCTCAGAACGTTGAAATTTTGTATATAGGACTGCTATGATATATAGATGTGCACCTCGCAGTCTAGTTGCAATCGGCCGCACCAAAAGTACTTAAATAAACGTATATGTATATCCACTCTGTTACTCGGCTCAGTGAGCTCAGTTTCTTTAGTCTTATAAGTTTGTAAAGTAGGCGTTTTTTGCTTTAAAAATAATTGCAATATGTTGTTCTTATCTTTCGGTTAAGATTTTTATGCCCTTAGTTAACCTGCATGCAATAATTGTGGAATTATTAACGATTTAAAAGTTTTTTTGAGTGCGGCTAATTGCGGCAACAATTTAAAAGTTTTCAAGCGCGGAATACATTCAAGAAATAGCACAAAATCAATATATTGTAGAATTTCACACATATTACTTGTGTGTGGTACCATGCATTTCATATGTTTGACAATGTGAGATAAATTTATTATTATGATGCTCAGAAAACTTATGTTCATTTTCATATATATTTACTTAGCAGAAAGTGAATACATTTATTTGAATACAACACCAAATGCAGTACATCGAATAAAAAAACACTCGCTTTGTAATAATAAAAATCATGTCTAGTTCGGGAAGCTATGTGGGAAATATCTTTAAAAAAACTTCTATAATCGTCATTTAGCATCAGAGCATGAGCTGTTTAAGTAACGTATTACAGAGTGTCCTATCAGACTGCCCAAAATCTGTACAGCGGGATTTTTCGCTTGGAATTCACCAAAAATGCCCACAGATCTGTACCTTTAAGACACATAGTTTTCGAGATAAATGCGACAAAAAAGTGTCGTATACAGGGTGTCCCAACAGATTGCCAAACTTTGTACAGCCAGATTTCTCGCTCGGAATACACCAAAAATACCCAAAGATCTGTACTTTTACGATCCGTAGTTTTCGAGATAAATACGAAAAAAAGAGTATAACGTCATATGAGGCACAGAACATCGCTGTTTGCATATATTTACATAGGAAGATATTCAAAATGGCCGCCGCGAATATGGAATCATGCATGCGAGTGCAATGCAATGGACTGCACACATTGCAACAGCATGGTGTCTGCCAAACTACACACAGCATGAAAACGAGCAATTAAGTCACTTTCTGTAGTAACTAGGGCTTCATAGACCAATTTCTTCAGGTGTCAGGTGAAAGCGGGTCTGGACACACGAATCGGGTATTGTCCGGATCCGGCAACTGTTTAGTACGACTAAACTAAAACTAAATCTAGATACTAACTAATATAGATACTAACTGAATTAAATTTCACAGATAATTACGAATGCTGAAACAGATATTAAATACTAATGCAGATATTATACAGATACATAGATGCTAAATACACTGTTACATACTACGCAGATATTAAAAACGAATGTTGACACATCTTTTAAATACTATTGCAAGTCATTACACAAATCAAAACATTAAATACACCACTGCATACTACACAGGTACTAAATAGTGGTATATATACTCAGATACTATATTATACTAAGAAAAATGCTATAGACATTATTATTTACTACACAGATATTAAATGCGGGGGCAGACACTGATTTTAAATACTAATGCAAGATATTACTCAGATACACAGATACTAAATACATTATTACGCATATATTAAATTCAAATACTCTAATGCAAGTTTTTACACAAATTCACAAATACTAAATACGCGACTCCATACTACACTGGTACTAAATACTGAAACGGATACACAGATATTATATTCTACTGGTAAACAGCAACTATATACATTACTACTTGCTTCACAGATATTAAATGCGAATGCAGACACAGATCAATTCCTTTATGGGTATGGTAGAAATGTAGTTGTTGTTGTTTCAAATCCCCTTGAGGCAGAAAAGTCTACACCAAGTCCAAGAGACCTTCCCGCACAAGCAAATCGCAGATGTCGTCCTGCTCAGCCGACAGCTGTCTCAGAGAGATGCCTATACAATCCAGTAGGGGAGCGGGAGAGACAGGAAGGGAACAGGCACACGAGGGAAAGGTCTTTTCTTCCTCTTTGAATTTCATGCATCGAAGATGCCTGCTTCTGAATCTGGCCAGGACGGTTAGAAATGTAGTGGGACATCCAATGTTTACTATTACTAATGTAGGTATAGTCCCACCACACTTCGATCCAGAGAAAGCCCAAAAGATAAATTCCTTTAGCTAGTAATTCTTTAGATAGTAATTCCTTTAGATAGTAATTCTTTACATAGATCCTTTAGATGGTAATTCTTTAGATAGTAATTCCTTTAGATAGTAATTCTTTACATAGATCCTTTAGATCGTAATTCTTTAAACAGATCCTTTAGATAGTAATAGATCCTTTAGATAGTAATTCTATAGATAGATCCTTTAGCAATACTTCAGATATACTTCAGATATACTTAAGTAATACTTCAGATAGTAATTCCTTTATATAGTACTTCTTTAGATAATAATTCCTTTAGATGGATCAATTCCAAAGACCAGTTCCTTTAGATAGCCCCATAGGAAGAAGTCCGAAATTGTCAGATCTGGTGACGGTGATCACCATAATAACCGGACCCACGTCAAATCCATCGGCCTGGTTATTCCATATCCAGCTAATCACATACAGGAGAGTTGAAATGTGCTGGAGAACCGTCAGGCTGGAATCATACGTGATGTGACGGATATAACGTCATACGTTTCTTTCTCAATTATCTCGAAAACTATGCGACGTACAGGTACAGTTCTCTGAGTATTTTTATGTATTACAAGCAGGGAACCTGATTGCGCAGAGTTTGGGTGGTCTTGAGAGACATCCTGTATAAAAATAATGGTCGATTTTATATTTTATATAAGAAATAAGTCTACAGTATGATTCTCCGTGGCGTAACAAATGAATAAATTTATACACTTACTATATCATCAACACATTTAATGAAAATATAACTGTCAGTTATGTACAATTTATTGAACATCATAAGTAATAATTATATAAGACTGAATTCAATCTAAAAAAAAATTACAAATGCTTATAACACGGATCCTTTCAAATAATATTCGTTGCTCAGAAAATCTGTTCCTAAAATTTATATATGTTAGCCATACATTTAACTTGATTATCTTTCTATCAAATCCACTGAGTTTCATTGCTGAACAAATTCAAGTGTATTAGAACTCAAAATCTTTGTTTTACATTTTCTGAATTAATATTCAGTGTGAAGTACATACACTCTTAGACAAAAAAAAATAAAACGACGCACCAAGAAGGAGTTATCCGAATGGGACGAAAATCGGCAGGAGTGATGTACATGTGCAGAAAAACAAATGATTACAGTTTGAGAAAAATTGGATAATTTATTGAAGTGATAGAGCTTCACAAAGGGAAGAAGTCAATAATGCGTTCGTCCACCTCTGACCCTTATTCAACCAGTTATTCCGCTTGGTATCGACTAATAGAGGTTGCGGATGTCCTCCTGAGGGATATCGTGTCAAATTCTGCCCAACTGGCGCGTTAGATCGTCAACATCCCAAGCTTGTTGGAGGACCCTGCCCATAATGCTCAAAACGGCCTCAATAGGAGAGAAAAACTGCGACAATGCTGGCCAAGGTAATGTTTGACAAGCACTAAGGCAAGCAGTAGAAACATGTCCAGTGGGGGGGGCGGCCATTATCTTGCTGAAATGTAAGCCCAGGGGGGTGACATGAAGGGCAACACAACGGGCCTTAGAACTTCGTCGACGTACCGCTGTACTGTAAGGTTGCGACGGATGACAACCAAAGGGGTCCTACTATGAAATGAAATGGCACCCCAGACCAACAGTCCTGGTTGTCGGTTTGTCTAACGGAAGACAGTCAGGTTCGTAACACACCTCTGTCCGAGGCGTCTCCAGACTCGCCTTCGCTGGTCATCGGGGCTCAGTTCAAAGCCGGACTCATCACTGAAGTCTATTCTACTCCCTCCAGTGACATTCCAGTGCGAATGAGCCCGACACCACTGCAAACGGGCTTGACGTTGTACAGAGGTCAATGGTAGTCGGCGCAAGGGGCGCCGTGACCTCAGCCCCCTTTCTGTGAGCCGTCTGTGATTGGTCCTTGCGGTCACTGAAGCACTAGTTGCACGTACAATCGATGATAATGATGCATCTGGGCTGTGAGTACCGCTCTGACGATTGCTCGGTCTTCACGTTCTGTCGGTTCTCTAGGCCTACCGCTTCCTTTTTGACGCTGTGTGCGGCCATGGTTCACACATTCCTGCCAACATGTCCAACAGTGGCATCGCTCCTGCTCTAATGTCGAGCTTTTTGCCGATAAGACCAAACGGCGTTTTTGAGCCCAACTACACGATCTCTCTCAAATTCTGATATCTACGTATATCGTTTGCGCACCTGTATGCGAGACATAGTTACTGTCTACCAGAGTACACAAATTGAAATTCGTGAAGAATTTATGACCTGGAATTCAAATTTCTCCTCTTAAATATCCTGCCAATTGGGCAGATCAGATGCGCCGTAGCGACAACCGTTCTGGCAGCCAAAATGTAAAATTTTGCATTTTCCGTCGAAGCTTGTATGCATATCAATTTGTGTTCAATTTGCTTTATATCTTCTCGGCGTGTCGTTTTTTTTTTGTAAGAGTGTATAGTGTATAACGGAGAAAAGAAAAGACTCGTAGGAGTAGATGACTTTATTTTTTCATCGTTACCACACTACCACATATTAAAAATAGTCTGATGCAGACACAATATGACTTTCCTGTACGGCCTATTAAATTTTACATATTTTTTAGGTATTTCGTTTAAATGTATTTCATCGAATTTCATTAGAGAGATATATTTCTAATTCAATTATTTCAGTTCTCACTTCGCAAGGCATTCAATTCGCAAGTCAAAACTACATACAAACTCAAAACATCTTTATTAAAAATTCTAAAATACACAAAAACATAAAACACTAAATCCAGTTAAAAAAAGTAAAAAAAAAATATTTTTTAGGATTAAAATTATAGTTTCTAAGCAAAACCAAGAATTCGGCCAGAGGGCAAGAAGACAGATTTTTCGGTGTAGTAAACTGAAAGCTTACTTTTGGTTCCACTCGGCAAGAAGACACTGAAGTTGGCACAGAAAGTAAAACGTAATTCACTATTCTACTAAAACTTTTAAATGTAAATAAATGGTGAGTTCATTAGGCTTAGTACCACTTAAATAACCATTAAATTGTTGATAACCATACAACTATTGAATGCAGATTAAATAGACATAAAAACCTTAACCGCAACATCACAATAACATAATTCAATCCCGTTTAAAGTAAAAAAGGTACAAGTTACGAACGAATAAATAAAAAACTGAGCTCACCAAGCCGGGTAACAGAGTGGATATATATATATATATATGTATATATTTGGTGCTGTCAATTGCAACCAAAAAAGGAGATAGACGACTACATAATATAGTAGTCCCATATACAAAATTTCAACGTTCTGAGGCGTTTCGTTTTCCAGTTATGCAAAATGCATAGCTTTGTAAGTACATACATACAGACGTCATGAAAAATCTCTTCTGAATTACATTTAAATCCATTTTGGAATTCGTTTTCGAAAGCAAAAAACTTTTATTCTATCCGTACGCACAGATGTTAAGCCAAACCATCTTTCAAATGGATTCAAGAGCGATCAGAATGGGTATTTCCGTTTAAATATGACACCCAAAATTTTTCGTGATTGCAATACATCCTTTGCATCGTACAAGGAAGTAAAAATTAGAGTTATAACAAGCGACTGTATCTCAAATATCGTGCTGAGTCTTACTGTAGGAAACATGTTTTATTTAGTCCAAAGGGGCTTTGTCCCTGAAGGACTATTGTTTTCGTTTTGCGATTTTGGGTCAGAAACATTACATGTCGATTCACTTTTCAAACTCTTCCCACCAAATATTGCAGCCCTGTATTATATTTACAGAAATTAAAGAATGAAGAATGTGCATAAATGCATGCACGTTTCTTGCATTGTGGTAAAAGGACGGTACCTAGAGCTATCGAATTTTGAATCAAGTAATCCAAATGCGAATATGGGCATCTGCAAGCCCAAATTTGAAATTTGTTTTACTATCGATTTCGTATTTTATAAAACTTTAACGAATTTCTTATTAACAAAAAAAAAAACATTTTTATGTCCAGCGCGTGAGACTGTGCATAGGAAATTTTAAAGTTATGCTCAGTTTAAAATTATTTTGCGATGTTGTTCTTTAACTGAATGTTGTGGTTTAAATGCGAAGAAATGATATTTAATAAATAAAGGTAACACGCGAAATGGTAAAACAACGCCCCTTTTGACGCAATTTAAAACCTGAAACATTTCAGGTTTTCTTTTTTGTATTCCAAAGGGGTTTTGTCCCTGAAGGATTATTGTTTTCGTTTTGCGATTTTGCGTCGGAAACATTAAAAGTCTAAATCACTTTTCAAACTGTTGCCACCCCTGTATTGTATTTAAAGGAATTAAATAATGAAGAATCTGCATAAATGTATAAATATTTCTCCAAAAGTGATAAAACAACGGTACCTACGGATATCCAATTTTGAATAACGTACATTTCCGCCCGAATATGCGCATCTGGAAGCCCAAATTCGGAATTTGGAATTTGTTTTATTATCTGTTTCATATTTTGTAAAACTTTAACGAATTTTTGATGAACAATCTTAAACGATTTAAAAGTGAGCAATGGCAACACTCTACGGAGAAAAGAAAACCTTTTTATCTCCAGCCCGCGGAACTGTGTATCGGAAATTCTAAAGATAGACTCATTTTAAAGTTATTTTCCGATATTGCTGATGAACTGAATTTGATGGTTTAAGTACAAAGAACATGATATTTAATAAATAAAGGTAATACACAAAATGTTAAAAAAACGCTCCTTTGGAGGTTATTTAAAATCTGAAAAATTTCAGATATTATTTTATTTTTAAAATTTGATTTTCTAAGCTGAGATATGGTATAAGCTGAAGTATGCATTGTTTCCATTACCAATTCTTTTTATAAAGGAATTCCTAGTAGTGTACATGCGTGTACCCGCATGACTTGGTAAATACTTAAAGCATTTATGACTCCTCAGAATTTTGAATAATGCACTCAAAGCATTCTGGTTGATTTGGAATTTTAAGCTCCATTCCATTAATTCCAGAAACGAGTTCTCACAAGTAGTGTGATTTGGAAAATTGTATGAAATATCTTTCATTTCCCTTTTTTGTTCGAATGAAATAGATTGAATACCTGTCTTACCAACTTCAAAACAAGCATTATAGGTCGAAGACTAAGTTATATGGGTTCTATATTCCGAATCACAGTTTGAACGGGAACCTGAAAGATATTTGCTAGCGCGAAACGTCGGCGCAGGCATTTTTACATAATTAAATGCTGCTTCATTTGCTGATGAATCCGATAATATACGTTGATTTATTTTCCTATAAATCTGTCTTTTAAATATATGAGATAATTTTTCTTTGTTCTGATCATTTTCGTAGAATAAAAGAAAAATTTTGAAACTTACTTTTCGCACTGTATGAATAAAAATCGTTCTGTAACTTTTTTTTTCTTTTGTTTTTGACAAAAAACTGAAAAAATGAAGTGTACCCTCGAACGCAGATCTTTCACTTGCTAACTGAAGTAATTTACACCGTAAAGCGCACATGGAAAAACATGATAATTCGTTATAAATGCTAAAACTTATTTAAATTATCAACGGAATATGCGAAAAAATTTTCATTAAATGAGACGAAATGTGGTTGTTTTTGAAACAACTGATTTATTACTAATAATGAGAGATTTTTACTAAAAGATAATGAAACGAACTGGCGTCAAAAATAAAAAGACGCATTACACAAACATGATTTAAATATATAATTCAGCGATGCAAGTAAAAGAATGAATATCCCTTTTGTGAGCCTACAGCATATGTCAATAATATGATCAATAAATTAGGGCCTCATTAATCACCTAGATTTAAAAGTCTTTTTCTTTTACTTCATAGGAAATTTGAAAGCTTGCGGAAGTATATTTAACATGTTGTACACAGGGTGGCATAAAATCTTCTTGACAGGTTGCCAGTTAGATTGAGACAATTCATTAATTGATTTGACAATAAGTTACGGAATTGTCCCAATCTAATTGATTTCAAATTTAATCATCGCTTAATCCAAATGATTTGACAATCAGTTCGATTGAGCGATTTGATAATGAATTTCATTTCATCAGCTGAAAATCAATTTGATTGTGAAAAGGGTAAATATAGGAGCACGAATTTTAAAGTCTCATGAAGATAATTAAGAAACATTTTTATTTTATCACATTTTTTACTACAGCTATTGTATTAAAAGAAATTTATTTCGATGAGATAGACAATTCGATATCTCTTCAAATCCCATTATTTTTTCAAAAATTGATGTGGGATATAGTGGAAAATATTTTCGTTCAAAAAAAAAAGTTCGATGACACATTATTTACGGCTTTAAAATTTTCCATTCTCCTTCTATCTTGCCATCCGACTATCCTTCTATTTATTTCTTTGTTCTCTCTTTCCCAAGCGATGGTTTCTCTTCTAAGAAAAAAAAAGAAAAGAGGGGGGAGGGAAAGATTTCAAGGAAAAAGTGGTCTGTTATATGTTAAAAAAAATATGTTCTGTGTTCTTTTTGCTTTATTTACAAAAAGCTAACAGGCGTAATTTTAAATATAAGCAATTGAAATAAAACTCACCACACAATATGCACTATTTTTTAAAAATAACTTTTTCTTTAATTATTCTTAGCCTACTTGTTTTCATATCACTTCTAAAACTTGCCTCAATATTTTTTCTTCTATTAAACGCTTTTTTCACTTCTTACTGTAATTCAAAGAGGAAAGTTTCAAGTGCGTTTGAAACTCAAATATTTTCAAATCCTTTTGAAAGTATTTGCTTAATGCATAATGAGATAAATATCGTGAAATCAGAATATTTAATCAATGTAGATAAACAAAAGTAACTGAAAGTGAGATTTTTTAATTTTATTTTGAAACGTAATCCGAATCCAGTTTTTAAACTTAATAACTCTTTAAAAAATATGAACCTCAATTTTAACATAAAAGTGACAAAAGGTTTAACAAGCCCATTACTTTCACCAGGTGCAATTATAAACTTAACAGCTCTTAACAAAAGCGTAAAAATCGGTTTAACAATGCTATTAATTGCATTAATGAAATGAGACAGCAGTATCACTGAATCCTTTAGCTTAAACTCTTTTCACTTTCTAGATTCAATTAACAAAAAATATCTATTTTTTAGTTAAAGATTTCAATAGCTTTAAAGACGTATCCTCATAAAAAGAAAACTATACTCATGTTACTTTCTTGACACCAACTTTATACCGTGATAACACAAAAGCCCTCTTCTGAAGCCTTACTTGGTTTATTCGAAGGATATTGCACTTATAGCGTTTGCTCTTCCCGAAGAGAAATCTTTGAGCATGTGACGTCACTGATTTATAGTTTACTAAGAAGCTACTACTCCCTTTATGTGTTCGTTTTTCCTATTTGCATAAGCCAGATGACGTCGTTGAACTCGAGCGTTGGGAAGAGCATAAACTTATTTGTCTACTGACCTTGCCATATACTATGCTAACACAAAAGCACTTTGCTGAAGCTTTATAAAAGTTAATAATTTTAATTTCTTGGCATCTATATTGTTTACATTACGTCAATACAAGAACATAATACTGCAAGAAGCTTTTCGATTAGCTTGCTAGTTTGCCATTCCATTTACCAACCACAGCAATTATAATCATCATTTCCTTTCGTTATTAAATTAGGCCTACAAAAAACTGTACATTGTATATTCTTACATTCTGCGTAAGAATCTGCAATTTCATCAAATTTTTCCTCAAGCAGCCGAGAGGATAAGATCATTGATTACTTCCAACTACTCTCAAATCCCAACAAAATGGTTGGATGCATAGGAACTTCAAGTAATTTCTCCAGTATGTAACGTGAATATGAGGCACTTTCCCTCAGAAGTATTACACAAAGGCATCTCTCTTCTTAGTTGAGGTAACCTTCAAGGGCTTTGCGGAAAGTGACTAGATAGACCAACGGATGTAACAAACAACATATATGACGAACATCTGCCCTCGTTTTATTTTTCGGCTGGGTGTCATAAAGATAATAGATTGTCTAAGAAAAATATACCATTTCTTTGGTTATTAATAGAGCCAACAGTCCCCCAGCTATTTTCTTTTAATCATCTAGCCATAAAGTGGGTTAACAATGTCGTTATATTACATGGATCAGAAATTCTTTGCTAAGCCTCTTCAGAGCCAATTGCACAGAATTCCGATATGTCAACATAATTGCTTCTTTCAGCAAATGTCATACAGTGTTCGAAACAAAGACAGTCTGTAATTGTTATAAAACATAAATGGACATATAAAAGAGTGAGGAAACCTGCATTTTCTTGTTATGTTATAATTTATCGTTAATGTTTCGCAATGTCTTGTTGTTGTAACTATAGAAGCTGAAATTTTACAAATATCGCTTGCACTTTAGACTACATTTTCCGTTTCGGAAGTTTCAATGCATCATGAATAAAACTGATCAATTTATGAACATCTGATTTCGTAGGTTATGAAAATTGTTAAAACCAAATGTAATTTATAAAATGTTTTTCTTTCAAAGAACAGAATAGAATAATATTTTAGAGAATATTAAATTTTTACTAAGTGGGATACGTGAACCTTCAATTACGTCCTGTATGGAATTCGAGCCAGCGATCTCTTAGCTTCTAACTGGATGTGCCAACCATTTACGCCACGAAAATACGCAGTGATTAATGCAGTAATGTCTTACATACTTAGCTGAAGACACTCACAAGACCCAGTATAACATATCTAAGTCATCGGCCACCACATATTATTTTTGTCGCCTCTATGAAGATTTCAGGATTTTCAGAACCAGAAACAAGAAAAATCCGGTATGTGATAGTTTTTGACAATGTAAGCCACCAGCTGAAACCATGCAATTTAAAGCCGCATTTAATGAAAATCTTTCTAGTCTTCTATCTTAAAGCATTTGTTTAAATTTTTATGAGAATGACATTTTCATAAACTTTACTTCTTTGCTGATGATAGGAAATAAATAATTATCATCTGTAAAAACATTTTAATAGCTAGATTTGTAGATTCAGCTTCTGATGTCTAACTAATTAATTATACTGAACTCAAATTAATTAAATTTTTAAATTAAGAATAAAGTACAGTAAATACGTATAATCAGGTAGTTGCAGCCATAAAACAAAAATGGCAACATATTACAACACTTGAGAAATAAAAGTCTTTTGCTGATCTTATAGTTTACAGTAAAATCTCTTGTAACCAGAACCAGTTAACCGGTAATATCAAAATACAAAATAAAACCAAAATTTAGGCCTGTGCGATAAAAATTGAAATGAGGAAAACATTTGTGCTATGCTTCTTCAGCTCAACATAACTTATTGTTGAGTGCCTACGGGTTTACCAAAAGAAACATTTCAAAGTTGTGGATTTTCCACAGAAATCCTCGTACAGATATTCACAGTATCACAGAGTACAATTAGTAGTTACCCTTCAATATACAATGGGTTAATAATCTGGAAATTTAAATGCGGGAAACATTTGTACTCTGCTGCTTCAGCTCAACATAACTTATTGTTGAGTGCCTACGGGTTCGTAATGGATTGAATGCACACAGGTCTTATGATAGGTTAATGAAATTTATTTTTATCTAACGAAACACTTCAAAGTTCTGGAATTTTCCACAGAAATACTCGAATAGATGTTGACAGTATCACAGAATACAATCAGTAGTTACACTTCAAACTACTAAGAACGATAAACACAATGCAATGCAAAGCACATCTAAAGAGAAAGCTAACGGAGATATTTCAATTCACGCTGAGCTTACAGCTCAGAACAATAATAACTGAGAGCAGATGCTCTCTCCGGTTTTATCGAGTTTTCAACCGGCCACGGAGATATTTCTAGTACTAACTGCTTATCGAAATTACTGGAAAGCAATATGAAAGTCGAATTACAGTTGCTGCTAATGTAGTGATCAATTACTTTATTCAGTTACAATACTTATTACGGTGATGCAGAGATCGGACCAAAATGTCGAGAAATGGTGACCAAGTTTGGCAACTTTTGGCCGTTTCTCACCAAATTACTGAGCTACTTATTTACTCAATGTTAAACAGACTTGCTCCTATATTACATTTCCCTCATAACTTCTTTCTCTTTCGATTTTTCATGTTACATTACATAAAAAAATACAGCATTTTCAAAACTTATTGCACTAAAATCATCTGCCTATGTTCAAAATTTGTAACAATAAAATAACCCAATCATTCTTTTCATTAATTTTTTATTATAAAATATACGAATCATTCATGAAGAAAGTTAGCTAATTTAACATTTACTAATATTGTGATCTTTTATTATTGCCAATTTAACAGTTGCCAATATTGTGCAAGAATTTGTTTCGCTCTTTTTTTTCTAAAATAAATACGGTTTTTTCACCTCCCACTTCAACCATATATAATAATACATATAGATCTGACGAAGTCCTCCACGAAAGCATCCCTCCCATTATACAGATAGCTCTCGAGGTTTGGACGTAATTAAATAAACCAAACCAAACCATCCCAGCAGTCACTCCATTGCACCGAAAGAAGAAAAATTCGTTCACTGAAAAATTCTCTGATAAAAATTATTCAGTCTACATGATATTTCAAAGTACGGACAGCACCAAAAAAACGATTGTTCCGTTAAAGACATAAAAAGTCTGTTTTAACATTAAACTACTTTTTTCTGTACTAATAAATTTAACGTTTATGCTAATGGAAACACTGTTCTAGTACTCTAACCAGTTTATTCTAATGAAATGATGCTGTAGTAAGATCTGTCGGTTATTTTCATAAAAATGTCATTCTAGTCGGAAATTATAGTATTATTTTAGGAGAAACACTATTCTCTCAGATGCATTGCTCTATCAGAAAATTCTGGTAGTTCTAATAGTTGATCGAGTCACATTCTACCATTACTAGAGTCCCATTATTCTAATCTAGGGGCTCTCAGCCGGGAGGTGAATTTTAAAACTTTAGGGATGTATTCGGTCAGCCTTTTATTGGCATGGTAAGTATTTAGTAACAGTTTATAAATATAAAAAGTATGATGTGTACACCACATGACTTTCTTGTACGAAATATTAAATTATACGCATTTTGCATTTCATTGAAACTTATTGGATTGAATTAACTCTACTTCTTCGATAGCGCATAAACCACAATAGAATAAATACACTCTTTAAAATTCACTGTATTTGTTTACCACGGCGACACTCTGGTGCTAGGTCCATTTAACAGTGTTACATCTCATTCATTTTATAACTCAGAATGCGCAAAAATTATGTATATCATCTGAAGAATTATCTAATCGTTGGCACATGTTCAGTTCAAGTACTATGATAAATAAAAGAAATTAAACAAATAAACAAAACAAAAAAAGAAACAGTTTTTCCCAAACCATTCAGTATTTCTCATTCAACTAATTCAGTTCTCACTTCGCGACAAGGCAAAAATACATAAAAACTCAAAATATCTATATTAAAAATTACTAAGTAACACTTATTTCCTCGAATAAATTCCAGAATGCATTAAGCATGATTTAATTCGCAGTAATAAAAGAAGGCGTTATCTTTGTTGTTGCGAAACTCAGTTTCTCTAGATTGGTAACAAATCAACTATTCTGCTAAGTTTCAAATTTAAACATATATGGCTGGCATGGCCAAACAAGTTAGGCTTAGCTGCACTGTTGATAATTCTACAACTATAACATGCAGGTTAACTAAACGCATACAAACTTTAACCAGAATATAAGAACAACAGAACTCAATAATTTTTAAAGCAAAGACTTCGCAATTTACCAACATATAAGAAGAAAAAAACTGAGCTCACTGAACTGAGTAACAGAGTGGGTATATATATATATTAATTAATATACTTTTGGTACGGCTGATTGCAAACAAAATAAGAGGTTTGCATCTACATGAGTAACAGAGTGGGTATATATATATATATTAATTAATATACTTTTGGTACGGTTGATTGCAAACAAAATAAGAGGTGTGCATCTACATGTTATAGCAGTCCTATATACAAAATTGCAACTTTCTGATGCTAGATACATTCATACATACGTACATACGAATGTACGCAGAGGCCACGAAAAAATTTCTTCAGAATTCATTAAAAATCAGTTTTATAATTTTTTTGGGGAAAAGAGTCTTTAATTCTGACCTTTCGCTCGGATATCACGCAAAATCATTGTTAAATTGCATTCAAAAGCGACCAAAATGGAGATTTTGGTTGAAATATTAATACCCGAAATTTTTCGCGATTACAATACTTCTTTTTTACTTCGTACAAGGAATTAAAAACGACTATTATTTAAATTTTAGTTTTTATCAACATTTTCTCTACTTTTCTTTACGCTTTCTATACTTTTATGGAAATGGAGATTTTGTTTGAAATATTAATACCCGAAATTTTTCGCGATTACAATACTTCTTTTTTACTTCTTACAAGGAAGTAAAAACGACTATTATTTAAATTTTAGTTTTTATCAACATTTTCTCTACTTTTCTTTACGCTTTCTATACTTTTATTTTTACTTTAATTTATGAAACACATTAAAAATAATCTAAATATAAATAAATGTGTGTGTATTTTTTGTTTATCGTATTTATCGTCTGATAGTGGTGAAAGGGGTGCATGGCACGAAAAGAGTTGAGAGCCACTGTTTCTCTCTAATAAATCAATCAGGCTTCACATGTTCACGTTTTCTTATACAGTTCCTTTTAATGTAAATTCAAGAGTGTTGTTATAATGAGAGACTATAAAAAACTAATTAAATAAATGAGATACTCGTATTATACTAGAGTTTACTAATTACTGTGTCAAAAAAAAGAAATTATTTCACTTATTCACTAAAAATTATATTAATTGGAGTCGAATGCGTTTATATAATTAAGACATGAGCGGCTGAAATGAAAACAGGATGCAAATAGAAAAGAAAGCAAAACAAATAGAAAAAGAACAGATTACCGTAGGGGAAAATGCCAGTTCCTTACAAAGACGCAGATCGTTCTTCTTTCCCCCTCGCATATTCCTTTTTCTTAAAAGGTCTTTCTGTTTGCATTTAAAGCAAATCATTTCTTACTCATTTAGATTAAACGAAATGTGTATAAATGTAATATAATAATTGACACAAAGTTTAAAAATCCTCAACCAGCCTAACAAGCTAAAATTTATTATCAATATTAAGAACTCCAGAATATATTTCTAATTGTCATTATTCAATTTATATATAATGAGACAACCAAACGGTTACAACATTACAGAATATAACGGAGCTGAAGTTAAGTAGAAAGAGTTTCAGATAAGCTCTGTTGCTCAAGGAGACGTCTAGTGTTGCTAGATAGAAAGAAGTAAAAATGTAGCCCACTCGTTATAATTAATTCCGTTCTCTACATAGTGTTCCGAAATGTTAAATTCACCGTAAGATAAAAATTGTTTTGATATAAGTCAATTCACTTTAGCAAATTAAAAATTTATTCTTAATACTTGTGAGTGGGTATTAAATTGTAATTTTATAGAAACATTGTCTTTAGCATCGCTGTTTTAAATAACGTATTTTTGAAAATTCGCAAGTTCAGATATATTTCGTGACAGATAATCTATATATACGAAGATGAATGCATGTTTGTTCGAGATTAACTCAGTCACTATTATAGATATCGTCACCAAACTTTCTACCGTTCTTTCTGGGTTCAATATCCACGTTTTTCAAAAAAAAAAAAAAGCTAAAATCAGAGATATTAATTAAAAGCGCTGGAAACGCTAATTTTCGTCCTCATTTTTTCGAGTGTCAACAGTCTCACACATCGGAACGACTGTCACTCAATTTGGCAAGAAATCCCCAAAATTTACCAAATTTGAATCGGGTCTTTCCGTTGTCAGGTAGATCTTATTGATTCCCAGTCTCAGCCAGATAGAAAATACACACTTATTGTGTTGTATCAAGACTATCTCATTATTTTCTTTTACATATTTCGAATAACAGTTTTTTAATGGCGCTCTTTCATTAATTTTTTTTAAATAACGTTTGTAGTTTTGAAGAATGAACGTCTTTTAAATAATAACCTTATCATAATCTTTTTTCCTACTTTGCCTAAAGAGTATTTGCCCTTTTATAGAATGCCTAGATATTATATACAATGCCTAAGGAAAATATGTAATAATACTCAAACTTCATATTTTGCCCGAAAACGTCCGACATTATATACAATGCCTAGGCATTGTATGGAATGTCGGCGTTTAATACTTTGCCGGTAACATGTATAGTAACACTAACTGTGCCCCCATTCATAACATTTCACAGATTTTGTAATCCAAAAATGCTTCTAACAGCAATATTGTATTTCAGTTACATATCCGAAATACATGAGTACTCCTGAGTCCTTGATTCCTCTTTAACCAATTCCTGGCTTGCAGATCTTAAAGAAAGGTACTTCTTTTGAAGTATCGGAATAGTAGAAATAACTTCGCTGACGACTTTACTAACATCAAAATTATGCTTTACTTTAGTAACGTAACTGGGTTGCGTTAAATTACGAAACTTTGTATCTTTAAATAGTAGTAACTAAAGGCCCACCACCGGCAGAGAGAGAGATTGTAAGGTTTTAGTTAAACTAACAAAGTTTTATTTTAATTTAAATCTTTCTATCTCTTCTCATTTTCAACTTCCCGTTAGAAGAAGCGCGCGTTTTCAGCTTATGCTAATTTGAAGTGGAGCCAACGACTATTTAAGCAAGAGGTAGAAACCTCTCAGAGTGAGAGAGCTTTTAGTCTCAGATCACGGTCATTCTGTTCGACTTTCGCCTGACCAGCTAGCAGATAAATTCTAAGCCATAGTGCTTACTACGTGATTGCTTACTGAAATAAATCCAAGTGCGCTAGTATTAGTAATTCTTGCTACGCACCATTTAGTTAGAGGCTAACTCCGCGATTAGCTCTGTGAGCAAAGATTAATCAAATTTCTATTTAGCTTTAGTTTAAATTTATCTGATTGTTCATTTACACCCAAGTGTGGTCTTTTACTTTCTGTATCCCTCCCGAGTTGGGAAGTGGTTTGTAAATAATATTGATTTAATAAAAGAGGATTTTAAATCCCTTTCAAGTGCAGTTATTCTCCAACTCAATCACAGAACATAGCTGCATTTCAGCTCCTGTTCCAGATCAGGACTTTAAGCTGTCACGAAGATGTTTTCAAAGAATATGCACCGAACACGCAGTCCTGACAAGGTAAGTCACAGGATACTGGTAGTTCGATTCAGGTTTCGCATCTTGGCAAACGGGTTGCCTGCATGGGCATTTGAGTGCTTTTTCTCACGCATAACGTAAATACGAGCCAGTTTCCCTGAAAAGTTCTCCATGAAGCATCCATTCTTTAATGAATACGTATTGTGTACATCGCCGTAATCAAATAACAAAAATAGTAATTAAAAGGACTAATTGATTTTCTTGCTGGACTTCTTTGATTTTCTATTTCTTTCACACAAAAATAAAAAATTCATTTGTGCACACTACCCCACAGGTGGTAGTATTCGAGTTGTTATAAGGTGGGAAACGACAGGTTCTGACATTGCAAAAGCAATAATTCGTTCATTTATATCTCCACTTGATATTACAAGAACCTTAACTTCACGGCTAGTGTCCAGGGGCTCTAGAGACCTGCACTGTGTCTGCCACCAAAGCCTCTCTATTTCAGAAGCGCTGATGTACCAATGATCCTCTTGCTAATCTGATATCCTTCTAACTATAACGAATCAGAAGACGTGAAACGCAACGAAAAAAGTAAGACAGCACGATTAATTCAGTCTGCAGATTATTTCAGACAGTGCAACACGTCAGAATACTCTTAAACTCTCCACTAGAAACATTCCTGTTTTCTAAGTAACTATTTACGGTAAAATTTTTTTTAAATGGTGTTATTTATTTTATTTCACTATTTTGAAATAACTAAATAAAGAGACAAAGTTCGCTTCAGAAAAAAATTTAACACAATATCATTCTCATAATGAAAATATTCCAGTTCATCCTGTGTATGAATTTTGAAACCGTTCAGATTTTTTTAAACATGTCTTTCTAATTATATGGGCATTACAAGTCAAAAATAATATTGCTATTGCGATTGCTGATTTTTCGATAAATACTACGGCAGCCGATGTATAAAGTTAGATTTCTTTCCCAAACTTTAGTTTTCTAATCCTGATTCAATCTTTAGCTTTCTAATTCTGATTATAAAAACTTTAATTCGGATAAAGATGATATTACAGTTCAGATAAATTGACGTCAGTTGACGACAAATGGGGACACTTGGTCTTTACCAATAATTAACAGACATTGTTCCACATCTATAAATAACTGCATGCATTTTAATTTTAAATAATGAAAAACATAAAAATCTCAAAGAGTTCAGATTTAAATGGTACCACAAAATGGTTTGTTAAGGTTGTCTACGCTCTCGCTGAGTTCGCAGTCTACCAATCTGTAGTTACATTCACTAACCCTTTTTTTTTGTCTTTTTTGCTTTATCATTAAGTAACATTATTTTCGCACTTATTCCATATAAAATTCAATAGCAAAATTACAAAATCAGCGTAGAAGTATGCGTTTAGAATTACCGATAGAGCGTTAAGTGTTGGCATACATTTTTCTGTTTTTTTTGTTCATTTCTCAGTTCATCATATCAATATTCTTTTTTCTTACTAAGATGGCTTTAAAAGTTTTTTGTCTTTTTATTTGCATGAAACGTTAATGTTTCGTGAATTAAATTTATTTATTAAATATTACGTTCTTGCTGCTTATGCCACATAAAATTAGTTTCAACAGCAAAATATGTAAAAGCAGCATAACTTCAGAGATTCCGATAGACAGTCTCGCGTGACAGAGATAAAAATGTCTTATTCGGCACAGTGTTGCCACTGTTCTCTTTGAAATCTTTGAGTTTATTAAAAAAATTAAGTTAAATTTTAAGTTAAAAATATATATATAAAATAGATAATAAAACAAATTCGAAATTTATAATTCGGGTTTCCAGGTTTCCATGATCGGGCGGAGAACTATGTTATTTAAAGTTTATCGGCTCTAGGTACCGTGCTTTCTTCACAGTGGGAGAAACATACATACATTCATGCAGATTCTTCATTATTTAATTTTTTTAAATTTAATACAGGGCGATAATATTTGGTAGCAACAATTTGAAAAGTGAAACGGACATTAAAAGTGATTCGAGCAAAATCGGAAAACGAAAACAATAGTTCTTCAGGGACAAAACCCCTTTGGACTAATAAAATATAGTTGCATTAAAAGTAAAATTTAAAACGTTCACCTTTCATAGAGTCCATTAAGTTCAATCGGGAATGGGACTATTCGCCCTGGCCGACTCGCCGTGGCTGTTTCGACGTCGCCGTTTCGCCGTAGGGACGTTCCGCCGTCAAGACATATTTTGATTTACAGGACTGCATTATATCTTGTAAGTTGATTTAGTTCAATAATTCTGTCTAATTTTTTAATTTAATTTAATAAACATTCTGTATAAAATGTTTTCGTGTGCAGTTTTATACAGATACATCGTTACGCATGAAATATTAATTTTAAGAGAATAATGTGCTGATAAGATTTCAAAGTAATTCCGTTTTCAGTTCAGATTTCATAAAAATGTGAATTTTCTACTTGCATCGGTGATTTCTCTGAACTAGCCGATTAAATTTTGAAGAAATTTTGATGAATCATGTAAATTTTGTACCTCTGTAATTTTAAAATCGATAATATAACTTCTGTTATATCAGAAGTTTAGTCCTCGTTCTCTTTCTTACTGACATAATTTTCTAACTAACTGTATGTAATATTGTTGTATCGCATATTTGTAAACAACTATATATATTATAAGCAACCTTTATTACATATACAAAAGGTAAACTTAATTATTAAATAAAATAAATTTAATACGAGTATAATTCCGGAAGATATAATGCAATCATGTAAAGAAAAATATGCCTTGACGGCGAAACGTAACGACTGCGAAAGGGCCAAAGTGAAACGGCCACGGTGAAATAGCGACGGAGCCAGTTCGATCATACGTTCATAAAATTGGTCATGGACAAAATCGTTCATGAACGGTATTATAGAGTTAGATTTCCGTCATGAAATGGCCAATTACCTCTTACATAAACTATCTAAATAAAAAATGCCGAGGGAAAATTTAACAATTTTAAACAAAGATAAGGAGGGTTCAAATTCCCCTTTATTTGCTTATCGATTTTACAGAAGTTCCCGAACTTCGGGATACAAAGATCAACCACTGTGGTCTAAACGTAAAAGAATAGAAGACTACTAGCTAACTAAATTTTAAATAAGAGCTAACTTTTATTAATTTTATACAGATGACTAACACTAAGACTGGCATTTTAAATTAGTACGTCTGTAGTCCTCAAACTGCTGAAAACTACAATACGTCTTTAGCTTTCAAGAGGATTAAAACCTCTGGCCTTAAAGGTGGACAGTAACTAATGGCAAGCTCGTGTGAAGACTCGTGGCAAGATGGCTCACTTTTTCTACTTCAACTACGCTCTTGGCAAAAAGGCACAACTTAAATACTTAAGCGTTAGCAAGTACAATTTTCATAAACATATTCGCGAGTTAATTCTGGCCGGAACTGGAAAATAAGAGATGATAGTAAAGTTTTAAAATAAAATAAACTTTAGTTAAACTTAAGATCCTTACAAGTCTACCAATCTGCTATTGCACTCGCTCCTGATAACATACTTTTTTGTCTTTTCAGCGTTATAATTAAGCATCGTTTTCTTCACACTAACATCCCGTTCAGTTCAGCAACAAGATGACAAAATTTTGAAAAGCTGCATATTCGCATATCTTTAGAATTCCCGACGTAGTGCTAAGAGTTGGCATATATTTTTATATTTTTATCAATGTTTTCTCAGTTCATTATATCAATATACAGTTTTATTACTGAAATGGCTAACAAAAAAATTTTTGTGTTTTATGTGTTAGCTTTATTTATTAAATACCACCTTCTTCGCACTTAACGGCACATAAACTTCCATTCAACAGCAAAAGCACAAAATATTTAAAATCAGCATGCGTTTAAAATTCCCGATATATTGTTAGAAATTGTCATATATATTTTCGTATTCCTTATATTATTTCTTTAAAAACTAAACACTTGCGAGGAAGTCACCAGAAGCAATTATCATAAAAGGGGAAAATTTAATTAGGCATCTCATGATTTTAACACATGTTTATTTAAACCAATCACATTAAAAAGCGGAAAAAATATTCTTAAGAATTATGTTTATTGGTTTCAAATCCCTTAGTTAATTGCTCAATAACTCCAAATTAAATTTGAAAATATCTTAAGCGTTACAGAATGGCAACAAGCTGACGCATAGGAAGATAAAAACATTTTATTTCCGGCAACGGAAATCACTACTTTCAAAGAGGCGAGTTTTTAATAAATATTGAAAGATAATCATCTTACATTTTTCCGAATGACAAGTCAATGACTAGGAACAGATAAAAATGTTTTTTTTTCTAACTGTGTTACCACTGCTCGTTTTAAAATTGTTGAGTTTGTTTATAAAATATTCGTTAAAGTGTTGCAGAAAATGAAATAAATAATAAAACTAATTTGAAATTCGAAATTTGACCCTCCAAGGGCGCCTGTTCGACTGGTGAACTAACGACGTTATTCAAAATTTGATGGCTGTAGGTTTTCTCACAATGCGAGGATCGTACATATGTACATGCAGATTCTTCATTATTTAATTTCTTTAAAAATAATACAGTGCGATAATATTCGGTGGCAACAATTTGAAAGGTAAACCAACTCAAAATTCCATTTCGAGACTAACATCACATTTCGGGCTGAAAAGCCTTCACAATCTTTCTTTTTTTGAAAGTTTTTGAGATTTAGTCTTGTCTTGATTTCTCATAAATATTTATATATTTTCTCATAAAATAAATAATAAAATATTATAAATATTATAAATCATTTTATTATAATATAAAATATTATAAATTTATATATTTTCTCATAAATATTTCACATTAATTTTTAATAAATATCTATAACATTTCTTTATATATTTAATAAACATCTAGAACAAAACTAACAGGTGGAACAGCAAACTTGAACAATCTATTTCCTAAATCATGCATAAAAAATGTGTTTGTATATCAGCTGATAAATATAGTTCATCGAAAATTAGTAGTTCAAAATCGAATGTAAATTAACAGAAAAGAAAGATCGAAAATATAGATTGATTTTTCGACAGTATTTGACGCATTAAATAGCGTAAATATAATTAATTTAGTAATAACTGTCTGCTACTACACCTAAACAAATACAAGCAGAAAACTTTTATTGAAATAAATTAGTTAAAACTGAAAACATAATTGCAATTCACGAATTATTATAAACAACAAGATACTTTCATTTAAAATTACTTGAAGATTCTGATTAAAGATATATTGCTACATTTTACAGGATGTAGCATAGAAATATATTTCAGTTCCACAGATATTTTAATAGTATCGTAAAAGTAAAATAAAACTGAAATTCATATTTAGTATTATAAAAGTTAAATTTGTTTTTGAAAGGAAAATATCTGGAACACATATTGTTCTAGATACATCTATTGCATCGTTTTCATCAACTAATTAATCGAAAATTTCAAAACGAACGATCAAACTAGGCCATATTTTCATTTCCAAGGATGAAATAACTTCAATATAACTTTTATAAATAACACTTATTAATTACAAGCTATTTACCATCATATACATTACTTTTGAACCAAACTTTATTTACTTGGACTTATAGCGTCTTGTGTAAATTTTCGCAGCTGTCATTCACTTTGTTTTATAAATGAAAGCTATGATTAGAAATGATTCATAATGAGAATTTATAGGAATCAAAAGGTACTTTAAAATTTAACTTACTCCAAGTCTTGAAAATTCTAAGAAATTAGAAGCGCATGAGAAAATTACGTTTCAATTTCTAATTGATTTTATTGTCAGGTAACAGTTAAACAAATAAGTATAAATGCATACATACATATTGATATTATAGTATAGTTTTAAGATAAATTGTTGCGTGATTATACGGTGATTAAATAATTACTTATAAAATAGATTTTCTTAAAATTTTCTATGAAATAAAATATTTGTCCTTAGACGTAAAGTGAACATCAAATTTTTCTATAAAAATCTGTTACATGTTCTTCCAGTAATTAAAAAGAGGTCAGAAAATACAGGCATTTTCCGGAAGGTTTGCAATGAATGGTTATACAGACTTTGA
The DNA here is from genome assembly GCA_000611955.2 of Stegodyphus mimosarum. NCBI lineage: Eukaryota > Metazoa > Arthropoda > Arachnida > Araneae > Eresidae > Stegodyphus > Stegodyphus mimosarum. Next base: position 128,948 of record KK122527.1, read on the forward strand.
AATCAAATGAACATTTTAAAAGTAATTTCTCTCTAATAATCGTGCTTTACAAGTTGATCATGCTCCGCACCTGCTAAGGAATGAAATTATGGTGTGTGTGAAGAAAAAAACATAAGTTTTTCTCAGGAATATAAATTTAGACTCCAAACACGTCGATTCATGTGAGCATAAATGTGCACTTGAATGTATTTTTATATTTAGCTACATATACATGAATTTTATGTGTGTCAATTTACGTGCACTTCAATGCTTCACATCGCCACGTACGCGGTGTACACAGCGCAAAAAAATATGGAACAGTTATATCTCCCGTTCTACTGGGCCGATTGACAAATTCAACTTGCGTTTTTCATGCCTCGAAAGCGCGATTTAGGATATGTATTAGATTTATATATAGTTCTTATTTAGTTATTTTTTCAAAATTTTACCTCCTCAATGTTAATTCAATTTGGTATGTATTTATTAATATTTCATTTCTAATTACACTTACTTGATTTTCATTTCTAATTACACTTATTTGATTCCTTCTTTCACAGTTCGAAATTTAGGTTCATTCCAAATAAAATTCACCCATTCTTTATCATTTGTTATTAGAATTTATATTATTAAATCATTTTTATAAATTTTTCGAAAAAAAAATCTCAATTATAAGCTACAAAATGTTTACCATCGTCTTAAAGTAGATGTATTTCTAAGCACACATGGAAAAATTAGATTTTTTTTATTCGAAATTTCTGAAGATATACATCAGTTTATACACAGGCGCGTTTTGAAATTTGGCATATTTTTTTAAAGCGATAATAACATCAAATATGGATTAGGCAGTTTGTTAAAATTATTTGAAAGTAGGAACGATGTGACCTTTTTCCTCTCATGCACAGTGTAAAAAAGGGAAAGGAAAATAGGTTTTCATATATTAAGAAGTTCCCTAAATGAATTATTCTTGGCGCAAACTGAAAAAAAGTGCGCCAAGATAAATTTTTGAATTTATCCTCAAATTTGGCATGTCATTTCAGAAAAAGTCGAATTTTGTGTCAAAATAACCTATATTAAAACAACGCTATATAAAAATCTAATATATATCCAAAGTGGCGATTTCGAGACATGAAAAATGCAATTTGTATTTCGTCAATGGGCCCTGTAGAAAGGGAGATATAGAACTGTCCTTTTTTTTTCCCGCAGTGTACACATTAAATTCTTTTCCCTCTTTATTTTTATACCAGATAAATAAATCTTCCGAATCTTCGAAAGGTTGTATATAGCATAAACAGTCTTTTCAAAAAAGTATTTTCAAAGTTTTAAAATTATATTTAAAACATTTTCATTTATTAAAATATTACAATTTTTAAGGAAAAATTTGTGCTTTGTAAATTAGCATCTAAAATGAAATTCATTATTTTAAAGGCTACTTTAAATATTACTAATATTATTAAGAAATAAAATAAGAGAAGTAAGGTTATTATACTGTACGCGAAAGAATAATAAAGTACATTTAAATAAAATAATATATGGGGTTAATACGAATGATTTCATATTTAATTCTTTATAACGAAAAAATCACTACTGTTTATCATATTCGCATCACTCCCGTTTTATAAGTGATCTGTAGTATTTAAAAATTCAGACGTCGCGTATAAAAAATACAAATACATAAGATGTTTGAAACTTTACAATGTCATTCCTTAAATCCATACAGCCCTTTAAGGTGTACTACCTAACATGTAGCCTTTCAAGACATAAAGGTTTACTTAGAAACTTCATACTTCATTGTAATTTTCAGATTTCCATTATGATTCATTATTTACCAGAATAATAAATAAATTTCTTACTTACCCGCTCGTACAAAGGTAGCTTCTTTAGCGAATGTTGTCATTATCGTAATTAGCAGCAGCCCAAAACTGGCCTGTACGCCACCAGATATTATTTCCACCAACACAGCACATACGCACACCACATATCCCCATCCACCTTCCGGATAATAATGCTGCCGGATAGTTGCCGCTTTGGGATCATCTGGCGAAAGATTCAGGCCAGGAATCCCACCATTGAACGGGAGGTAGCTTTTATTAGCCACATCAGAATACTTGTTGCAGTCGTACCTTGGTACACAAGACACACTGGGGGCCTTGGTGAAGCGGCCCCCAATTTTCAAACTGTCTTCGTTGGGAAATCCTTGGCTTGTGTAGTAAGGACTACGAGGATCGTTCGACACAGCCGACTTGGATCGGTATTTCTTCCGATATGCCTTTGTAGGATCATCAGTAAGTTGTCCAGAAGACAATGAAGATGATGGCAAATCCCAAGAACAGTTGTTCTCCGGTTGGCTGTCTTGGTCTTCTTTGTTCATGGCTGAAAGCACTTCAGTTTTGCTTGCAACAAGAGAAATTTTAACTTTGAATAAGAGTGAAAGTTTATCCACTTGACGTTTACAGATGACTGAGATTCTTTAATCAAATTAGGCAAAACTGTTTTTATTTTATAACCTATTAGAAAATGGCCTATCAAAGTTGCAGAACTGTTGCTTCCATCTTTGAAAATTTATCAAAATGACTTTCTAACTATGCAAGATTTAATATTCGAAAATTATTGCTTGTTTTTCTTACCAAAGAAGGATATAGAAATAATGAACAGCAAAGGTGTTTTTCGTCAATTTAATATTAGAAACGTTACGCTTATTTTATTTTTCTTCTACTTTATCTCAATCAAAAAACTTTCTTTGCGGATTTGTAGAATAAGCTTTCTTTAAGTTCAGTTCCTGTGGTTAATTAATGCATGAATTTATATATTTCTTTATCTCAATATTATAAAGATTTTGTTGCAATAAATGTACTAAAGTAGGTAAACTGAATTATTTCACAAAATGTTTACCGTCACAAAACATAGGAACATTTTTGAAAGACTTCTGAAGCGTTCTATGACACATAATTGTTTTAATTTACTTCAATTTATGAATTTAGAATGCAAGGGAATAATCTCTCAGATACATTATATCATTTTACCAATTCAAATATTGACTACTTCTCCTCTTGCCAATTGTTAAGCATTTTAAAATATTAGCAGAACATGCTCTAGTTATTCTATTAATATAATGGTTTAAACATAATAGTTGCTTAAGAGGGAATTTGCTCTCACATTAAATAAATCACTATTAAATGAACGTACAGAAAAGAGTCTTATGTCGGTTCGATGCTGTTAAAATTCATCAAAATAGAACAGTTTCTCATTTTATAAATCAATTGAGACATTGTACTATACAGATAATGAATATCCTACGGATTTCTTCAATATATTGTCCTTTTCAAACAAACCTCTATTTTATAATGATCTTCCAAAATATTTCATACGCGCTGCTTATATAATGAATGTATTATCTTCAAATTAATAATTAAATCATATTAATATTATTATGGAAATATATAAATAGTAATGCCGCAGGAAACATTTCAATGATTTCATTTGAGTCTTAAGTTTTGAAGCGTAGTTGTAAAGTTATTTTTGGCAACATCAGAATTCTTTTCATATTCTACATATCATTATTAATTTTAATTGGCAGGGGATTTAAACTCATTTAATTATTTTATCCCAATGAATCAATTTTTGAAGATGTTATCCATAGTATAGGTCCTCAAAATTGTTTTTATATTTCAAAGCTAGTTGTGCAAAATATTATGTATTGCTACGCAAAAAACGTTCTAATTCATGCATAGATGTACAATAAGTCTTGCATAATATTTACAACTTATTGCTTACGAATACAATTCCAAAAAAAATTGACTTCATTATAATTTTAGAAGATTTTTAAAATGCTAGGTATTCTTTCATTTTTTGAACAAGCAGATTGTTTTCACAAGCGTTTTTACAGCTGGAATATTTAAATATAAAATTCGTACCTGTTATAAAAATTTGTTTCATAAAATCCAAGTTCGAAAGAACGAATCTTTTCAGTTCAAGCACATAAATCCTCGACAGTGATTTATTGCTAAACTTCAAAATTCAACTAACATCTTACGAAGTCAAGAAAGTATATTTACGGAAAAACTATTTTTCTGCGAGCGGTTTCGGTGAAAGTTTAAAAGAGCGCAACAGACTGCAGCAGCAACCCGACTCTCGATCGTCTGGGAGCGAACTCTACATCGTCTGCCGGCGCAGAGCAATGTGGTTTTCGGAAGCATCGGTACTGGGAGGTAACAGCAGCGCGCCCAACGGTTGACACGGTTATTCAAAACAAAAACACTGCCCCATGCTTCCGACAAATTCCACAGAAGATGCGGCTTTTTGCCGCTTCGCGTAAAATCTACTGTTCCTGTTTGGATTCAAAATGGCCGACCAGAAATGATGGATTGCATAAAAATATTTTACCGTGATATATTTTCAACATTTTTATTTCTATTTTTCTTTGCATTTGCGAAGAAAAATAAAGAAGTAATGGAAAAATTTCAGGCTTAACAAAATACCAACCTGAGAAGTATTATTTAAGTTTTTACATTACCTACGAATTTCCACAAAGCGCATGCTGTTTTAAATCAATTTAATATATTTGTATATATATATATTAATATGTGGAAGTTGGCATTATATGTATAATATATATTTAAAAGTTGATTGTATTATTTCCAAATTAACTTACATAAATTTATTAATATGTTAAATATTGCACAGCATATAAAATAATGGAATTGCTTTCTACTTGAAATAAAAGGAAAGTTGAAGCTACATCTATTGAAATATTTCGTAGTAAGGAATAATGATACGTTCACTTCACAATTATTGAAATTTTTTTCTAAATTTATTAAATACATTTCGGGAATATTATATTTACAGAAGATATTTTCTGTTCATTTAGAAAGCTGAAGAATTTAAATTTATTATAAATAACCAGATTTTTTGCCTTTCTGCTACGTATAGTATTATTTCACATTATACATCGTAATTCTTAATATAGATATTTTGAGTTTTGATGTATTTTTGCTTTGTCGAGAAGTGTGAACTACATTAATTGAATGACAAATACTGAATTGTCTGTGAAAAACTGTTTGTGTGTGTGTTTGTTTGTTTAATTTCTTTTACACATCTTTTTAGATTTATTATAGTGATTGAACAGAACATGTGGCAACGATTAGCTAATTTTTCAGATGACATAATTTTTTAGCATTCTGAGTTATAAAATGAATGAGATGTAACGCTGTCAAGTGAACTTACCACCAGAGTTGCGCTATGGTAAACAAATATAGTGAATTTTAAAGAGTGCGTTCATTCAATTGTGGTTTATGCGCTATCGACGAAGTAGATTTAATTCAATTCAATAGGTTTAAATGAAATGCAAAATGCATATAATTTGATATTCCTTACAAGGAAGTCATGTGGTGTACACAACAGATTCTTTTTAATTTCACTCTGTTCTACCGAGAATATTCTATTTGATATTATTTTTTTATTATTATTTTTTTTAATCTCATTTTACGTTAAAAAGAAAAAAACAGAAAGCTTTTAAAACTCAAATTCTTTTTATGTTTATTTTAATACAATTATATATTAATACTTCATCGTCTAATACATTTCAAAATTTTCAGATTGTAATTTTTTCTATAAATTAATCTTCAAAAACATTTCAAAATGAGCACATGTACATCATCACGCTTTCTTACTTTTACCGAGCAAACCTATGATTCAGACCTTAAAACCGGAGCCCCCAAAGGGGTTGTTCGGAAAGATTGTAATCACTTAGAGAAGAGATGAAACTATTCCTGCAGCTTGCACCCGCCTCGCACACTCATCGATCTGCACAAAATTCCCCCCGAGTTCCCCGTTTTCACTGAGTGACTTGACATTAACTCACGAGGTACAAGCAGCCTCACTTGTTCCCTTGTCACATCCATTATTGTGATACCTTTTTTTTTTTTTTTTTTTTATTAGAGAGATCAATATCAATACAGTTTCATACAATACGTATCCTGAAGTTTTTAAGCCAAACATACATAAATCAGAAATTTCTTGAAAGTTCTTTATAATTATGGAAAAATTTCAGAAGAATGTCTAGATTTCCTCCCATACAAATTAATAATATCATAAACTCACTAAAATATATATTCTATGTGAATCACATAATTTCTTATGCAAGAGCAGCGTGTAATATTGTTGTCTGTGTACGGGTTCGTTATGGATGGAATGCACAAGTCGTTAAAAAGTTAACAAAAGTTTATTCTTTCCACAAGAAATAAATCAAAATGCTGAAGTATTTCTTCAGAGATATGCGTACAATATCACAATATCTCAAACGTTAAACAGAATTCACTTCAAAACAGACAAAGTTAATGCAATCTCACAGCGAATTCGCTACAGTCACAGCATTAAGTAAACAAACAGTTGGCTTAAAACAGCTTCAACTGCAAGTGAGATGTTTGGCTTTTATAAGCATTTTAATTAATTACTAAAACATTCTGGTAAAACCTTGATTGTTGTGGATGGCAACATCAATTACGAGATATTTATTTATCAAATATTAAATGCACGCTCTCTTTTATTTTTACTTTTCCGATGTAGCTTTCACTTCAAAAATCGTCTGCGTTGCAAGGGAAAATAAAGCAATTTTAATTACAATAACAAATAAATATTTAAATAAATATGAAATTCGTAAAAATATTATAACTTAAGTAACATTTTTTTTTATTTTGAAACATGGAGCCAAATATGGCAATTATCGTTTTTATCACAATATTTTTTTAGTAAAAATCTGATGCGGAAACGATACATATGGCATATTAAATTATACACATTTTTGCTGCACTTTATTTAATCCTATTACCTCCAGTTATTCTAACATGATTAACTGATGCCTCAAGGCAAGATGAAAAAGACATCAAAAACGGCAAATATTTAAAATTAATATTCCGATAAATTTTTGCTTTACGGGAGTCAAACTTATTATAATTTTATTTTTTCATAACCAGTGTAAAACTTTTCCAAACATAATTATAGGAAATAAAATTTATTATTATTTAAATATAGCAAAACGCTGGATTTTTCCTCAAAGAAATTCATACAATATCACGCAATGTAATCAGTAGCTATATTTTAAACTACTAAAACGTTAAACAGAACGCAATCCACAGCGCAGAGAAAGCCAATCCGATGAACAAAAATTACCGCAGCAGCAATCCAAAGCGCAGAGAAAGCCAATCAGATGAACAAAAATTGCTGCGGCAACAGCTGAAGTAAACAACAACAGCTCACTTAAACAACAGAGCTGAGATGTTTCTCTCCGGTTTTTATAGCTCTTTGAATCGGCCGCGCAAGACAGTTCTAGCAATTTCTGGAAAGCAAAAACAGTAGAATTACGGTTACTGCTAACATAGTAGTCAATTACATTTATTCAAATCAAATATCAATTACCGAGATAAATTTTTATTCAATGTTAAAAGCACGTGCTCTTGTATTTTTACTTTTTCGGCGTAGCTTTTTCTTAAAATTTGTCACGCGCTGCATTGCACGGGGAAATAAAACAGTTTTAATTATAATCGTGTAAGGTTTATCCTAAGTATCCTATTTAAGTCGATGCTTCACCGACTTCTACAGAGAGAGTCTGAATTCCTGACTAGCGCGCGTTTGCCTTTTGACTACATTCTCTCTTAGCTACTACGTTCGGCCATACTTCAGGCCCTTGCTTGGCTTAGCCGATTAAATTAATATTTAGGGGCCAGCTACTTCGATTTCTGATAGCTTCGCCATACCTTACAGATAGCTTTCGTTAAGCTTAATTTATTTTAAATCCATATTTATTTAAGTTCAAGCCCAAGTAGAGGCTTTGCGTATACTCCAAGTTGATTGTATTTATTCTGAAAAATAAAGAGTAATTAATCCTTCTTAAGTCTTACGCGTTTTGTTCACACACTTAAGCGATTATTTGCTTGTTAGTGTTCGTGGGGTTCTAAGACAGAACTTCGGAATTAAATAAGAAAAACCCCACAATCTACTAAAAATGTCTGACTAACGATTTCGAAAATAAAGGCGGGGTAAGGACTTATAAGCCGGGTAAGAGAGTGGGTATGTATATACATACATACATACACACACACACACACACACACACACACATATATATAATAAGAAAACTTTCCATATACCATCTCCAAGGAACAAAAATTCGATTTAAAACTATGAATGAAAAAACGTTTTAGTCAGAATTTTAATAACTATTTTAAATTAGTATTTTCTGCACCACTTTTGCTTTAAAAACATTTGACCTTAGTATTTTCTTAGCAGACTTTTATGTTTTGAAAGCAAAGGATGTTTAGAAAATACTAATTTAAGTTACTTATTAAAATTCTGACTAAAACATTTTTTCATCCATGGTTTTAAGTTGAATTTTTGTTCTATGGAGATGGTATATGGGAAGTTTTCTTATCATGAATTATTGGTTTTTACTTTGCAGCTTTAGCGCAAGTCATAGGCATTTTAATTTACTTTTAATTACTTTTATTTTGAATTTATTTATACATATATGTGTGTGTTTGGTACAAAATTTCGACGCTCTACGGATACTCGTAGAGCGTTGAGAGTTATACAAGATACATATCTACATACATACGTAACATCTAGACGTATAGACGTCACGCAAAAAAAAAAATCTTCCAAATGAATTCGCGGTTGGTCAAAATGGATGTTTCGTTTGAAATATGATACCCGAAATATTTCGCAATTTCAATAACTCCTTTATTTTGTATAAGAAAGTAAAAATTAATATCTTTCTAAAAATGGATTAATTTATCGTTTGTAATATAATACAAAAACCTATAAACAAACTTTCCATACCATGGGCTGCTAAAGTTTTAAGATATCTATTTTTATCAGTTAGAAGCCTTTCCCCCTTTAATAGTGTTATCATAATTTATAACATCTACTTCCTTATTAATAACACCAAAACTGTTTACTCTCTTAAAGACAAAGTTGACATTTTTGCCGAACATCTGGAGAATCAATTTATTCCCAACATGGATCCAATATACCCTACGTTCAAAGATATTGGGGAAAGTTATGTTCACTAATTGCTTCTCTCATCTTCTGCTCACAATCTTCCTAAGCTTACTACTCTATTAGAAATTACTAATATTATTCGTTATCTCAACGTCAAAAAAAGCTCCTGGTAAAGATCAAATCACCAACAAAATGCTCAAAAATCAGCCAAGAAATGTCATTTCTAAAATTATCAATCTTCTTAACGCCTGCTTCACTTCAAATTACTTCCCTGATTCCTGGAAACAGGCGAAGATCTTTCTTCTTCCAAAGCCCGGTAAAGATTCTACTAAACCAGATAGATACAGGCCGATCAGCCTCTTATCTAGTCTTAAAAAAATTTATGAAAAACTTATTTTTAAAATGTTAGAGCCTTACTTCCACCTGCTGCCCAACGACCAATATGGTTTTCGCAAAACTAAGCACTACAAGACAACATTTTAGAATAGTAAAATTTTTTTGGATCCGCCTTTCATAACAAACAAAGTGTTGCGCTCCTTATGCTCGACGTGGCAAAAGCCTTTGACAGCGTCTGGCATGAGAGGCTCATCTTTAAGCTCATCAATCTGGGTCTGCAACGCAAACTGATTCTTCTGATCTCCTCCTTTCTACAGCATCCCATGTTCTATTTGTGCAAGGCAATGAAGCTTCGGCTCCAAGACCAATCAGATCTAGTGTCCCTCAGGGTAGTATCCTTGAACCTGTTCTTTACCTGTGTTATATTTCCGATTTTCCACATCCAGGATTTGATAATTATTCATTGCACGTCTGCTATGCCGATGACACGTGTTAAATACTAAGTTGTAAAATACTAGTTGACTAAACAAATTAGGCATTGCGTTGTGTTTTTATTTTAAATTTCGTTTCAACAACCCGAAGAGCCTTGCTACTGGTGAAACTATGTTGTGTTATCAGAAATTCAAGTAAACACATAAAATCAATAATACTAACTTAGTTTATTACTTTCCTTAAAACACTGATATCAAACAAATTTACTACCATAAAATTTTACTGGTCCCCAGGAACTACCAACATTAATTTAGAAAACAAATTGCTCAACATTTATATAGTTTTTCACAAATACTGCGAACTTAGACAATAACCACTTCAATTCAAAAACTATTGGTTAAGTAATAACTATTTTTATGAGTTAAGATATAAATTAAAATTTTCTATTTCATTTAACAGTTGTAAGGTTCTTACACCTTATTTATCCAAGAACATGTAAAAATTCTAATAAATAAGTACAGAGTTAAGTAATTATAGTATTGCACCAAAAGGAAAAAAATCTAGATTTTTAACTAGAGCAATTTAAGACTGCTCACAAATTTCTTCAAATCTCAGTTAAATCAACAAATCCTCAAGGATATTAAAGATTTAAAACTTCTATATTTCAAATTCTTTACAGCAAACATTTTACTTAAATAAAATCTTGATTTCTGATAATAATAAAATCCTTTTCTAAAAAAAAATCCAAGAAAATAATCAAACCAGTGAATTTTGAATGAAAAAAAATTTCTTTAAGAATTTAAGTTAGTATTAAAAGTTCAAAAAGAAAAACTTCTTAATTGATGGATGATGTGAACCTGGAGATGAAGGAACGAAACTACCCGACGGCAGCATGGCGGAGACCGAACATTCGAAGAATACCCAGTACGCAGGAACTTGAAGTTTCATCGAGCGGCTGCCTTCTGTATTATGAACTTCAGATCCATCCGGGAACACAGGTAGCTTGGACGGGTTGAGCTTTCTGTTCTTTTTAAATTGAAGAGGCGGACGGAGTCTGACGAGCAAAAATTTAGACTAAAAAGGTTCATCCAACGGTAGAATTGATGAAGAATAAGTTCCTTTCCATTTTGAAGGATTGTTATTTCTATTGAAGTTGAAGAAGAAGCATGGAAATATATTTTTCTTTCATTTTTTAAGTACGTTATTTTCGATTGTAGTATTATTTCCTTTTCATTGTTGAAGAACTATTAAAGTAAAGCTTAGAAGCCATGAAGAAACAAGTGACAGGAGCCATAAGCCCCTGTTAAAAAAACAAACTCCTCCTCCCTGCTGTAGCAACAAATGCTCAAGGCACCAGAGAAAATATCTTCTCGTCAGCCGAAAGCAAAAGCGAAGACGTCCCAAGAGCTCGCAAACCCACCTGCACACCCTTTTTGTCAGGTCCGGACACTAGATATCGCCAAAACTCGCCAAAAGGGTGAATAAAACCTGAACTCTACACCTCGAACAAACCCCTGCTACAATCGTCCAAAAGTCGAGAAGTTGAACCGGAACAAAAATTCGAATCTCGCCAAGCCCGCCAAAGGCAGAACCAAGAATTCGACGTAAGCGTGGGAAAACTAACAAACCTAAGGCAACGGACAAAATTCCTAAGCAAAGGCTTAGAAATCAACTGCAAAAGTGACGCTTTTCAATCCTTTCCCCCTCAACCAAAAAAATCTCACGAAGTGCAAACTTTCGTTAAATCATTAGCTGTAACTTAAAAACTGTTTAAGCTAGAGACTTGAAAGTACTCTTAAATTAAAAGGCTAATTTTTCTGCATCCAATGATATAAGTTAAATGAGAATCAACCTAAGTTAAGTAATTTTAAATCAAGTTTATTACGTAGGAAAGCACCTAATTCCATTGTCTGTTTCAACGCGTTTACGAGTAACCAGTGGAAGAGACGTACGAATCTTAAAGTACCAAAACCCCTAATTAAAATTAAACTAAAGCAAATATAAATACAAGATATTAAATAAAATAACGTTGTGTAGCATAAATTTAGAATATTGAAAATTAAAAAAGCAAATAAAATACAAGATATTAAATAAAATAACGTTGTGTAGCATAAATTTAGAATATTGAAAATTAATCTTAAGTCAAACTTAAATAATTAAGTGTTACGTGAAAATTGCTACACAACACACGGCGATTGCCATTAAATACATCAGGGCAAATCACGCAATTACTAAAATGCAAAATTACATGTATTCTTTTGAAGACTGGTGTACAAATTGGAGAGTCAAGATCAACGCATGTAAAACTCAACTTCTTATCTTCGCAAGAACAAGAAACATATCAACTTTAAAGAGCTCTTACTTTTCCAGAAACCATTTCAACTTGTCACAACTGCAAAATATTTAGTTATAATCTTAAATAACAGACTCAGCTGGTCTAAAAGCGTCAAGAGCAAAGCTGTTGGTATTATGTGCAGATGCCTTCTCGTCATGGGAAAAATTTCTAATCTTTGCTTACGCACTAAAAGACATATTTATCTCACGCGTATCCGTCCAATTCGTTGCTATGCTGCTCCAGCTTGGAATACTGCCACCAAGAATCAACTCCATCAGCTGCAAATAGTGCAAAATAAATTTCTACGTTTCATTACCGACGCTGATTACCTCATCAGAAACGAACTTTTGCATAGGGACTTGAAACTTGAAACAATCACGAACTGCTTAAAAAGGATCAATGAAACATTTTTCTCAAAAGTAGTCCAATGGGATTATGTAAATTATTCTCAAGTTTTCAACTATGAAATACTTTACGAAGATTAGCACATCAGACCACTTGCTGCTCATGCCAATCTGTGAGGCGACCAGTATTCTGTTTTCTTGCTCCTCGGTCGGTGGTTGCCTTTACTTTCACTGTTTCTGATTTCAACTACGGTTGTATTTTGCAGTATTAAGTATTTATTTTATTAGTATTCCCATAGACGTTGGTTGTATTTTCTTTGTTATATCACTGTATTATATTTACTGTTTGTATCTGTATATTGTTTTTATTGTTGTAATTTATCATGACTGCTCTTTGTCCTTCAAGGGTTTTCTCATTACTCATCATGCTCTGAGATTTTGTCAACGTTTTACTTGGTTCTTTTAGGCCCCTCTTTTTTCTTTTCTCCTTTCCTCCGATTTCTCATTAGAGATATCTGTACATCCAGAGTTCATTACGTCATGTGCCTTCGTGCTTTATTTCATGAACCGGTAACACTGTATTTGCACTATCCCGGGGATAATAACCAGTCAAAATCTAATAACAACCCCTCAAAAGTGCATCAAAATCTTAAACCGAAACGTATATCTGAAATTTTAGGTTACACTACATTAACAGTGCATTCATCATTTAAAGGGCTTACAAAACAATGTTATTTCATGACACATGAGTTCTTTATGCCCTCCATGGTTTGGCAAACGGCCAATTCTCACTGTAGTAGTGCTATCCATATGGCAAAAGATACTTAAGTTATCGTTCAAATTACAACTATAGTTACACAAACTGAGGTATTATTTCATTTCCCTATACTTTATGTATTGAAAGTGTAAGTAGATAGAACATCTAGCTGGTAAATAGTAGATCTATTTTTTGAATCCTGTCGTGAGCATAAGATATATTTTAAGCTTTGGAAGCCTAAATATTGTAGTATGGAAAATGGTAAGTCCGAACAAAGGCGTCTGGAAAAGTAATTGGTAACCATTTGGATTTGGTCAACTTTAATATTGTATTTTTTTCAGTCCTCATTTATGTGGGACAGAACATAAGAAATTATTACGTTTCCATTCTGCTTTCGTTCAGGGGGAAAGTAGACATCACAGTTAGAAACTGAAGATAGGAGGTTCGAATTGAGATGAGAGAGCAGTCGATTTCCCTCATATTGCAAGCAGTTCTAATAATAATCTCATAGCATGTCCTCAACTTTTGGAGACACCGCATTTTTAAATACAAGGTATATTTATTATTTCTTTAAACGGGAAATTTACTTGGGAAACCTTCGAAATACAGATTCCTCGCTATTGGCGATATATATTTTCGACTAACCATAAGCTATATTTCATGGCTTTTGATGTCTTGTCAGAACATGACAAAGCAGACAGAGCAGACGGGCATGACAGAGCAGACGGGCACCAGAACTTGGTACAGATGTAACAAAGATATCTTTCAACTGTACCCTCTAGTTGTAAAGGTAGAGCCCAACTGCACTTACTGCATAATTTCACCCTAGTTTTGATGAACAAAGCTGAAAAGGGAGGATCTGAGAATCTCTTGCCGTTCTTTACCATCAAAAAACTTTTTCAAGAGGACATGCTGTCTTATGGAATGTAGCCACTAGAATATATTTAACAAACATCGAATCCTTCTCCGGGAATTGAATTCTTCACAAAGATACAGCAGGCACTCCATACATTACATTCTACAATGTGGAGTACAATTCAGCCACTGAACACACAGAATCCACAGTTTAGGTAGTGTGATCTACAATATAGCTAATCTACAATGTATGGTCTACAGTGTCGCAAACCCTTCTATAATGTAGGGTGCCTACTACACTCTATACAGTGTGGGTTACAGTTTAGTCACTCTACAATGTAGCCATAATGTAGCCATTGTACTCAATGTATCCACAATGTATTAGTGTGCTCTACAATGTATGGTCTACAGTGTCGCTAACCACTCTATAATGTAGTGTGTATACTAAACTCTACAGTATAGGGAATAGTTTATAGAGTCTACAAAGCATCCACAATGCAGCAAATGTACTCTACAATGTACCACTCTATAATGTATAGTCTACAATATATAGTACGATGTATGTATACTCCACAATAGATATAAGAATATGTATAGTAATGTATAGTCTACAATATGTATAGTACAATGCTGAGTGTTTTCGTGATTTGCCATTAAAACATTTTTGAGGTGACATTTCAATGAGACATTATCGCTAAACTTTGCGTTATTTCTCAAGCGTCAGTGGCCACATAACTGGCTGAGTTCCTATGGCAAGTTAATATTGCTAGATTCAACTTTCGACATTTCCAGAACCGGCTGTCTGAGTAGTATTTTGCGGTTTTAACTATATGGCTAATGTAAATAATCGTCAGGTATAAAATAAAAACCGTTTACTGTAGATACACTTTATGAGATTTCTTATAATCAATTCATGTGAGTTAGTTTCGCTCTTTTACTCAGCTTTTTCAGAAGCAAAGAGCTTCATTTTTTTACTTTGAATTGTACATTACGGGGGGGGGGAAGGTACGGTTCTATATCTTCCGTTCTACTAGGTCGAATGACGAAATTCAAATTGCATTTTTCACGTCTCGTAAGTTCGACTTATGATATATATTAGATTTATATATAGCATTAAAACTAATTTTAATTAAAATTATCGAATAATTTTAACAAAGTGCGCAAACCACATTTTCGCTGTTATCGCTTATATTAAGCACGCCAAATTTCGGAACGCGCCAAAATGTAAATTCACGTATATCTTCGGAAATTTTGAATTTACAAAAATGAACGATGAAATAATAATTAAGGAATTTATAAAAATGAATAATGAATAATTAATGACAATTTATAAAAATCATTTAAAAATAAATCCTAAAAAATGTGTGAATTACATTTGGATTAGGCCTAAATTTCGAATTCTGAAAGAAAGAATCAAGTAAATTTAATAAAAAAAGAGACATTAATAAATATATATTCAATTCAATAACCATGGAGGAGCTAAAATTTTTAGAGCTAATTATTTAAAAACTACTTTTTCAAAAACTACTACTTTTTACAAAACTTGCCAGTTTGGCATAATTTGAGTCATACATTCGAAATATGGAAAAGCAATTGGCATGTCATTTCAGAAAAGTCCATCATTGTGTCAAAATACCTATATTAGAATATATATAAATCTAATACATACCCTTAGTCGCGCTTTCGAGACATGAAAACCACAAGATTATTTTATATATAAATCTAATGCATACCCTTACACATAAGTATATTTATACCCCTACACATAAATATATTTTATATATAAATCTAATACATACCCTTAGTCACGCTTTCGAGACATGAAAGACACAAGTGGAATTTCGTTAATCAGCCCAGTAGAACGGGAGATATAGAACTGTCCCCTTTTTTTTCTGCAGTGTACCTCTTTGGAGAAATCACATTTACGGACTTTTTCATATGGCAGGTTCTGTGGGGATTCTTTCAGAAATCTGGAAAGAAAGGGGATAGAAATTCCCGCTGCATGCCAGAATGATAACAATAGTATCAAAGTATTTATACTCAATTAAATAATCAACATATATCATTCTGTTTTACCTCATAACTGTAAAAATCTTAAGTATAATTGATGAAAGCAAATTATTTCGTTGAAAAGCATTTTATTCGTTTAGAGAGTGCGGCGTATTTAAAATTTCTTTGTATTTTGACAACATAGTAAAATATTCTCCCTGACATTGAAAAATAATCAAATCTTATAAAGTTCTTAATTACACATTTTCCAGAAAAAAACCTATTGAAACTGGAAGATGAAAAATTTAACTAAAATTCAAAGCATCCATTGCATTCCCCCAGAAATTACTTTTTTGTCTTTATCTTCTAAAATGTTATGCTTTTTTGAGTTTACGAAATACGATTCATATTTTACTAAAAGCTAAAAAATTAATTAAGTCATATTTATAGCAATTAAAACGTCGACGGTGAGCTGGATACTGCGGCACTTAAAATTTCAGCGACATTTCTTATTTTACTTTTTTCCGCTGATGTTCTACCTTTCATCTATTTTACCTTTTCCATCTGCTACCTCGTTTACCTTTTTTCCCCTGCAGCAAAATCTATGTTACTTGAAGCGTCTAAGAATGAAAATCTTTTTCCAGATGTCTTTATTCCTTGCAGCCGCGCATCAATAATGATGGATAAAGAAGAAACATGAAGTAAAGAAGAAATCTTGTCACAAGCAAAATGTGGCTGCAGGAACATTTTCTGAAGCAAAATATTTTTTTAAATGGTAAATCTGACAAACATGAGTTACGTATTTAGTAGCAAAAAAAAATCGTTAATTTTTTTAGTAACATTTGCTAGATGTTCGTTGGAAAAAATTAATTTTGCACATTCATTGTCATTAAGGTATAGTACAGAAAAAATAAAGTACTTATTTTTTTAATAGTTGACTAATAAAATAAAATTTCCATGGCTTTCTGTGAAAGAATTTTACTTCGTGTATGTTTTATGAGATGAAATATAAATCTTAAGAATTAAAATAAAGTGATTTAATATGTAGAGATATTAGGAATTTTTGAAAGCAGGAGGTATGAAAAATGAGCAATGCCCTCGCCGGGACTCGAACCAAGGACCTCTCGAATACGCGCCGAGTGTGCTGACCACTACACCAGGCAGGTAGGCTAAAAGGCGGGAGAAATAACTTATACATTTTCCCTTTTAAAGGGCGACTGGGGATTAGGCGACCCAATCACCAAATCCTGGTAGTGGAGAATCATCAACCACCACCTTTTTTTAGTTCCCGCAGTTTTTTTTTTTTTGTAGGAGATATGAAAAATGAGCAATGCTCTCGTGACTCGAACCTTGGAACTCTCTCTCGAATATGTGCCGAGAAGGCGGGAGAAATACCTTATAAATAACTTGTTCTCTAACTTTTATAGAAAAAAAAATATCAACATTAATTAGTCTAAATATTTTTCTATTCAATTTCGGTCTATAATTTTACTGATGTTCAAAACTCTAATAGAAATATATGGCTTACGTATCAAAGAAAAAATATTTATATATTCCTTCAGAATTCATTGAAAAACCTCTTCATTTGACGAAATTCTACCCACAGTTATCAAAACCTTTTAACTTTAACCATAAAAGATTTTTATTCTAACCATGATTTTCCTTGCATTCAATTCACATTTTATTTCAGCTCACTTTCTAATTTTTTGTTCTTCTTTTGACGTTAGAAGTGTTTGTAGGAATTTTTTCCACTTTTTCGGACCCTTGCCTTACATTAAGTTTCTCCGCGTTACCACAATATTTGTCAATCATAGAATCAACCAGTGTTGGCAAAAGCTGTACTGTCTTCATTTTTATCTTTTAAGTGACGAGGTAAACAATCACTGTTGCCATTCGACATGGCAAAATATCTTCAATTTATTTTCCAAATTATGCTATTACAGTTGCTTAACAAAGTAGTCAATTTGAAAGCAATAAACATGTACATGGTTAGTTAATAGTAATGGTCGGTTGGTTAATTTATGTGATTACAGAAAAGCTTGAAGGGCTATCTTCCTAAGGCGATGGATGCCTTCGTGGAGGACTTCCTAAGGGAAACTGGCTTGTATGCACGTTACACATGGAGAAAAACACGAAAAGGCCTATGCAGCCAACTCGTTCATGAGACTCGAACCCTGAACCGAACTACCAGTGTTCAGCGACTTTACCGCTGCTGGGCCTTGTATACAATAATTTATACCACTATTTAATTTTTATATTATATAATACTTATTTGATACAATTTATTACATATCAAGTGATAATATTAGTGAATATTTATAATATTATTTTAATTATTTCAAATCCTTTACCATTATTATAATTATTTAAAATTAAAAACCTAGTATTTTCTTGTGCCATATAATATGAAATTCCGTATATAATAATCATTTAGTTTTGTATAATTTATTCTTAAAAAGTTAATCATACAAGATTTATTTCTCCTTTAAATGGCAGTATGAAAAGTTTTTAATTGTATATCTTTTCACATATAATTCTTTTGACTTCGAAATATTTAACTGATATATTTTCTAGTATATCGAACCTTTTTTTTTTCATTTGTGAAGTTTCCTCATTCCATATACCGTAAAACCTTCATTATGCATCACTCTTTTAACCATCAGTTTCTTAGAAAACCGATTCAGAGTATAAAATCACTTCCCTCTTCCTTCCCCAAAAAGCAAGCAAGCAAAAAAAAAAAAAAACAAATAAAAATAAGCATGACAAGAAAGCATAGTTTTAGTTCAAAATAATTTAAAATAAGCCGTCTTGTACAATAAAATATGCTTTTATCACAATGCACAATATGTACCGTGTGCAAAATATACACACAATGTACAAAATATGTTTTCATCATGATTTATGTACAGTATTTTTTTTTAATTTGTATTTTGTTTATTGTTGCGAAATGCCCAGTTGCAGTAAGATAGCTTCTCCGTAGATAGGGAGGTAAGAAAGTGATAGAGAAAGGCAGGTTTACCATCCTTGGAACTATCCTGTGTAATACTGGCAAATAAATTGTGTTTTGATTCATCAGGAAGTGTTATCATCAATCACTGCAAATCCGTGAACCCGTAGAACGTGACATTATCTTAAAATGAAAGGCTAAAATTTACAGCAAGTGCTAAAATAGCATTTTAAAGAACAACAGAATAATGTATTTTCTGTAAAAAAATTAACTGAAAATTTTGTAATTACCAGATTTACAGTTCTGAATCCGGCAATTGCAAAAATTTTCCTGTCACATTTTAAAATCTCGTGTTCCAGAACATAAAACCTGAACAGAAAATTCTCACCATGTTGAATTATTTGCTGTTATTTAAATTATCCACGATTAGAAATAAGAAAGAATTTCCTTTTTTATAAAGAAACGTGTACTGCATTCTTACATATATCTTATGATTATTTCAGTGGGAAAAATAATATATTTATTATTTTATTTTGGGTTAAGTTGAGCATTAAAACATATTTAGACATAACACTACGAATAATCTTGTGGTATGGCTAGAAATCATTTTAGATTAAATTTGCATAATATATTTTTATACTATATAATAGTCTGCAGAATTACGAACCATAGTTTGAGCCATTTTAAATTCTGCATTTTACTTTTTTGCGTGAAGTAAAGGAAAAGGAATAATTATGAAACATTTCGGCTATCATATTTAAACAAAAATATCTATTTGAACCGCCCTCAAAGACATTTGAACGATGTTTTTGCGAGACATCTGATTAGGTAATAATTTAAATAGGTTGCTATGTACGCACAGAATAAGGGAAGGTTTTTTCCAAAAGGAATTGCAAAATGGATTTAAAATGGATTCAGAACCGATTTTTTCTTGATGTCTGTGCATACGTATATGTGACTGCTATAACATTGTAGTTGTGCAACTCCCTTCTTCGCAGCAGTCGTCTGCAGCAGTCGGCTATTCAAACTCTGTTACCTAGCTCAGTAAGCTTAATTTTTTTCTTCTTATATCTTGCTAAATTGTGCAGTTTTTGCTTCAAAAGTGATTAAATTATATGGTCTTAATGTTCCTGTTAAGAGTTTCATGCTTTAGGTAATCTGCATGCAATAGTTGTACAATTATCAACAATTTAAAAGCTTAAGTGACCAGTTAAGCCTAACGAACCGCCAATTGTCAACATTTGAAACTTAGTAGTATAGTGAATTAAGACAGTTTCTGCATCTTGAAAGTGTTTTTGCCAAGTGGAACCAAAAGTAAACTTTCAATTTTGTGTACTCAAAACTCTGCGTTCTTATCCGCTGTCCTAATTCCTTGTTTTTGTGTGGAAACTATAATTTTAGTTGTGAGAATTTTTTAACTGTTTGGTGTTTTATGTTTTTCTGTATTTTACAATTTTTAGTGAAGATGTTTTGAAATTTTATGCATTTTTGTTTTGTCGTGAAGTCAGAACTAAATTAATTGAATGAGAAATCTATCTCTATGAAATTCGAGGAGTTAAATGTAAATGAAATGCAGCAAAATATGAGCATAATTTAATAGCCCACACAGAGAAATCATGTGGCATTCACACCAGTGTTTTGCTTTTACTTACACAAGTACGCTACTATAAAAGTAGCCTCATTATTGAATTTCCTCGAAGGTAGAAAAGGTTCCTGTCATCTGTCTCTTCCTCTGTGTAAAAAGTTCACGAAAATGTTAGATCACATTCAAGAAACCAGCAATACTTGAATCCGACTGCATTAGCTTATTTCTTGTAGAAGAAATATACGAAGTGACATCATCAGAAATGTCGTTAACTCTAGTGTAAACAGAATGAAAGCACCATTCGATGCGATGTTGCATTTTGAGCAAAGTCCGGTATAACAAAGGAAGCTTTGGTTTCTTTTATATCAGAAATATAATACTGTCATGCCGTAACTGCTGTATTTCCCAAGTTTCTCAGCTTAGAGCCTTACTATTTTTATCTATTAGTATAATATTACGAGATCAAGATTTTACAATTAAGCCGTTCTAAAGAAAGTCTGATCAGAATGTGATGTGAAAAAGAAATATTCAGTATGGTTTCTGTGAGTGTCACTAACACTGGAGCAAATTTCAATAGATGTTACTCCAAAAGTGGCCAGGTAAAAACCTTTTACACTGTGTTCAATTAGAATTATCCTGTAAGTATTTCCTGCAGACTTTTTACTTCCTTGTACGAAATAAAGAAAGTATTGTAATCACGAAAAATTCCGGGTACCATATTTCAACGAAAATATCCATTTGGGACGTTATCGAATGCAACTTTAAATAATGCTTTGCGTTGTCGAATGCAACGTTTTTGCGTGACATCTGTACGTAAGTACAGAATAAAGAACTCTTTTTGCCCAGACGAATTATAAAACTGATTTAAAATGGATATAGAAAAGATATTTTAGTGGCTTATGTATGTATCTCGCATAAGTCAAAAACAAGTATCCTCAGAACATCGAAATTTTATATATAGGACTGCTACAGCATGTAGTTGTGCAACTCCCTTTTTGTTTGCAATTGGCGGCACCATATATATATATATTTGTATATATATATGTGTATATATGTGCAAAATTCGTAAATTGATTGTTCGTAAGTTTTTTAAAAATCGCACGAGTTTTGTTTAAAAAATTAGCTCTCAAAATTTTAGCTCCTCAATATTAATTGACTTTGGTATATATTTATTAATCTCTCTTTTTTTTTTAATTAAACCTATTCGATTCTTCCTTTCAAATTTCAAAATTCAGGTTCATTCCAAATAAAATGCCCCCATTTTTTATGATTTATTTTTTAAATTTGTACTTTTAAACAATGCTTATAAATTTTCGAAAACTATTTTGAATTATAATCTATAAAATGTTTACCACCATCTTAAAGTAGATGCATTTCTAAGCATACCTGCAAAAAATTTTAGTTTCTTATTGAGAATTTCCGAAGATATACGTGAATTTAAATATTGGCGCGTTTTGAAATTTGGTACATTTGTTGAAAGCGATAATAACATCAAATGTTGTTTAGGCACTTTGTTAAAATTACGAATGTAGGAACCATGTCACTTTTTTTCTGCTCATGCATAATGTAAAAAAGGGAAAGAAAAATGGGTTGCTATGTGTTATGAAGTTCGTCAAGTGAATTCATCCTGGCGGAAATTGAAAAATATGCTCCAAGATAAATTTTTAAATTTGTCCATAAATTTTACACCAAAAATTACAAAATTTAATATGATAAGTCAGAACAGTCAAATTAAGTCATAATTTGAGTCGTAGAATCGAAATATGGAAAAAATTGGCATTTCATTTCAGAAAAAGTCCGATTCTGAGTCAAAATATCTAAATTAGAACAATGCTATACATAAATCTAACATACATAAATGCTAATACATAAATTTCGAGACATGAAAAACGCAATTTGAATTTCGTCAATGGGCCCAGTAGAGCGAAAGATACAGACCTATCCCATTTATTTTTAGCTCAGTGTGCAAAGATTATCCCTAATACTATTAAATCCAGTACTTTAATTGATATATGTAAAACAGACCACATTAAAATTGTCAACTTTCGTAAAATATGTATCTGTAAACGAATTGGAATTGTATACTGATTGAGTACAGATTTTCTGTCTGTTTCAATAACAAATTAAATGTTTGCATTTATGCTACTATTTTATTCTATTCGTAAATATATGTGTTTTATTCTGTATTACAAAGTTTGTAATAATTTAGAGAAGAAGTTTAATTCTTTGGTAGTTAACTTTATTGAGTTGTGTCAAAAGCAACAGAGTGGTTGTTCTACACATCACACATATTCTTAGTAAGTTTCGAGCGCGTAAAGGATCACTATTCCCCTTAATCGCTCGAAACAGCGTTCTTTCTATCGACAACAAGTTGCTTATTTATAAATCCATGTTGCGTCCCATCATCAGTTATGCCTGCCCAGTTTGGGCGTATTCCTGCAAATGTCTTCGCAAAAAGTTACAAGCTGCCCAAAATGTGGTACTTCGACAAATATGCAATGCCCCTTGGTATGTTCGTAATAAATAGTTCCACAAGGAGCTTAACATTGAAGAGCTTAAGATGTTCTACAGCCGCCTTGCGCGGAAATTCTATGATAAACAGGAGTTCGTTGATAATCCTGTAATTGTATATTATAATTATGACGTCAATGATCCAAAGTATATAAAGCGCCCTCGGGCTATTATGATTAATAATTTAGATTGATATTTATGTTTTATATAGTGTATATGTATATGTTATTATTGTATTTTGTGTATATACATTGCATGCATTATTTCACTTGGCGGCACCAAAAGTTTCGCATATACCTATGTTCCCTCGCCATGCCTGTGCTTTCTTTACAGATCTATGCCACTAGACGGCCTACTTGCCTGACCTGCTTTCTTATACAGCCACTAAGTTAAGACAAGTTATGATATGTTTTTTTGGAATTACTTTTATGTACATGTTAGTCGACAATTAACTATTTCCCTCAATTTATGATTTTCACTTGTACATTTTGTTAAAATTTTTATAATTCGAAACTATACGTAATTGTTCGATGTGGGGTAGGGTTTGATTACCTAGGCAGCCTGGTGTTAGGCACCGCAGTCACATAGAGTGGTTGTTCTGTTGTTTGTGGGCCTGGTTCGTCCTGTTTTGGAATTTAATGGGTTTGACCCGGTTGTACTTCTACTATCCCCTGTTAAGCCCCTATGGTCGGTACAGGTAGTTTTGATCTGTCTTACGAATGCGAAACACACTGCAAATTTTCTTAGAAACACATCCAATCAGAAACAGTTTGAAGGCAGAGTTTATATTTGTAATAATTTTAAGAAGATGAAATTTTCGGAAATTTTCTTTTGATACCACTTCGCATAAGTCAACCAAACATAAGGAAGGAACGCTAAAATATCCAACCTAATTATTCCAGACCTCTGGAGAAGTTGCTTTCGACAAGGTATTTATTGTGGGAGAGATATTCAGTCCGATAGCAGTTTAAAATGTAAGATTATCCACCTGACATCCCTACTGGATTGTTTTATCTGAGACAGCTAACAATCAGTTTTGCAGTCACATCACAATATGTAAATTCAGATATTTCTGAAGATGTGGCTTAAGGCTAAATCCATCTTAAACAATAGGCTTAATTACTAGTAGAAATCACGTTAAAGATAATAGGCAAATTAGTAATTAAGTATTAATACTTTAGTACTTTTCCTTCATCTTATGTTCTATATTTAGGGGTAATTATTACAATTCTCTAGTTAATAATTTGAAGAAATTATGTGGTTTGAATGTTTTTGATTTAGACACTTATAGGGCACTAACATTAAAAGTACTAAAATTAATGCATAATAATAAGAAAAAAAATCTGAAAGGATTCACGTTTTAAGTTACGTCCAAAGGGGAGTTTTTTAACATTTTATGTGTTCCCTTTATTTATTAAATATCATGTTCTTCGCACTTGAACCATAAAATTCAGTTCAAGAGTAATATCGCAAAATAATTTTAAAATAATATATCTTTAGAATTTCTGAGCTGGAGATAAAAATGTTTTTTTCTGTACAATGTTGCCATTGCTCGTTTTTAAATTGTTGAGTTGGTTAATCAAAAATTAGTAAAGGTTTGCAAAATATGGAATCGATAATAAAACAAATTCCAAATTTTAAATTTGGGCTTTCAGATGCTCATATTCGCAGCAGGATTATGTTATCCAGAATCGGATGGCTCTAGGTGCCGTTGTTTTATCACAATGCGAAAAACATGCATACATTTATAAAGCTTCTTCATTATTTAATTTCTTTAAAAATAATACAGAGCGGCCATATTTGGTGGCAACAGTTTGAAAAGCCAAACAAAGCTTTTAATGAATCAACGCAAAATGCCGAAACGAAATTAATAGTCCTTCTGGCAAATTGCCCCTTTGGACTAAAACGTTCTGTAGTAGTAATCTGAATCTATTAAAAACAATTTTTAGTGAAAATATCGCTTTAATTACTCTATTAAGTTATCCTTCAGGGGAAAAAAATAAACACTTTTCAGAGCTATGTGGAATGCAGCATATCTATAAATTTAAACTCCATATTTATCTCTGTTGTTATCCAGACATTGCTGCTGCAGTTGTTGTGACTTATCTTATTTGTCTGACAAAAACATCAGAAGCAAGTCCACGGGATTCATCGTGTCAAGGACTGCAAGATCGCACCTGTCGTTGGCACCATACAGGTGACAGTGCGATTTACACAGTTCCGCCCCCAGTTTTGATGAAGAGCACCCCGGAGGGACGGGTCCGAGGGTCTGCCACTTCTCTTTCTCTACCCTCGACCTCTCGAAAGGACTTTCGGCTCGTCGCTTATATAGCGTGCCCACAAGTCGCGCAAACACAGTAGATTTGCAAACATCCATGCCTTCTCTGGGATTCGAATCCGGGACCTTCCATACGGCAGTCAGCATCATAGGCAGTCGTAACCACTAACTCGGTTGGGGAAATATTTGGTCCTTTTTCATGGCTATCGAAGAATCGTTTAAGGTTATATGCATTTATTCCTTGTTTCCTCGCATCTGCTTCCAGACACTCTCTACACCGAAAAGAGGGTGGTAATTATTAGCCATTAAGAGAAGAATGCTTTATGTTTTGTTTTATTAATATTATATTATAACACCGTTCTTTTATGTTGATAGGTTCAAGTGTTTTGAAACAGATATCCCCATTAAAAAATAAGCTATAAATATATATGATTAAAAGAGAGGAGTTTAAAATTTATTTTCTTTCCTCTCTCATCTGTGTTTACATAAGACAAAAAAAGTTTTTAAGTTTTGAGTTTGATTACAGTTTGCTTTTTCTCTGGCTTAAACAAAATGGTTCAGATGAAAAAAAAATATATTGCTAAAAACACAATACAGTTCTGATACTTATTAAATTAATTAATTTTTTACAATGTCATATTTTTTTGCTGTCACATATAATATATCATTAAAGGAATATTTTTAATGACACAAAAAGACTTTACTGAAACACAATAATTTCTTCGTATTAATTTCTTACTCAGAAAACATAATAAAATATAAATGATTAATTTAGTTTTGAGCATTTTTCTCCCATTCAAAAAGCACACATTTTATCTTTTATTAAAAAGTGCAGCTGTTTGAAAGGTACTTTTTTCAAACCATAATGTGTTTTTAATTATTAGTAATTTATTAATTCTGATGCACGTTCAGAAAATAAAAATGTTTCGCGAAGAAAGCGAAGTAAACGCCGAAGAGTCTCATTTCTAATCGAAGAAAATCATAATGAAAGTTCTAAGCGCCATCTGCCGATGATGCTGTTAATTAAAACAGAAAAGGAAGATATGTTGCTTTGCAAGTGGTAAACATAATAAACAGCCTTAATGACACACGCCTTTTTTTTTTAAATCAAAAGGACTGCTTTTTGTTCTGTGTCGTTTATTTCACGTATTATTATTTTTACATATAATTGTATATTACGTATTATTATTGCGTGTTCATCGTACCTGTATGAAAACTACCGTTTTCATACAGGTACAATGAACACGCAATAATAATACGTAAGATTTTTCTTTGCACGACGAATACTTAAAATAATCAGATGTAAATACCATATGACATTCTTGTGCGGCCTGTTAAAATATACAAATTCTTTACTGCACTTCATTTATCCTCGAATTACTCTAATTAAACGATCCTTCAACGCAAGTTGAAAAATGACAACAAAAATTGCAGATTTTGAAGTTAAATACCCGTGAGAATTTCTCTCTGAATTGCGAGTGAAACGTTTTAGTCCAAAGGGGCTTTGTCCCTGAAGGACTATTGTTTTCGTTCTGCGATTTTGCGTCGGAAGCATTAAAAGTCTGTATCACTTTTTAAACTGTTGCCACAAAATATTACAGCCCTGTATTATATTTAAAGAAATTAAATAATGAAGAATGTGCATAAATGTATGTATGTTCCTCGCATTGTGATAAAACGACGGTACCTAAAGCCATCGAATTTTGAATGCCGTAATCCTGCTGCGAATATAGGCATCTGGAAGCCCAAATTTGAAATTTGGAATTTGTTTTATTAACGATCTCATATTTTGCAAAACTTTAACGAATTTTTGATGAACAAACTCAATGATTTCAAAGCGGCCAATGGCAACGTTGTACTGAAAATAAAACCATTCTTATCTGCAACGCGTGAGACTGTGTAAAGAAAAATCTAAAGATATGCTCAGTTTAAAATTATTTTGCGATATTGTTCTTTAACTGAATTTTATGGTTTAAATGCGAAGAACATGATATTCAATAAATAAAAGTAACATACAAAATGTTTAAAAACACCCCTTTGGACGTAATTTAAAATCCGAAACCTTTCAGATTTCTTTTTTTTTTTTTACTTTCATAATGAGTATAATACTTTCCTAAATAAAGAATAATGACCGAAAAACCATATTAAAAGTTAGATTTTGTTATTTGTCCTTATTAATTCTTTAGTGCAAAGGGGATTTGTCCCTGAAAGATTATTGTTTTCGTTTTGCGATTTTTGCGTGGGAAACATTAAAAGTCTGGATCACTTTTCAAACTGTTGCCACCCAATCTTGCAGCGCTGTATTATACTTAAAAAAAATAAATAATGAAAAACCTCCATAAATGTATGTATATTTCTCTAAATGTGATAAAAAACGGTACCTAGAGCCATCCAATTTTTAATAACGTACCTTTGCACCCGAATATGGGCCCCTGGAAGCCCACATTTGGTATTTGGAATTAGTTTTATTGTCTATTTCATATTTTGTAAAACTTTAACGAATTTTTTATGAACAAACTCAAAGGATTTAAAAGCGAGCAATGGCAACACTCTAGGGGGGAAAAACCTTTTTATTTAAAGCGCGCGGAACTATATATGGGAAATTCTAAAGGTATAGTTATCTTAAAATTATTTTGCGATGTTGCTGTTGAACTGAATTTTATGGTTTAAGTGCGAACAACATGATATTTAATAGAAAAAGGTAACACACCAAACGTTAAAGTACGCCCTGTAGACTGAAACTTTATATACATATATATTTGATATTGCCCAAACATAAATATTTTAGTCATTTGGAACACTTTTGTAAGTGAAAGCATATGATAACTACCAGCGACTGCGATAATAAAGGCTAGGTAAGGTCTTTTAAGCCCTCTAAAGGATATATATATAGATATATATATACACTTTTGGTAATGCATATTGCAATAAAAAAGTGAGGTGCACAACTACGTGTTATAGAAATCCCATTTACAAGATTTAAACGTTCTACAGCTAATTGTTTTTAAGTTATGTGAGATATGTATGTCATACGTATGTAAACACCAGAAAAAACATCCAATTTGAATTCATTTTGCATTTGATTTTGGAATAAGGATTCCTTTACTCTGTCTGTACGTAGTGACGTCAAGCACCAAAAAAAATTAAAAGGTTTCAGATTTTAAATTATGTCCAAAGGGGCGTTTTTTAACGTTTTGTGTGTTACCTTTATTGATTAAATATCATATTCTGCGCACTTAAAGCACAAAATTCAGTTCAACAGCAATATCGCAAAATAATTTTAAAATGAGTATATCTGTAGAATGTCGGATACACAGTTCCGTGCGCTTTAGATAAAAAGTTTTTTTTTCCCGTAGAGTGTTGCAAATTACTTGCTTTTCAATCGTTTCAGTTTGTTCATAAAAAATTCGTTAAAGTTTTACAAAATAGGAAATAGATAGTAAAACAAATTCTAAATTCGGGCTTCCAGATGCGCATATTCGGATGGAAACGTACGTTATTCAAAATTGGATGGCTCTAGGTACCGTTGTTTTATCACAGTTGGAGAAATATATATATATACATTTATGCAGATTCTTCCTTATTTAATTTCTTTAAATATGATACAGGGCTGCAAGATTTGGTGGCAACAGTTTCAAAAGTGATTCAGACTTTTAATGTTTCCGACGCAAAATCGCAGAGCGAAAACAATAGTCCTTCAGGGACAAAGCCCCTTTGGACTAAGAAAAAAAAGTTAAAATGCATTCGGGAACTGTCAGAACGTATTTTTCTGTTGAAATCTGGTAACTGAAAATTTTCGAGGTTACATGATTTCGTAGAAGGAAATAAAAATCTTATTTTCTATTCATCCAGAATGAAATTCTTTGGTAGTATCTCCGGAATACTTGTTTTTTGATATAAAATTCAGGATTTCATAATTAATAACGCGGTAATATGGACTGTGAATAATAAAAGAGTTTAAAAGCAAATATTTTGATAAGCATTTTTTAATTATAAATTAGCGCTCTTAATTTTTAAAACAGTTTTACGATTTGAACAAACAAAACAAAAAATGGCACTATAACAGCATTTTTGCTATATTAAAAGTAAAAGAATAAATGATACATATTTTTTGTACATAACATAAACGATAAAGAAACATAATAAACGTAATTAAACGACACTTTACTATTTTATAAATACTGCATTTCATACTTCTGCACAAAGTTTAAGACATTAAAATAAGCTTGCATGCCATACAGTCTAGTTCCAAAGTGTACGAGTGTAAAGCTAGAAACATTATTAAGCGAACGCTTCATTTATTATCTGTGTTTCGCTTAAAGATATTAATTTAGTTCCTAATACCGAATGAATTCTTACTACTCATATGTTTAAGAGACAAATATATAGAGAAAAATGTTTTTAACAGTAAGAGTGCTTGACCTAGAACTTTTTACATTTTTGAAAGAAGAAGGAA
>KK122527.1:158762-179547 GCA_000611955.2 Stegodyphus mimosarum
TTAGCAGCAGAAGCAAATAGGAAAATGAAACAGTTCAAGATGAAATTAGAGTGTAAAGTGAGTTTGAATTTTTGTTTAAAAATATTACTTTCAGTTTGCTTTATCTTATTTGGTTAATGTTTAAGCACTTAAAATGTTTATTGTCTGAAACCTCACGCAATTATCTGCGTCATGAGATTTATAATGAGCTCTCTGAAAGAATACTATTACAACTATTAATTTTGAAATTAAGTATCGGAGAGGTTTATTGTAAGCAAATACTCCTTTTAAGATTTAAACGAGAAATAACCAATTTAAAATAAATCGTTACGGAAGTATTGCGAATTAGAGTTACAATTTTGACTTACGTGTCCTTTTATATACGCACACAGAAATAAGTCATTAGACATGTCAGAGTAAGATTTTGTAAAACGTGTCTAGAATTGATTTCATTTAGGAAATAAATATAGAATATCTCGACAGTTCGAAGTTTTGACAATTTTTCGAACAAAAGCAAAAATAATTTTTTCGATATGACAATAATTCACTTTATATACAAGCAAAGCGAACCGAAAGTGCTTATGTCCTTCTCAGTCCAGTGCTTTAAACATCTCATCTAGAAAGGACGCAATTTGTTTTGGCAATTTTGTTTCACAGCAATTTTTCTAAAATGATAATACTAACTTTTTGTGGCTTCGTTTGGCCACTATATTTACTTACATTTAAAAAAAAACAACTTTGCTTTTTATATGACAAAACTTGAACGATATATTTAATTTCGAAATTTTCCATTTCTGATGCCATTTCTGGTTTGTTTTGAGTGGTCGATTAATAAATAAATTAGAAAAATTTAGTGTTGATTTCCCTCCTTAAATGCCATTTAATTACATTCTTTTGTGGTATATTAGTGTTTTTAGCCCAAAAGGGCTATTAATTTCGGAACGGCGTTTTGCTTCGAATCATTGTAAACGGGGGGCTATCACTTTTCAAATTGTTGCCACCAAATATTATCACCTTGTAATATATTTAAAGAAATTAAATAATGAAGAATCTGCATATATGTGTGTATGTTTCTGGCTTTGAGAAAAAACAATGATACCTAGAGACATCAAATTTTGAATAAGGTAGTCCTCCACCCGAACATCAGCACCTGGAGGCCCGAATCTTCAACTTCGTATTTGTTTTATTACCTGTTTCATATTTTTTTAAACTTTAACGAATTTTTGATTAAGAAACTCAATGATTTCGAAGCGAACAGTGACAACATACTGTACGGAATAAAATATTTTTACCTTCATCTCGCGAGACTGTCTATCGGAAATTCTAAAAACAGGCTGCTTTTAAATATTTTTAGTCCAAAGCGGCGTCAGCCCAAATGCTCTCGAAACGTGTATACATGTTTAAATGAAAAAAGCGCCGCTTTGGGTGAAATACAAAAATCTGAAATTTTTCAGGAATTTTTTTTAAATTTATAATTTTGCTAAGTGTTAAAATACCAAACCCTGGCTGTGATTTCTTAAACATGAATTCAATAAAGTTCTTTAAATAAGATCTGTATTTTGAAAATTTACACTGATTAATACTTTTCATGATAATATGAATAGAAATGTTGATCACTTAATCTCTTAATGTGAGAAACTGTTTTTTAAACTGGTATTTTATTTTTCCTTACCTCCCAATGCAAATATTTCTCTCTTCAATTTGAATACGGTCCCTGAACATGACATTCGACTTTAATATCGAATACCTTGATCAAAGTGTGTCGTTTGGGTATCAAATTCTGTGTTTTATTTTTAATAACGAATACAAAATTTTACTAAATGCAAGCATGCAGACCGGAGGATCATATAAAAAGCCAGGTTTCTTAATTTTTAAAAAATTAATTTCGTTCAACTTTAAAATGCCAAAACAAAAAATGCATCATTTAAAACAATTTTGTAATTCAAAGGATATGTCAGCAACCAACAGTTGCAAAAACAACCGCCGGGTAAGGAATTTTGTGTACACAGTGAATAAAACATGTTTAGTTTTTATAGCACAAAATGGTTAACGCTTACACTATAAACAACAGTTCTATTGTTGCGTGCGTACGGGTTCGTAATGGATTGAATGTACAAGTCGTTAAAAAGTCAATAAAATTTATTCTTTTCACAAGAATTAAAACAAAATACTGAAATATTTCCTCAGAGACATACGTACAATATCACACTATCTCAAACGTTAAACAGAACTCAATTCAAAACAGAGAAATTTAATCCAATCCCACAGCGAATTCGCTGCAATCAATAACAGCATTAAGTAAACAACAGTTCGCTTAAAACAGCTACAACTGAGCTGAAGTGTTTTAATTCGGCTTTTATAAGCTGTTTAATTATTCACTAGAACATTCTGATAAAACCTATTTTCTCGATTTTTGTGGATGGCAACAGCCATTACAAGATATTTATTTATTAAATATTAAATTCACACGCCCTTTTATTTTTACTTTTCCGACGTAGCTTTCTCTTCAAAAATCGTCTGCGTTGCACGAGAAAATAAAGCAATTTTTATTACAATTCTAAATAAATAGCTAATTAAATACAAAATCCGCAATACTATTAATGTAGGTCCTAAGCGATTGGAGGAAAATTGACAAATAAAGGCGAATTTTGCTAGAATGCTGGTCATGTGTGGTGCATAACGCGTTATAATGGGTTATAGAATTATAAGAGATGATTTGTATGTGTTAATGTATATTTTGGAAGATTCGGCCTTTAACGTTACTCATTTTCATTGTAATTCATTGCAGATATTAACGATGCAATTGAAAACGGTTAGATATGCTAGTGTCTTAGGTTTACAGAACAGGTTGCCCGTTTTCAGTACGTGCGCTCGAAGATGTCTTCCATGCAATTAAAGCACTATTGACAACTCTTAGATATATTCGCTGCAAAGTGCCGTGACGTTACTTAAGTGTCGTATGTAATATTGGCAGTCTCCTGAGAAACTGCACTTTTAATGTCAGATAAAGTGGGAGATAAAATCTGAGTTTTTAGATGCGCCCTCCCATAGAAATGTCTTTTCTAGTCTTCTTCGTTGAATCCAGTGGAAGCCACTAAATATCACCAAAACCGGAAAAATGTCACTTAGAGAATGCAGTAGACGTTTGATATTAAGATGTTTCAGAACTCAAGTTTTCAATCGAAGGCCACCTCTCATTAAATGTTAAGTGCAAGAAGGACTGAGATGCTATCCTGGATATTCTATATCAGAACATGGCAAACGTACCTGATAGTTATCAGCAATGCGTCGATTGCCAGGGAAGGCACCTCCAAGGTATTTATTTCATTGAAGTAATACTAGTTTTGGGAATTCAAGATATTGATTTACCGTACCCGTTGTAAATAAATCAAGCATTTGAAAAATATCTTTTGCAACTCACTTCTCGTAACCCTAGCAACGCTAGGGCGCACACCGACCACGGCCAAAAACGGTATCCCATAATCCTTTTGTTTTATTCTTCACTTTTTTAATAACTACTCTTGTGTGCTTGTATGCATCTTTAATGTAATTTTTTATGGATAAATTTTTGTGAATGTGAAAAGCCTGAAGGAAAACAATTTTCCTGTTTAGTCAATGATTTCAATTCCAATCCAGTCTTGCCTAATGCCTTCAAAACTCTACTAACTTAAACCTTCATTTTTCGTTACTATTTCTGGCGACAGATGGCGCTATCGGCTCTTCCGCTGGTCGCCTGTAGGATATAAATATGATCGACATTCGCTTTCTCGCTTTTGCAGAATTTTTTGCTCCTGATGAAGGGAGACCCGTTTTGCCCTCGAAATCGATTGGGATTTTACAAAATCTACGCCAAATATAAGGTTGTCGATTTGCCTGTTTTACTGTTCAGATAGCTTTATAAATAATAATAAGTGTTATATATTAGCCTGCAGTATAAATGTGTTATTGTACTTTGATTTATGTTAAATGATGCATTCTGTGTAAAGCGTTTGCTTTTAAGTTGAACTGAACCCCAACCCTATTCCACTCGAAACAGGATGATGAGAAAAATGGAAGAGGATCTTGAGAAAGGTAGCTTCATACAATACTTCATACGAGAAACCGTTTCGTATTTAATAACACAAGGAGGAAGGAAGAAATCGCAAAAACAGCCATGTCCAAATAGCAAGTCCAAGATTAACCAGTTTTTACTATTTTAACCACTTGCCTGTTAATGTCCTTAATGATCCCTTAAAACGTCCTTCTTTAAACCAGCCCTTATAGCAAGACATTTTCTGTACTGTCAGTAAGACTGACAACCAAATACTATATAACAAATCGTAGCAATTACAAGTTCGCGTTAAGTTAGGTTAATTAAACATTCGATGAGTCAGTATAGGACGGAATGTCTTCGTGTAGGACTTACTATGGGAAAGTGATTAAGGCTTACGTTCACTTGAGCATTATGAATAATTATAATGATGTGGAATTTAGAAACATCCAAAAATTGGCTGTGCTTATGAAACATGATTCGAAAATATTTACCACAGTTAACTAACAAAAGTATTAATAGATGCTGCGTTTAAGTATTTTTGTCCTTTAACTAACACCCTCAGTGTGGGTAAATGTAAGCTCATATTTCTAAATCTATAGGAAATAAGCTTATTGTAACCATGTTTACTTCTGTAATTTGGGGAATTCATTTCTAGCACTAATACTTATTATCTGAATTACTTCAGTAATACCATTGTTTGTCTTCGGATTGATAGTTTGCCAAAACCTGGCCCAGTTTCTTAGAGCTATATATTATTTGTCATCAATCATAAGCACAATTTCTTTTTTTAGACGTCCCTTATTGTTAACGCAAAACCAGAACACCAGAGCTATTTCGCCCAGTTCCTTTCTAGGGACAAAAATGAAATATTTCATATATATTCTTTTCATCCCCAGAGAAGAAACTACTTTTATTTTAGCCAACATTTTTTAAGCTAACTTAAGGATTGTAAATAATCTGTGCATATTTCATTATAGTTTATATTGATGTACTTTACGTATTATTTTTATGTATTTATTTCGAGGATTTTAGATCGTAATTTTGCTATACGTTTTTTGTTTAATAAAATTCATGGCCACTTGTTAGGTTTGTATGCGCAAAATTTTAATATTACTTGTTGATCATGCAGTTCACGATCCATTGACATTTTAATTGCGAAACCAGTCTGAGTAAAACCAAAATGCTAATGATAAAGACCAAAACACTCTTATCGAACATTAGCGACACTTTTCGTCTTCCAGCTGACGACATTTAATAATATCTTGCCAACTTGGCACTATTCTAAAAGTTTCTAGAAAATGCCTTTCTGGAGCTGAGGAAGAGATTTTTCTCGAAGCTTCTATACGTATTTATAATCTCTCTTCTGCTAGTAAGCCTAAAAATAAAACGCTAGAAGCGGCCTCTCTGATAGCTCAGAATCTATGATTATTTTGCTAAAATAATGGTGAGTGATGGTGGGTGATGTTTTTGATTTTTGGGTGATTTTTGGTGAATGGTGCGTGATGGTGAGTGATGGTGGGTGACTGTCGATGGTGAGTGATTTTACTTATCTGTCATATTCCTCACTTGTTAAGAAGAATTTATTGCGTTTTTGTTTTTCGGCTGTTTATAGTTGTTTTCTTTGTTGCATGCGCTATCATTTGCCTTAATAAAGTTTCAATTTCTTCTTGTTAATCTGGCGAAATTATCAAGAAAATCCCTATCAGAATACCAGAATACAGTGAATGTTCTTCTATTAACAGTACAGTACAAAGTCCGAGATCCGGACTCATCAGGACTTCGGCAATTCCGGATTTGGGATCTTTCCGGATTCCGATAGATCATCAGTTTAAATCTAATAAGATAGCATGTAGAAATTAAAAATATCGAATCGTAATTTATGAAATAATGAAGTATTTATGATCTAAAGGGTGTCAAAATTTACAAAAAAAGGCTTAATATTTATTTGTCTACTTTGTTAAATATTCCTTTCAATGTAAGTTGTTTACGTTGCCTCGATTTTTGTGCTAATACTTTCTCTTTAATTCTATAGAGAGACATAATTTCTTGTTCAGTTACAAAGTTTCATTTTATTCAAGTCCTGTAATTGCTGTATCTAGAATTCCAACTAACTTATGAATCATATTTTTTTGTTTTCAATAACGTGTCTGTCATTTTCTTCTCTATCGGTAGCGATATTTTCTGGATCTAGAACTATACTACAAATTTCGCCGTCCATTAATTGATTATGATTATGTCATTGTGATCGCAATGAAAAACTTCTGTTATATCATCTTCATTCATTACCACATCTCCATATTTCTTTACAAAATCCATTAACTGGATCCATTAATCCATTAATTACATTATTATTAATCTTTTGGTTTGCGATATCTGTAATCCTTCATATTCGCGGCTATCACCTTCATCATCCTCACCATGAAACATGGTAGCTGGCCATAAACTATGCCAAGGATTTTTTAAAGTATCTGAAGACACAT
Organism: Stegodyphus mimosarum; assembly: GCA_000611955.2. Classification (NCBI taxonomy): domain Eukaryota; kingdom Metazoa; phylum Arthropoda; class Arachnida; order Araneae; family Eresidae; genus Stegodyphus; species Stegodyphus mimosarum. The sequence goes on from KK122527.1 coordinate 165,255, forward strand.
CTTCCCACGATCTTACGATGCTCCATACAACAGATTTTATGCTGAAATATTTCAAAAATTCTTGAATAATCTTGCCATTATTCAAGAAATTTAATATGGATTTTAAAAATGCTACTTTGTATTCGCATTTCAGAGCGCGCACTGTTACGATATCCTAATAGACTTGCAATCTGGAGCAAAGAACAATACGGATACATTATCTTTCACTAAAACTTTAAGTGAAGTATGAGCTGAACAGTTGTCTACAATCAGGACAATTCATCAGGTAAAGGAACCGAATTCAAATGTTACCGAGTCTCGGGTATGAAATGATTTTCAAACCAATCATTCATTAACGCTTGTGTCATCCATGCTCTTTTATTTTCACGATACGGAAAAATTATTTGTTCCTTTAAATGCTGGAGCTCGTGTATTTTTTACGATTACAGAAAGTTTGCACTTGGGCCTTCCTGCAGCATTTGCGCATGATAAAGTTTTTATTTTCGCTTTGGAATCTTTGACACCAGATGGAGCCTTTTCTGCAGAGGTTGCCTTTATATTTCACGGTACATATTGCCAGAAAAGACCAGTTTCCTCAGCATTATAAATTTATCCTAGAGATAACTTTTCACTAATAGTGAGCTTAATGAATTCATCTGCAAATGGTTCAGAAGCTTCATAATACGCCTAAGCATTTTCACCTGAAAATTTTAATTGCCTTATACTGCGGCGATTTTTAAATTTAGTTAACCAACTTGTCGAATATGTGCACTCAGTTTTCAAGTTCATTTCTTCACGAAATATTTTGGTTGAGCCATCGTCATTGTATCCGTGAACGGCACGACCTCGCTGCGATGCTGTATGACCCATACAATCATTATTTTGTCATGATCGTCACTTCACGCATAACGAATAATTTTTCCGTTATTCATTGCGATTGGGCTGTCGGAATCAGCAAAAATTCAAAACCATTCCTTTTTCTGTTTTTTTTTTATGTCATATACGTTGACTTTCCGATGCCACACTCCTCGCATAATTTTGAGACGGATACCTTTATCCATTTTTTGTAGCAATTGCAGTTTTTGTTTGATGGACATCGAAACATGCTTTCGCTATGTAGATCCTTTTGCAGATCCAAAATTAGAAACTCTTTTGGATAAAATCGAAAGTTCAAACTTTAGTTTTCATAAAATTACTGTAATAATGGCAGCCTCCAAAAAATAATCAGCGGGATCAAATCAGAAATTTAAACAGCAAGGCAATCTGGTATATTAACTGAATTTCCTTGGAATCAGTAAAGTATAATTCTAGCCCAGCTTAATAACGTCTGCTTTACATCACTGGCTATGCATCATGAAATTGGCTACGAAAGACAAGTTCATCCGGTAAATTTTGTCTTGCTTCTGTCACGCACTGAGGCAGTTAAGCCTGAATTATATTAATTTTGTTACTTATTATACTGACGTCTATTTTTTGCTCATGTTTAAGGCTTATCTGAGTCCTGAAGGAATAAATTCACACATGTACTTGAGGCTTAAAGAGCGCCGGCGCTAGTTATCGTACCTCCTGATGCAGTCTCTGGGGGTCCTAAATTCTGCTACCCAGCGCCTCCCTAAGTTCGAAATTTTTGCCAAAACTAAATTTTGGGCTTTCCCTAAATTCTAAAAATTTTGTCATCCAAATTATTGATCACACGAATTTATGCTAAAATGAATGTTTCTTGAAAAACGAGGTATTTTATTTAGTGCCGAAGTGAAGTTAAGATTCGCAACTTTCCATATGTTTTATTATGGGGAAAAATCAAATGCGTATGCATTAAAAAAAAAGGTTGGTGGTTTGAGGTCCGGATATTGGACATCCGAATCTCGGACTTTGTACTGTATTAAAAAAGAAGCATCTGTACGTATGTAAGCTTCTACGTAAAAATTTATTTTAAAACATCACTGTTATAGAATGGCTTTATAATGCGAATAAAGTCAAATGGTATAAAAAAATATAAAGTTCTTTAAGCTTCAGATGATGCTATTAGTCTCAAAATACACATTCTATCTGTGTCACTTTCTTGTCCGAATCAGTCTTCGAATTGTTTCCATAAATATTATGGCGATGTATTATTTAAAAAAAATAAATGATAAAGAATATCTGTTTATATGCATGTTTTTCGCAGAGTGGGTAAACGATGGCATCTAGAGACATCGATTTTTTAATATACGTAGTTCTTCACTCAAACATGGGCACCTCAAAAACCGAATTTTGAATTTCGAATTTATTTTTTGATTTACTTTATATTTTTAAACACCCAATGAATTCTTGTTTAATAACACAGTCATTTGAAATCGAGAATTGGCAACACTGTTCGAAGTAAAGCACTTTTAACCTCTAGCGTGCCAGACTGTTGCCATGCGTTGTCACTACTTCAAATAGAATACTTAATATATCCACACATCAGCCTGTTGCCATTCAGTAAAGTGTAAAATACTAACATAAAAAAATTTAATCTTTCTGTTACTGAATAGCAAAGGAAGTGATTGGAAAGCAATAAACGCAGTTCTTAAAAATATTTTTCTACTTCTTAAGCTTATTGATTTAAATAAAAATGCATTTATTTAATGAGACATCAAATTAAAGATATTAAATGTCTTAAAGAAGTGAAAGTAGCTGTACTTATCAATAATCATACAATACAATCATCATACAGTTTTTCTAATAATTCTTTTAGGCGATTAGCGGCTGGAGCGGTTAGATTTCAGACATATTATGTAATGAATGAAAAAAATGCATGGCTACGGCTAATACTGTATCTGGGATTCTAAAGACATGCTGTTTTTAAATAGTTTGTGATTTTGCTCTTGAATTTTATGTAGCACTAGCCGCTGCACGGCCAGCCTTCGTCTGGCTTTTAAGTGTACCGGAAAAATGCCTAAAGAGAACACCAAACATTAAATTTGAAAACTGCACAGAATTTTACTCTGCATAACAATTTTATCGAAAAAGAAACAAAGAACAACGTTAAAAAAATTCAGTTAAAAATGCATTACATATAAAAAGCATACAATGAAATAAGCAATATCCCTTAATACAAATATTAATCATCCTAATAAATAAATTAACCAACTTCCTGCTGCCTTCTCTAGACAAACGTCCAGTATCCAAGAGAAACATTAAATTTAAAAACAGCACAGAATTATCGCCCTCATTTTTCCGTGCTGATATCAGCAACAATGGCTGTCTGCCATTGTTGTTCATATAATGAGAGAAAATTATCAATTTGATACTATTTCATCTTGTCTAGATGCATCTTGTGTACCAGATTTCATAGGCCTGGGTCTATTAGCTTACGCGCAGTACGAACGAAAGACACCTACACACACAGAAAGACTCGCCCTTTTAAATATAGATCTATAAATTAATTAAACAATTTACCTTTGCAAAAAGAAAGAATCTTTCAATGTCTTAAACTGTTCAATAGAGTAAAATCTCGCTTTGCTATAGACCATTATGTCTTAAAAAGACGCGATTTCGTCAGAAAACACAAAATTAAAAAAAAAATCTAATTCGAATTTCGAAAAACTCGCTTCGAGGTGCACTGGCTCATGCAAAAAAATCATGCAATATCTTACAAATTACGTTTCAATATCTTACAAACAGTGAAATAAGCAAAAAATAACATGAAAGAAACTCAAAAAACAAAACATTTCGCGCAGAATTTTACTCTGCAGAACAACTTTATCAAAAAAGAAATCAATAAAAATGTATTATACATATAAAAAATGACAATGAAATATGCAGTATCCTTTAATACAAATATTACTTATCCTAATAAATAAATTAACCAACTTCCCTTTGCAAAATCTTAAGAACTCAAATGGTATAAACAGATTAAGAACTTAAACAGATTAAAAAATATCATGCAAAACTTTTTTATAATTAAAATTATATATAATTAAAACATAATATTACAATGAAATAAATAATATCCCTTGTAAAATGTTAATTATCCTAATAAAGTAATTAAACAATTTACCGTTGCAAAAAGAAACGACTTTTTAATTTCTTAAACTTTTCAGTCGATTAAAAACAGTAACATAAGAACTACGATTAAAGATTGTTGCCAAATTTTTAAAAGAATGAAACTATTCAAAATGATGCAATTTCATCAAAAATCTATCAACAACAATAAGAAAGGAAAATTGTTGCCAAAACTACATTTTAAAATATCTGAGATGTGAGAAGTGTATTCGGAAGCTTCATTTAAAAAATTTTAAAAAAATACAAAATATTATTATTTTTCCAAAATTCTTTTTTTAAAAGGAGTCGAAAGGATTAAAGTTCAACGTGTCCAAAAATCAAAGGAAAATAAACAGCACATTTTTTTAAATAAGTTTTTTTTAAAAAAAATTCCGCCGAAAAGGTGTTAAGCTCACCTTCCTAAATAAATTCGTATTTAATCGATTTATTGAAATACGAAATTTATTTTAAGTTCGTAAAATAGCTAAGTGTCTACGCTTCACGACGATGTAAAAATGAAATGTATAGAGTGAAATCTCGTTTTCTCCTGTAGCCCATTATGTCTCAAAATGACGCCATTTGGTCACAAAACATAAAATAAAAAATATTCTAATTCGAATTTTGAAAAAATCGCTTCGAGGTGCACTGGCTCTTGTGTAGATACACCTATGTACCAAATTTCGTGGCCCTGAGTCTATTAGCTTACTCGCAACACGAACGAAAGACACACCCACACACACACACACACACACAGACTCTTTGTTTTATTATATGTAGAGAAGAGATTAGTGCAAAGGAAGCGATGCTTAATAATAAAACTAGGAAGACAAAAACAAATTGTGTTAGCGGGAACGAATCCAAGAGCAGATTGGCAACCTGTTATGCTCAGCGGGGGCATAAAAAGTGTTAACAAATCCTCTCATGCGACGTTAAAAATCTGAATCTTTTCCGATTTCATTTCTTCTTTTATTTTATTTTTTGAATTAATTATTAAAATAACATTCTTTACTTTTTAATATATATTTATTTTTTAATAAATAAAATTTTGGAAATAATCTTTTCGTTGCTTAAAATGTTAACTCATTTTTGGATCTTTTAGAATATATTTACTTACAAATTTATCTTATTCAAAATGTTTAATAATCATATGAAAGCCCTCTAATATTACATTTTTAGAAACCAAGTTATAAACGACAATTGCAAACGATTCTAATAGTAAGTTGAATTTTAAATAAACAAGTATTTATATTAGCAGGGGTAAAGGCATCTGTTCATAGATAACGTAGATTTATAAAATCTCATACAGCTTTGAAACATGGAAGCGTTATTTTTGTTTTTCACTGTTATTATAAGTATTACAGTATTTATTCACGTAATAGTCGCACGTTTTAGCCAATATTTCTTTGTGAATGTCTAGATGCGACCATTATGCGGGGAAATCTATTACACAATATTGTACATTTCTGACCATTTTTTTCTGCTTCAAAACGAGGGTACAATTATTAAGCGAGTAAATACTGTAATTGTAATCCTTCATACTATGAGCCTTTAAGTAATAGTTATTGGTCAGAAATCGTTATAACTCAGTACTAGGCTATATGTATTCTCTATTGTTTACTATCTATATACTTTTAAAGTTACATGCAATGGTTTTTGCACTTGTGATTTAATCCAGTTACTAAGGCTCCGTTTTCTAATAAATAAATGGTGTGGGATAAATGTCATAGAGGTTTAGTCATAAAGCATGAAATGCGGGAGTTCCGTTGACATGGGCGAGATAGGATCCAAGTCGTAGCGAATTAGAGAAACTAAATTTTCTCATGTTTGGATGTGTCTACAGCTTTCTCCCCCTTTTTTTCTCATTCAGGTTTCGCGCTTTCGCTCTGAATAGTCGACTTGTGGAGACATTAGGTTATTTCGGAAGCAGGAGGGGTGAAAAATGAGCAACGCCTTTGCCGGGAATCGAAAAACGGACCTCTCGGTTACGAGTCGAGCGCGTTGACCACTACACCACGAAGGCATGCGAAGAAGGTAGGAGAACTACCTTATATACTCTCCTTTTAAACGGCGACTGGGGATTAGGAGCCCCAGTTGCCAAATCGTGGTGGTGGAGAATCATCATCCACCACCTTTTAGTTCGGGCGCCAGCTGTAGAGACATTAGGTTATTTCGGAAGCAGGAGAGATGAAAAATGTGCAACGCCTTCGAAGGGAATCGAACGACGGACCTCTCGGTTACGCGTCGAGCTTGCTGACCACTACACCAGACAGACAGACAGAAAGAAGGACAGGGGACACCAAAACATCGCCATGGCCCAAAATGGTATCTCCCCATTGCACTAACTATCTATAAAAGCGCACCCTCACGGGGCACGCTAGCGCCATGCTCTTGCATTTGTTTATGTTGCAGCATTTATAATAGTTATACATTAATAGTGTATAATTTGCATTACAGAAAATATTGACATAAGATATACTTTACACGGGTACTTTGCAATTACACGGATAAATAAATTAAATACAATGGATAAATACGATACGTATACAATGGATAAATACAATAAATCATTTAGAGATGTGTATACATATTTCTTTTGTGTTTCTGTTTGGAGTTTTATTAGTGGGGGGAATGATTATGCTACGTGGTGACCACTACACCAGGAAGGCACTACACCAGGACCACTACACCAGGAAGGCATGCGAAGAAGGTAGGAGAAATACCTTATAGACTCTTGTACCAGGTTGGAAACTTCGGACTTTATGTCAAAGCCCTGGCCCACTAGCGGCCGAAGGGTAAAGTACCTGAACACTGCTAGTTCGGTCCGAGACTGGAATCCCACGAATGGGCTGGCTGCATGGGCGTTTTCGTTGTTTCTCCCATGTGAAATGTGTTAATACGAGACAGTTTCCCTTAGAAAGTCTTCCACGAAGGCAACCCTCTCTTCCGTATTGTGCCTTAGGGCGGAACACGTAAATCATAATAATAATAATATGCCAAAATCCCTAAACCAGTTACTGTGATGTAGGAAGGTCTGGTTACCTTGCAACAAAGCTCGGCTTAAGACAGTTGTGACATTTGTACCACCGTCTGAGAAGCGTTATGAAGCAATTGATAATTTTAGCTTTCTTTGGCATGTTGGACTTTCTAATTTTTTCTAGAAATGTAACGCTGTTTTAATATTTCCGTGCGGTGTGCAGGAATTGACCGCTAATCCGAACTCCTTAGGGGGGGCTGATTCTAGTGTTCTGCCTCGAATGTCTGTGTGTGCCCTTCTCGTCTTTTTGCGAATGGAATATCTATATATTTCTGTGTTAAACTAAACAGTTATGGGCGGTTGGAAGACTGACGATTCCGATAAATTCCGATAAATCGCTGCCAAACAATTGTCCGGATTTTGGACTAAAATATTGGAAAGTAAATGCTTTCTAATTATGTATGTGGGTATTGCATGCATAAAGAAACTGATCTTAGCTTCCTACAACGGAATAAACTGCTGTTGTGTATATTATATTATTTCTCTAGAAGCAGTTACAAACACACATTCTCACAGGAACATCTTTAATAACTGATGTCAAGATTTTAGAAAATGCTGTCTTTCTTTTGATGCACAACTGTAAAAATGGTAAAAATTAACGCCTTCTTCAATCTTCGGGGGTATGCTGTCATCTTAGAAAATTGGATGTCTTCAAAACCCCTCCTAGGTTGACTCCGGAAGCCCATAACCATAGCAGAAATGCCATAAAAATTAAAGACAAACTGCTTGTAGCAAGGCTAATATGCTACACAGAAATCGAGTAAATGGTCTATACAACATTTAGAAACTTATGTTAGTTTTCATCAGCACAAACGAAAATACGTGGCAACACAAAATATGTGCAGCTTATATATACTGGGTTGGGAAAATATATGACGAGGTATCTGATGACAGAAGATCGACATTAGTGACCCATCTTTATATTTTGGCTGAAGTATCAATGCGAACGTAACTGCCACTATCGAAAATATTTATTTGAATTGTCGTGGGCAGGAGCATATCGTATATTGCTGTTACCAATCCCACTTATCTGACAATGGTCAGCAAAAGCCCACGACATTCATCGTGGCAAGGAGTCAAAAGCGCCTGTCGTTGGCAAGAACCTTGAGCACCATATAGGTGACAGCCCTACTTTAGCTCAGTTCCTCCCGAAGTTTAGAGAGTGAGCATCCCACAAAGGGAAGGGCTGAAGATTTCTCACCTCTCTTCCCTTATATTAAATATTCAAGAAGGCTTGTCGCATAGTTAGAGCGCCCTCATGCCACACAGACACTGTACATTTACAAACATCCATACCTTCTCCGGGATTCGAACCCGAGTTATTCTGTACGGCAGTCAGAGTCACTACCACTATCCCAGTTGGGCGGCTGTATAAGGTTATAATGTTCCTAACTACTTCGTCTAGGCTGAACGTAGAGGAACCTATTAAACTGTGCAGCAACTTATAGCTCTGTTCAAGTATTTAACCACAAAGTCCAGAGAAGGGTTAAAATAGATTATTCACTCATAACCAGAAATAATAAAAAGTTGGCCTCTTCTCGGAGGAGGAGTCAACTGAAGGCTTACAGGAAAGCCTCCACTTGGCTTTAAAACAAGATCAGAAAATAAGAAACTAATCTAATACTAAGCTAAACTGACTTAACCGAAGCTAGAAGCTATCCGCCATGCTAAGCTCTTCTGCTGAAGTAAACGAAACCTTCCTTTAAATACTCTTTCTACCTCATTTACATGCAAGGCGATACAAAAAACTTATTCTTGTAAGGAACAGTAGGTGGGAAATGAGAATTTAAAGGGAAGAGTTTCAATATTAGAACAAAAAACCTGTTATGAAATTAAAATGAACCTTACAAAGTATTGATTTTTTTCGAAATTTCCTTTTACGCTAGTTTGTTTCAACGAAAGATCTATATTAGAACCGGCTTTCACTAACCGAAATGATTCTAAATAGGGAATTGAATTAAAATATTTCACTTGTTGGTCGAAAATATTTTACAGCATTTCGTTTTGAGTAATGATTGCATTATTTTATTACTATTATTTTGATGTCTAAAGTCTGCAAAGTATTTTTAATTCTTTCAAAGACCAGTATGAGTACGATAGAGAAATTCAAATAGCCAAGCCCATTTTCGAATTTCAAGCTTTCTACATCACTCACGCCAGATAACAAAACTTGACCTTATCTCGGCGGCAGACTTAACAGAAATTTCAGCTGTCATGACATGTCCGCCTTCTTAAATTCAAATGGTGTTGATATGTTAATAGATGATCATCTTCTTGTCTTTCCTGCATCTTAATACCCTGCAACTTCCACCTTTAAACCTTTCAGCTTAATATACCGTCATCACCACCACAACCTCTAACCTTTCCAATATGCTTGCTGCCTTCACACTTCCACAAGGTGAAATTGAGCTACGTTGGCAATATTTTTATTTCACATAAGCTGTGCATTTATATTATGATCGCTATTTATCTGTCATACTATAGTGTTATTAGATTTCATATTTTTATTTGCCATAACTATATCTTCAGTATTGAACCTGTTAAGAAACCTTTGAAAAATTCCAATAGAAGATCTATTGCTTATTGACTAACACGTACAGTACTTAAGAGTTCACGTTCAGTAAAGAATAAGTTCCTTTAACGAAGCTGTTATTAACAAGCAGTTTATGAATATATTTTACTATTGCCACTTTTAGAGCCTTAAAAAATCAATGTATTCTATATTTACAACTTTTAATATATTAAGCTGTATGCAAACGTTGTTTCGGTACTTTTTATCCCAAAAGGCGTTAGCTCAGAAAGACTATTAATTTCGTATTTACAACTTTTAATATATTAAGCTGTATGCAAACGTTGTTTCGGTACTTTTTATCCCAAAAGGCGTTAGCTCAGAAGGACTATTAATTTCGTTTTGGCATTTTGCCTCTAAAACTTTAAATGCCAGTTTCGCTTTTCAAATTGTTGGCACTAAATATTATCACCGTGTGTTATATTTAATTTGTGTTATATTTATATTTCTGAAAGATTTCAGATTTTAAATTACGTCCAAAGGCGCGTTTTTTTAACGTTTCGTGTGCTACCTTTTTTATTAAATATCATGTACTACGTACTCAAACCATAAAATTCAGTTCAAAATCAATATCGCAAAATTATTTTAAAATGAACATATCTTTAGAATTTCCGTAAGTCTCGTGCGCTGGAGATAAAAATGTTTTTTTTTCCGTACAGTGTTGCCATTGCTCGCTTTGAAATCATTTAGTTTGTTAATCAGAAATTCGTTGAAATGTTACAAAACATAAAATCGATAATAAAGCAAATTTCAAATTCAAAATTAGGGCTTCCAGATGCCCATATTCGCAGTAGGATTACGTCATTCAAAATTCGATGGCTCTAGGTTTTATCACAATACGAGAAACATGCATACATTTATGCAGATTTTTCATTTTTTTAAATTTAATGCAGAGCGATAACATTTAGTGGCAACAATTTGAAAAGTGAAACGGGCATTCAGAGCGAATCGACGCAAAATCGAAAAACGAAAGTAATAGTCCTTCGGGACTAAATCCCTTTGGACTAATGAAAAACCTGCATGAATGTATGTATGTTTCCCGGCATTGTGAAAAAACAACGCTACCTAGAGACATCATACTTTGAATAACGTAGTCCTCCACTAAAATATGGGCATCTGGGAGCCCAAATTTGAAACTCGGTATTTGTTTTATTATCTATCTCATATTTTGCGAAACTTTAACGAAATTTTGATTAACAAACTCGACGACTTCAAAGCGACCAATGGCAACACTGCACGAAAAAAAAACATATATATATATCCAACGCGGGAAACTGCGTAACGGAAATTCTAAAGAAATCCTCATTTTAAGCCCTTCGTGTTTGATATTGCTGTTCAGTTGAATTTTATGGTTTAAGTGCAAAGAAAATGATATTTAATAAATTAAGGTAACACACAAAACTGAAAAAAAAACCCCAATTTGAGCGTAGTAAAAAATCTGAAAGCTTTTAGATTTTATTTTATTTTTAGTCCAAAAGGGCAATTTACCTGAAGGACTATTAATTTCGTTTTGGCATTTTGCGTTGGTTCACTATAAACGTCGGTTCACTTTTCAAATTGTTGCCACCAAATAGTACAGCCCTGTATTTATGTTTAGAGAAATTAAATAATGAAGAATCTGCATAAATGTATGTATGTTTCTCGCATTCTGATAAAACAACGGTACCTAGCGCCATGAAATTTTGAATAACATACGTTTTCGCCCGAATATGGGCATCTGGAAACCCAAATTCGGAATTTGGACTTTGTTTTATTATCGATTTCATATTTTGTAAAACTTAAACGAATTTTTGATTGACAAACTCAACTATTTCAATGCGAGAAATGGCAACACTCTACAAAAAAATAATTGTCTCCAGGGAGCAGGACTGTGTAATCGGGAATTCTTTGCTCATTTTAAAATTATTTTGCAATATTGCTGTTGAACGGAATTTTATGGTTTAAGTACGAAGAATATGATATTTAATAAATAAAGGTAACCCACAAAATGTTAAATAAGACGCCCCTCTGGGCGTAATTTAAAATCTGAAAGCTTTTCGAATTTTTTTAACTTTTCTTTTTTCTAACTTTTCTTTTTACTTAATTCTTTTATAATTTGTGTATCTTTACACGCTTATCTTTTGCTCATTTCCACTTCTTGGATTTTCCTTTTTTCTTTCTAATTTCCTCTGTGTTATTAATTTTGGGCATAAGTGCAATGAGCTACTTTTGCGATATCCATCATCTTTGACTTTCTTGACTTGATTTATTAAACTTAAACTATCATTAAGGCTATAATGATTTTTCAAAGGGGGGGGGTTCATTTGATTTCACATTCTAACTCATGAAAAGGGATACTTACAAAATGACCCAGATTTAACGGATGATATTGATTTTAACATTAGTTTTAAAGTGCCGGTTTAATTGCCAGTTATTAAATATGGCCAATTAACGTAATCTTCTAAAGCTAACACTGAAGATACTTACAGACATTTTACGTAGATGGGCAGGAAGAAACAAAATTTAGCTCGGCTGTTAGCGATGCTTTTGCAGCAAGAATAGAGATTTAAAAAGAGGTAAAATAAGAGCAGAGAATTGTTTTTGTTATTTTCTTATTCCTTGGATCATTTCCAAATGCTCAACAAACAACAACAAAAGAATTGCTTTTAGATTTACTGCTTTCAGAATTTGAGGAGATGAGCAACATAATTCTCTGTGCGGGTATCAGTGTGTTCCACTAGATTTACGCTGCGTACGTTGTTGCCAGCACATACATCTAAAGTTAGAGAATGGATTACAATGTGCAAATATGTAACAATTTTGTAACTACATTGTTGAAAAATTTAATATATCAATATTTTTGTGAATCATTGTTTAAAGTTTAAGTATTTTTTACGATAAATAATCTTTATAAACATAACGCTTCCAAATGTCATCCGTTATTGCTCATCTTCCTCAAATATGTGATACTTTTATAAAGAGAATGTTTTAAATTTGAATCTACATAAGATGTCTACAAATGTTTAGAACGATTTTGATAAAGAAATAAAAAAAGAACTAAATAATTTATAATAAAATTCCTGGCAATAGTTCATTATTTAAAATACAAAATATTGTCTGCCATTTTTAAATTTATTATTCTTTCAAAATTTCACATCTAAAGGTGTAGATTGAAAGACATCCTTTTTCGCTTTACGAAGAGAAATATATTCCTTTTCCATAATTCAAAAGCGTTGTGAAATGCACGGTATTAATAAGTGAAAAATAAGCAACGAAAACAGGAAAATCATCAGTCGTTACTTCTACAGCAGGGATGTCAAACTCATAGGTACACTTGGGCCAAACAAACAAGGTTTAACTTTAGGCGGGCAGCAAAAAAAAAATCAATATTCATAGAAACGTAGATTTATTTCGATTAGTACAATAATAAACATATATATATATATATTTATATAGAAAAGAACAAGAAAAATTTAATGTTTACGTCCTGATACTTGACATCTCTTCTCTGCTATTATCTTTCCTATTTCGGGAGAAATTTTGTTTGCAGTGATAACTTTCAACGCTGACCCAAGGTGAGCATCATTAATACGGTTTCTAATAGGAGACTTATTACCTTTCATGACTGAAAATAACTGCTCGCACCGATAAGTGCTACCAAACATGGAAATAATTTCATATGCGAATTTTCGAGTATTTTCAAACCTGGCTGGTAAATATTTGTAAAATTCAGGCACGCCCACTTCAATGAATTTTGCTTTCAAATTTGAGTTGCATTGAATCTCGATCACCTCCATTTGCATATGGCTAGGTACTGAGTCAATACTTATTGAGAAAATCGAAGAAAACAAAAAAAATTTGTCTTCGAGGGAACTAAAATCATTAAACCTCGTTTCAAATTCAGTTGTTAAATTTGCAATTTTTTCTGCGTATTTTTGATACAAACAAGTATCATCTAAACTTGATTTGTTCATGCTGCACGTCGGGAAGTGCGTCAAATCTTCATTTTTAAGTTGTTTTTCCCAAAGAACTAGTTGACATTTGAATGCTTTAATCATGTCAAACATGTTCGTAATGATATGATCTTTTCCTTGTAACGATAAATTTAACTCGGTTAAGTGCTTGGTTATATCAACTAAGAAAGATAAATCTTGTATCCATATTAGATCGTAAAACAAACTTAAGTCTTGAGTTTTCGTTTTTAAAAACTGACATATTTCTTCTTTCAAATCCCAGAATTGTTTGAGAATCTTGGAGCACGATAGCCAACGTACCTCGGTATAGTAGGACAAACCCGAATATTCACTATCTAACTCACTTAAGAAAGCACTGAATTGACGCTGATTTAAAGCTCGAGATCTTATAAAATTTATAACTTTTTTTATATATGACAAAACATTCTCCATATTTATTACTTTCGTGCATAGAACTTCTTGATGTATAATACAATGCATATGATGAATGTTTGAACCGTGAATTTCACTAAGTTTTTTTCTTAGTAATGCTACGAAGCCCTTGTTTTTCCCGGTCATTGATGGAGCGCCATCTGTAGCTACAGAATTTAATTTTGCCAAAGGTAGATTGTATTTCTGCAGAAGTCCAAAAACACAAGTAAATATATCTTCTCCTGTGGTAGTACCAGGCATCGGTATTAGTTCCAGTAATTCCTCAAAAATGTTAAAATTCTTGTCACAAGAACGAAGAAACACTGCTAATTGAGCTTT